>WNWK01002882.1:92500-190019 GCA_009830355.1 Cherax destructor | reverse complement strand
AGGTGTCCCAGAAAAACATTCTTTTTTTTTTTTTTCTTCTACTGCGGGATGTTTTAAGGGGAGATACATAAAAGTTGGGCTTGGGTCCCCCAAAAAGGGGTCGGGGAAAAAGTGAACTCCGGTTCTTCTCTAAACCTTTCCTTTGGTAATATCTCGGGGTCACTGTCGGAAAGGTTGGCAATAGTGATGATCACTTAAAAAAGGCAGTGCTAAACGGAGGATCGCATAAAGTTTTTTTAAAAATTAAAAAATCTAATTTTCCAAAATAATTAAATATACGATTCCATTGGGAAATATTTTATAACCTTATTAATGTTTCGAATTACTAAAAAGAAGACAATTAAAACAACGTAGACAAAGTTAAAACTTCACCAGTAAAAAAATCCATTTTTATTTAATGGGGTAACTTTCGTTTTTTAAAATTTTTTTTGGAGGGCTCCCCCAAGTTAAAATTGCTGCAAGTTCATCTGAAAAAAAGTTACGGAAGTTTTTTTGTTGCCATCTTTTTATAGTTTGGAAGAATGAAATTTTTTTTTTTTATTGTCGTTTAGTATTTGTAAAATGAAGAGAATAATTTTTTTTTAGGAATATTTTAGTTATATATCGTATTTTTTTTGGGGTGTTATATGAGGTGTTTTTAAATGAAAACACGAAGACACTTAACCCCAATTTTTGGAAGATTAAACAGTATAAAAAAAATTTTTTATGTCTGTTTATGCATAAAAAAACCCCTGAGGTTTCCCCCACAAATACAATTCTAAAAAGAAAAAAAAAAAATACGAAATATTTAGAAGAAAAGAAAGTAAAACATTTTATATTAAATTTAGTGGGGAAATTAGAACCCTTGTCATGTCAGAGTGCTAAAATTTAACAGGTTTCCCATTTTCCATCTACATAACGGGAAGATAATATTTCTTTCTACTAATAATTTTTTTTCTCTGTCTTTTCCCCCTTTATCCCCCGGGGAATGGAAACCCCATGTGTGTATTTATGCAAGTACACACTTTTTTATTCATCTATTGGGGCATGGCTCAGTCAAAGTTTCCCCAAAATTCTTCTCCGCAGTCGCTACGGGGCCATTTCAATGGCACCCCCCAACTTAAAACCCTTTTCCCCCCGACTATTCCATTTCCCCAAACTTGGATCAAGAAAAAAAATCCCGGGTTCAACTGAGTCTTCAATTTCCCCAATTTTTGTCCCCTTTTTGCTGTTCCCATCTCGGGGAAAATCCTGTTTTTCCCCTTGTCGATTCTTTTCAAATTTTTTATGTCGTTATCATATCCTCCCTTTTCTCCTGTCCCCCAAAGCGTCGTTGGGGCGATTTTTAACCATACTCAGGACATGCTCCTTAGCTAAATTTAGTCTTTTTCCCTTTTTTTCTATTTTCCCTTTTCGTGTTTTGGGTAGGGGTGGGTTCCAAACTGGGTGCATATTCCAATATAGGCCTAATCAAAAGGGGTTTAATGATTCCTTTTGAGATGTCGGAATGTGTTCTTAGGTTTGTGGGGCCCCTTCGGCAGTTATTTTGGGGTTTTTTTTGGGGAGTTTTTTGGTTTAACTCCGGAGCCAGTTTTTGGACCAGTAATTAAGCCTGGTTCTCGTCCGATTGAATTTTCCATCAACTTAAAACATCTGCAAAATGGACACCTAGAGTCTTTTCCCCTTCCCGTCATGTCATTCAAAAATACCAAAAAAAGCACCGGTACTCGGACTGACCCCTGGGGAACCCCCCCTTTTCCCAAAGGGGCCCCAGTCCCGACACCTCGCCACTTTCCATGACTCGCTGTTGTCTTCCTGACATTTTCCTGATCCATTGCCTTCCCTGTTATCCGTGCCGGTCCTCCAGTTTTTTCAAATCTTTGGAGGGCTGTTTTAAACGCCCCTTTTTTCAGTCCAAAAAAAATGCAATCTACCCACCCCTCTTTTTCTTAGTGCCCATTGTTTATAGTCTCCGTGGTTTTTTGACAACCCGTCCCTAAACCTCTGGCTGTCGTTGATAAGCTCAAAAAATATGTATGCATACATTTTGTATGTAAAGTATATATGTATACTAACCCACAAAGTAAAAAATTTTATTGTCAGTTACAAAAAAACAGGGTTTTGTGTAGGAAAACGTAGATTTAATTTATAATGCTTTATGAACAAGAAAAACATCACCTATTTTTCTGCAAGATGTGTCGCTCTGAATTTTATCAATCTGCTTTTGGGAAAGAAGATATTTTTGCAGGGGCCAGTGGAAGGAGGGAGAATGTTAGCAGTGGTCTTTCCTTTGGGCCCACTTCTTCCACTGCTCCATTACACTTCACCTCTGTATTAAAAAAAACCCCCTTTTTTGCAAGGGTTTTTTCCCCCAAAAATACCTTTGTCGCACCCGTGTCATACCCCATTTCTCTTTGTTATTAACATAGATAAAATACTAAAAAAACCTTTCTCCCCTGGTAGCATTTTTTTGGAAAATAAAGGGGGGGGAAAATTTTTCCCCCGGGTGGTACTCGGGCCCTCTTTCCTGGTATGTCACATCAAACTAGTGAGATGAAAATTTAAATTTTTTTCACTGCTTCACGTGGAGTGTCCAAATTTAGCTTGTGTCAAAAACTAAAAGTTTTTTGAGGGGGCTGGACTAATGGATAAAAATTGTTAGTTTAGACACAGGTGTTCCACACACCTCAGAGAATCTCCTGAGTTTCGGGCATTTGCCGGGCTGAAGGGTTTTGGGCCATCGCGCCGGGATGGGCTGCCACCCCCAAAGGGGCTGAAAACTGCCCCCCTTTTGACAGAAGACGATCCTGGGGCCCCTGCTAGGGCTGTAAATGGTACATTAGGGGGAAAAACCCAAATATTTTAGTCACTGCCGGGTCACAGATAAAAAGACCCCGGCCGGACCCTCCTCAAACCCATGAACATGGTATCTTAGACAGCAGTTTCCCCAACTTTCTTCATCAAAACGGAAAAAAACTTTTGGGTTTTGCAGAAGAAGTTTTCCCATTTTGGAAAAGCCAGGACGACATCGTCTATGTCAGCAAACCCCGAAAAAATTTTGAATTATTTTCAAAATTATGTAAATCATCTTTAAAAAAACCTGTGCAGCAAAAATGGTTGGGAAAACGTGTGCTGCTGGTTTCGATTTTTTTTTCACAGAAAAAGCTACCAGTAAGTTCCGCTTAAATCAGAACATCTATGAAAGTAAATTCAAATCAAGTACGTGATTACCTTTTGATTTTTTTGCATTTAAATAGGTATGTGACTTTATTACGTAGTGAGCTTCCTTTAAATTTTTATATTTAAAAAGAGTTTCTGAAAAGAAAAAATGTTCGACAATCTTATTTTTTTTTGGGGAAAAAATTTTTTTTAAGTTTGACACTTCAGGTTGCACCGTGACTTACATTTTTAAAAAACCAGAAAAAGAACAAGGTCATCAAAATCTTGTTATCTTCTTTTTTAAAAACTCAAAACATCGCCAATTATTATTTCCCAAGGTTTCAAAAGATGCTGGAAAATTTACGGGGTTCGTTTATTCGGTAATAAAAAATTTTTTTTATTATTATTGTGCGTTCTAGGGGGAAAATTTTTTAAACCCCTCATTATGGGGGCCCCAAAGTTCGAAAATTTTTCCCCTTTATCAGCATCCCATAACTCCAGAGAAGGGAAAAAGTTTTCTGCGTGGAAATAAAAAAGTTGGGTTTTTGGCGCCCTCTTGGGCCTCTCAGTACGAATTTCTTTTTTTCCCCCCTAGAGAACCATTCAAGCAATTCCATGGCCAAAAAATCACAAAAAAGGCACGCTCTCATCAACGCCCACACGTGAAAAACTCATCATGGGCTTTATGTTGAATGCAAAGGGTCTGTTGGCTTCTCCCCCCGAACTCTGAATTTATTTTTAAATTTGCCTTTAAAAAGTTACTCGGGCAAACAAAATTGTTGTACGGGGCTGTAGGAAGACATAAAAGTGCTAACCCATGAACTTGAATACACCTGCATGAACGTGACATACACCTGCATGAACGTGACAAAAACCGCAGGGGAAAGTACATACACCTGCATCCCCAACAAAAATACCTGAGAACGTGACATACACCTGTATAAGAAATAAATTTTTTAAAAAATAGTTAAGACCCCAACCGTTGGTTGAGATAGTATTTTTCCCCTTTTCCTCATTTTATAACCCTTTTTTTTAATAACTTTCGTAGCAATCATTGCTAGCATGGTAATATGTTCTGTCCATCGTAATCAAAGTATTAGTCTCTTGTAAACTTTTTTCCTCCCTTTCTGCATTTTTTTCACGTTTCGGCTTTTGTCATATGCCAATTTGGGGTTTTTTTGTTTGACATAATGCCAAGTAAACTTGCTGAAAATTTGAGGTTGGGGCCCCAAGGGGCCCCTCTGAGACCTGAGGGATGGGCTGGGAAGCACCTGTCATTAGGTCCTCACAATCATGGGGCAAACTTGTCATTTTCAGTACATAGATGGAAAACCAAAGTGTTTAAACATATCCCAAAACCCCCTCTATACAAACATTGTAAATAAATACTTTAAAACTAAGGAAAAAAATTCCCAATGTTATCATTTAAATTAAATATTCAAGATTTAAATATAGTTTAAAATAAATAACACAATTTTTGTAAATAACTAAAAAAAAAACTTTTTTTTTTTAAAAATTAAAATGTCAGTTACTAATGAAACTAAATAAATTGAAGAATTATCCCCAACTTGGGGAAAAAAGATGGAAATTGACGTATTTACCTAAAAAACTGCCGTTTTGGGGAAAAAGGCTAATTTCTTAATTTAAGCCTCAAATTTTAAATGTCTGTTAAAATTTTTTCGTTGGAATCAATTTAAAAAATTTAAAAAAAAGAAAATTTCTTAAAAATATATTTTTTCTGGGTTAAGTTTAGTTGGGTTAATTTTGGGCCCTATTGCCATTTGACGGCTTACAGCCTTTTTCAAGCAATTTTCTGGTTATTTTTAAAAAGTAAAGGTGAACAAAAGGGGAAAAAAAGACACTGTAATGAAAAAAATAGAGATTTCTTTAAAAATTAACCTGAGCCAATATTTTAAAGTGCTGGGGGTGATAAACCAAAGAAGCCATTATTTTGTAAAAAAAAAAGGAGAGGGAGAGAAAAATTACGGGGAAGATATGATGGAAGAAGCCCCCTTTGGGGGAAAATTTAATAAATACAGACAACAGAAGTCACCTAATTTTAAAAATTGAGTTTCCCCCTGGCTGCTTTTAAAGTCAATACCAAAATTTAATCGACAGACAGTATTAGGAAAAATATCAGAAGACGTTCTCTGTGTTCTCTCCCCCCACCCCCCCACTGGGAGGGGTTGTGTTCGTTGTGGCCCCAAGTTTTAAAAATTTTTTGTGAAGGGAACCCTTTTAAATTTTAAAAGGAAAAAAAATGAAAACAAAAAAGTGTGGCATTGGGGAAAAATTAGGGGAAAAAAGGGGGAAGGGAAAAAGGAGAGAAGAGAGAGAGAGAGAGAGAAGGAAAGGGGGGAAAGGGGGGGAAAAAAGTTTTTGGATAAACAACGGAAAAAAATTTTTCTGAATTTGCTTTTAAAACCTTTTATTTTATGTTTTTTTGGGTCCCTTTTTTTTTTTTTAAATTTTTCTCTCAAATTTTTTTAAATTTTATTATTAAAGGGAAAATTTCCAAGAGAAATTTTATTCTTTTTTAAAAAAAAGGATAAGCCGGGGGGTCCATGTTACAAAAAAACACCAAAAGGGTAAAATGAAATTTGTGGCAAAAAATTTAAGTGCTAGTTAGGATGGAAAGTGTTATAACCGAAGCTCGGGGGAGTTAAGAATCGGGAAGGAGGATTGAAAAATTTTTTGAAAATTTTTTAATTTTTACGAATCAAACGGGCCCAAACAGGACACCTCAAACTGGAGACCTCCCCTGGCGCCTCCCAGGGACAAAAGTCACTTTTGAAACCCCCAAATGTTAGTAGTTTATTTCTTACTTCTTTTTTGTTTCCAAACTTTTTACTGTTTCTTTAACCAAGTTCTTTCCTTCCCTCTCTTCTTTACCAAATGTCCTACTAAGATTAGAAAAAAATAAAAAAAATATAAATAAATTATTAAAAAAATAAAATCATCTCAGGGGAAATCTGGAAAAAAAAGAATCGAATTTTTTTTTAAAAGCCAAAAAAATAACTGAAAGAACAGAAGGGTGATAACACTGGGGAATACTCCCTCCCCCCTTCCCCCCCCCCCTCTTTAACCTCTACCCCCCCACTCCCCCAACCCTTCACCCCCCCCCCCTCAATTCCCCCCCCCCACCCCCCTCCCAACCCCCACCCCACCTCTCTCTCAATCCCTGCCCCCCCCCCTTAATCCCTCCCCCCCCCCCCCCCCCCCTCAACCCCCCCCCCCCATCCCTCCCTAATCCCTCCACCCCATCCCTCCCATCACCCCCCTTTATCAATCCCTCCACTCATCCCCCCCCAAATTAAAACCACCCCCCCCAATCCCCCCCCCTACCACTCCCTCAATCCCTCCCCCCCCTCTCCCTCAATCCCCCAATTTTCAACCAGTGACAACCGCATAAACTCAGAGAGATGTTTTGGGGTCTGTCAAACAGATACATTATGAGGAAATTACATCTATATTAAAAGACGAGAACACCAATAAAAGATCCTTCTTGAAAGACATGTCAACATGGTATGACGCTGGAAAAATAAGATGGGGGATTTGGACGGGCTGTCTTGAACAGGGGCTTCTGAGGTGCTAGTGTTTGCCTGGAGGACAGTGCTCCTGAGGTCTGTTTGTCCCCGAAGGACAGTGTCCTGGGGGTAGTGTTGTCCCAAAGGGAAATGCTCCTGAGGGGCTGTGTTGTCCGGAGGACGGGGGTTCCGGGGTGCTTGTGATGTCCCGGAGGACAGTGAACCAAAAACACTGCCTTTTGATGAAACAAATAAAGACAACGCTATTCAATCCACAGTGGTACAAAATAGTCTGCTGGGGAAATGGAACAAAAGGTGATGATCCTCGGGAACAGTGTCACTACCAGCAAATCTTGAAACCGTGTCCATACAGGGGGATAGATAGGGAGAACAAAAAATGCACCAGCAGCGAACGCGAATACAATGAAACCTAGAAGAAATCCAATCTATGCAAATACTATGCCTTGGGTATCTCAGGCCAATTTTATAGGGAAAAAAGGTGGGGAAAAACCCTTTTACCACCAAAATGCAACCATGGCAACAGGAGAGTTCAACTTCCCCCCCGAACTTATTTAACCAAAAAATGTGGCACTCATTAATCCATGAAAAAAAATGCTACAACGCATACAATGGCACATCATTTAAAAGGGGCAAGACACAGACCAGCCAACTATGGGAAACAAAAAAGGGGGGCCACAATCCCTCAGGGATGGAGTTTTAGGGCCCGGAGGGAAAAGACTGGCAAAAATGACAATAATCCTACACCAACTAAAACACTTCTGGAGCAGAGGCACGGACACTGGCCTTACTCCAGAATAACAGATATTAGAGCCAGCAAATAACATCCCCTCTAAAATTTCCCCCAATATAACGACATTTGTCTTTGCAAACATACAGGTCAAACCGTCGACAAACAACAAAATTCCTTACATTAAGGGACTGCTCACGGAGTCAAATGCAATGTTTGCAGCATTCACAGAGACCCACATAAAAGATCATTATGACAGTGAAATATGGATCCTAGGTTATAACCTATTCAGATGAGACAGACTAAAAAGGCAACAAGGGAGTTGGCCTGTACGTCACAGAGTCGCTCATTTGCTCAGAACTACTAAACACCTCAAATGATGTAGTTGAAGTTTTGGCGGTAAAGATTGAAAACCAAAACCTTGTCATTGTGGTGGTATACAAGCCTCAGACGCAACTTCCCAGCAATTCCAGGAGCAGCTTTTGAAAATTGACCACTGTCTAGAAAATCTCCCAACTCCTGCCCCAAACATATTACTACTAGGAGATTTCAACTTGAGACACCTAAAATGGAGGAGTATAGCAAACAATGCTTTAGCAGAGATCACCCCAGGAGGCAGTGCAGTTGAAAATTCACACACACACGAACTGTTAAATCTCTGCGCCGAATTCATAAACCAGCAAATATTAGAGCCTACAAGACGCTGGACCTCATCTTCACTAACAACGGCGATCTGATACGGAATATAACCGTATCAAAGACAATACCTCAGATCACAACATAACAGAGGTACAGACATGTTTGCACAGGGCTCCTGACCAGCAAAATGTGATCAGTAAGGAAGGTCTCTTCACAAAATTCAATTTTAATAACAAAAACATACAATGGAATCAAGTCAACTGTTGGCTGAATGAAACATGCTGAGAAGATATCTTAAACAACACGGATCCGAACAGTTGCCTAGAAAAAGTGAACTCTGTGGTTCTTGAGATCTGCTCAAGACACATTCCATTAAGAAGAGAAAGTGAAGATGTAAACTAGAAGAGAGAGACGCTCCTTATACACACGAAGGCGAAGAGTCACAGAACTGCTGAGAGGGCCAATATATCTGAAATGCGTGAAAGCACTGGTCAATGAAATTGCAAATATCGAACTTAAACTGAAGGAATCTTACAGGAGACAAGAATCTCAGAAAGAACTAATTACCATAAAGTAAATTGAAAACAGCAACAAAATACTTCTTCTCTTATGCCAAATCTAAGGGGAAAAACAACATCCAGCATTGAGCCCCTGCTTAAGCGGGATGGAACATACACAGATGACAGCCAAGAAATGAGTGAGATATTAAAGTCCCAATACGATTCAGTGTTCAGCGAGCCGCTGCCCAGACTAAGGGTCGACAATCTAAATGAATTCTTTATGAACGAAACGCAAAATTTGGTCATCTCAAAATCTCAGATATTATTCTAACTCCACAAGACTTTCAAAAGGCAATAAATGACATGCATATGCACTCTGTTCAAGGCCCAGACTCATGGAACTCCGTGTTCATCAAGAATTGCAAGCCCCTATCGCGTGCCTTCAGCATTCTATGGAGAGGAGCATGGACACAGGGGTCATCTCACACACAAAGGTGGCAGTAAAGCAATTGCAAAGAACTACAGACCGATAGCACTAACATCCCATATCATGAAAATCTTTGAAAGGGTTCTAGAAGCAATATCGCCAACCACCTAGATACCCATCAATTACACAACCCAGGCCAACACGGGTTTAGAGCAGGTCGCTCCTGCCTGTCCCAGCTCCCGGACCACTATGACAGGGTCCTGGATGCTGTTGAGGATAAACAAAATACAGATGTAGTATACACAGACTTTGCAAAAGCTTTCGACAAAAATGTGACCATGGTGTAATAGCACACAAAATGCGTGATAAAGGAATAACAGGAAAAGTTGGTAGATGGGTCTATAACTTTCTGACTAATAAAACACAAAGAGTAATAGTAAACAGAGTAAAGTCCCAGGCAGCCACGGTGAAAAGCTCTGTTCCACAAGGCACAGTACTCGCTCCCATTCTATTCCTCATCCTCATTTCTGACATAGACAGATATGTAAGCCATAGCTCCGTGTTCTCCTTTGCGGATGACACCCGGATTGCCATGGCAGTGACCTACATTGAAGACACCGCGAGACTCCAAGCGGACATCAACCAAATCTTCAAATGGGCCACTCAAAACAAAATGAAATTCAACGAGGAGAAATTTCAACTACTCAGATATGGAAAACTTTAGGAAATAAAAAATGTATCCCAAAGGTATACGACAAATTCTAACCATACAATAGAGCGAAAAGATATGTGAAGGACTTGGGTGTGATAATGTCAGAGGATCTCGCCTTTAAAGACCACAACAATGTATCTACCTCATCGGCTAGGAAAATGATAGGATGGATAATGAGAACCTTCAAAACTAGGGACGCAAAGCCCATGATGACACTCTTCAAATCACTTGTTCTCTCTAGGCTGGAATACTGCTGTACACTACAGCCCCCTTCAAGGCTGGCGACATTGCAGACCTGGAGAGTGTACAAAGAACTTTCACAGCACACATAAGTACGATAAAGCACCTAAATTACTCGGAACGGTTGAAGGTCCTTGATCTGTATTCCTGGAAGAGAGATACATGATAATATACACTTGGAAGGTCCTGGAGGGATTGGTACCAAACCTGCACACGAAAGTCACTCCATACGAAAGCAAAGACTCGGCAGGAGATGCAACATTTCCCCGATGAAAAGCAGGGCGCCACGAGTACACTGAGAGACAACACCATAAGTGTCCGGAGCCCAAGACTGTTCAACTGCCTCCCAGCATACATTAGGGTGATTAACAATAGACCCCTGGCTGTCTTCAAGAAGGCACTGGACAGGCACCTAAAGTCAGTACCTGACCAACCGGGCTGTGGTTCGTACGTCAGCTTGCGTGCGGCCGACAGTAACAGCCTGGTTGATCAGACCCTGATCCACCATGAGGCCTGGCCGCTGGAGCGTTGCCCCGAAACCCTCTCCAGGTAAACTCCAGGTAAACCGCTCCCTCAATCTATCCACCCCACCCCTCCCTCAATCCCTCCACACCACCTCACCCTCAATCCCCACCCCACCCTCCTCAATCCCTCCACAACACCCTTCCCTCAATCCCTCAACCCTACCCCTCTCTCAATCCATCCACCCCACCCCTCCCTCAATCCTCCCACACCACCTCTCCCTCAATCCCTCCACACCACCTCTCCCTCAATCCCTCCACACCACCTCTCCCTCAGTCCCTCCACACCACCCCTCTCTCAATCCCTCCACACCACCCATCCCTCAATCCTTCCACACCACCCCTTTCTCAATCCCTCCACCCCACCGCCCCCTCAATCCCTCCACCCCACCGCTCCCTCAATCCCTCCACCCACCGCTCCCTCAATCCCTCCACCCCACCACTCCCTCAATCCCTCCACCGCACTCCTCCCTCAATCCCTCCACCGCACCCCTCCCTCAATCTCTCCACACCACCTTGTTTAAGTTTTTTCTAGAGTATGATGTCAATATAACATGTATTAGGTCAGACACCATGATATGGATGAACTACTTAATTAGTTTAAAGTAAAATATCAAATAATCAACTCATCTGGGATCACCTATGAAAGCTAACTAAGTAATTGCGAAATTACGTTATTAATAATATAATCTTTTAAGATTTGAGTTGTTTATAAGTTTGTTAAGATGCTGGTGTTACCGCATAGCATAGTTGCAACATTATTCTATGAAAATATTTAGGAGAAAAACAGGTAGATTTAACACAAAAAGAAAGTTAATGCGAAATGATAATATATATTTCCTTGAGATTAGAAAACAATGAAAGAGGTAAAGTGGCAATAATTAAGATCAGAAACCATGACCAACACCGTGTGTATTGTGAGATAACCAGTGTGCATGACCAACACCGTGTGTATTGTGAGATAACCAGTGTGCATGACCAACACCGTGTGTGTTGTGAGGTAACCAGTGTGCATGACCAACACCGTGTGTGTTGTGAGGTAACCAGTGTGCATGACCAACACCGTGTGTGTTGTGAGGTAACCAGTGTGCATGACCAACACCGTGTGTCTTGTGAGGTAACCAGTGTGCATGACCAACACCGTGTGTGTTGTGAGGTAACCAGTGTGCATGACCAACACTGTGTGTGTTGTGAGGTAACCAGTGTGCATGACCAACACCGTGTGCGTTGTGAGGTAACCAGTGTGCATGACCAACACCGTGTGTGTTGTGAGGTAACCAGTGTGCATGACCAACACCGTTTGTATTGTGAGGTAACCAGTGTGCATGACCAACACCGTGTGTGTTGTGAGGTAACCAGTGTGCATGACCAACACCGTTTGTATTGTGAGGTAACCAGTGTGCATGACCAACACCGTGTGTGTTGTGAGGTAACCAGTGTGCATGACCAACACCGTGTGTGTTGTGAGGTAACCAGTGTGCATGACCAACACCGTTTGTATTGTGAGGTAACCAGTGTGCATGACCAACACCGTGTGTGTTTGGAGGCAACCAGTGTGCATGACCAACACCGTGTGGTGTTGTGAGGTAACAAGTGTGCATGACCAACACCGTTTGTATTGTGAGGTAACCAGTGTGCATGACCAACACTGTGTGTGTTGTGAGGTAACAGTGTGCATGACCAACACCGTGTGTTGTGAGATAACCAGTGTGGATGACCAACATCGTGTGTGTTGTGAGGTAACCAGTGTTCATGACCAACACTGTGTGTGTTGTGAGAGCATCAGTGTGCATGACCAACACTGTGTGTGTTGTGAGGTAACCAGTGTGCATGACCAACACTGTGTGTGTTGTGAGTAACCAGTGTGCATGACCAACACCGTGTGTATTGTGAGGTAACCAGTGTGCATGACCAACACCGTGTGTGTTGTGAGGTAACCAGTGTTCATGACCAACACTGTGTGTGTTGTGAGGTAACCAGTGTGCATGACCAACACCGTGTGTGTTGTGAGGTAACCAGTGTTCATGACCAACACTGTGTGTGTTGTGAGGTAAACCAGTGTGCATGACCAACACCGTGTGTATTGTGAGGTAACCAGTGTCTTGCGACTTGATGACCGAAGCATCGGTGAGATGGGAAGGAAGAAGGAAGGGTTGGATGGAAATACTGGAAAAGGATGGGATGGTGGATTAGAGGAGGGTAGGAAAGATCAGTGGCCCAACCACTGTGGAGAAAGTGGTACTGAAGTACTGCAGTCGTTGATGTAGAGGGATGAGGGACGGTGGTGTATGTCTCCCACGAAGGGGCGATGAGGCGGCTTCAGCAGGCAGGAAAGGTGGAGAAGGCAGTCACACTGCACACTGATGTGTTGGAGAGATTACTGAAACGATCCATTTTCGAGTGCGTTGAACTTCGTTCTTGTGGTGGGTACATTTTCATTGGACGTCTGAACTTAGGATGAGCAAGGTCGCGGATAACGTCATCCATGGTGTTGGGTGGTGAGGAAGTACAGAGGAACTTGACAGTTCGTTCATGGATGTTGGGTAAGTTCTTGAGGCGTCCTTGTGTCGCCAAACTGTCGAGTGGTCCAGAATCTGACACCATGCAAGGAGCATGGTGATGTTTTCATAGTAGAAGTGGTGGAAGTGGTGTAAGGCGAAGTCGGTGATTGGTTCGTTGCAGTATCAGTTGGAGGCTTCTCATTGGTGGGGAGTGGCTGTGTCTCGACTGGCAGGGAGGCAGCTGATTGGTTCTTGGTAGTGGTGCGAGGTGGTGGTGATCTCTCATTGGTGGAGACTGTAGTAGAACAAGTGTCGTCTTCAATCAGCAATTCTTGCAAGTCATCTGGTGCAGCAAAGCTGACGACTTTGGAATTATCTTTAAAATCTCAGTTGAAGGAGGATTAGCTGGGAAGTTGAATGATTGCATATTGTTGAGGGCGAGAAGTTCGTTTACAGATGTGTTGAAGGATCCTGGTTGAGCTGCATTTTGCATGTGAGCAAACATCATGCAGTAGTAAATTTTCGTGGAGATGTCCTCAGGTAGAGGCGAGGCGGGTGGTGGTGTGGTGGTGGTGGTGGTGGTGGTGGTGGTGGTGGTGGTGGTGGTGGTGGTGGTGGAGGCTGCTGAGTGGCTTGCAGGATCTTGGTGGTTGTTGACTGGAGTTTGGCTATTGCAGCATAAGTTGGAGAGTTGCCTGGTGTTTTCTTAAGGTCTTCCTTTAATTTCTTGGAAAGGATCTCCTTACGAACAGGACATTTGGCTGCCAGAGAATGGTGATCACTCTTACAGTTGATGCAGGTAGCAGCAGTAGTGGAGGTGCAGGTAGGAGCAGTAGTGGAGGTGCAGGTAGGAGCAGTAGTGGAGGTGCAGGAACGAAATTCGTGACCTTCAGACCCACAGGTGGAACATATCTTCTTGTTCTTCACATGACATTCGTTGGTAGAATGACTATAAGAGAAACATGTCCAGCAGCGTGAAATTTGTTTGAATCGTTCAGGTTCCAGTTGACTGGGGTTGATGTAGTAGTAAGAGAGAGCCAGACCATCTGAGAGAGCTCTGGTAGCCATGTTCACGTCTATAAACGTGATTTTTAGCATTGATGAAGCATTGGGGATCTTGAATACACCTTCTAATTCAGCCCAATCGTTTAGATCATTAATTGATTGCTTGATTTCATCAGTAGTCATGGAGGTGATGAGTTTATCAAGTCGCTTCATAAACACAGATCGTTTTGCTCGCATAAATGGTGATGTTGAGAGAGCAAAGCCTTGATCATCAAGGGTTTTGATAGCAGGTGGTGAGAGGACTTTTTCTGCTTCCTCATCATTGATGAATGTGACAAGGAAGGCTTCGTGAAGAGTTGTAATACCCGAGAATTTCAACTGCAAACTGCTCTTACGGGCAGTTGCAAGGGCAAGCTTGGAAGCATTATTGGTTGAAGAGTCCTTAGCCTTGATCTTTACTATGTGAGCCATCGTGGATCAGGTAAAGGTTCCCCTCCCCAACGGGGATCGTAGGGAGACTGGAAGAGTCAGAGCTGATATGACCTGCCTGGGCAAGAGTCAGAAGCCTAGGTTTTCGTCTAGCTTTGAATCAGGTTTCGTAACCAGTGTACATGACCAACACTGTGTGTGTTGTGAGGTAACCAGTGTGCATGACCAACACTGTGTGTGTTGTGAGGTAACCAGTGTGCATGACCAACACTGTGTGTTGTGAGGTAACCAGTGTGCATGACCAACACTGTGTGTGTTGTGAGGTAACCAGTGTGCATGACCAACACTGTGTGTGTTGTGAGGTAACCAGTGTGCATGACCAACACTGTGTGTTGTGAGGTAACCAGTGTGCATGACCAACACTGTGTGTGTTGTGAGGTAACCAGTGTGCATGACCAACACTGTGTGTGTTGTGAGGTAACCAGTGTGCATGCCAACACGTGTGTTGTGAGGTAACCAGTGTGCATGACCAACACTGTGTGTGTTGTGAGGTAACCAGTGTGCATGACCAACACTGTGTGTGTTGTGAGGTAACCAGTGTGCATGACCAACACTGTGTGTTTGTGAGGTAACCAGTGTGCATGACCAACACTGTGTGTGTTGTGAGGTAACCAGTGTGCATGACCAACACTGTGTGTGTTGTGAGGTAACCAGTGTGCATGACCAACACTGTGTGTTGTGAGGTAACCAGTGTGCATGACCAACACTGTGTGTTTGTGAGGTAACCAGTGTGCATGACCAACACTGTGTGTGTTGTGAGGTAACCAGTGTGCATGACCAACACTGTGTGTTGTGAGGTAACCAGTGTGCATGACCAACACTGTGTGTTGGAGGTAACCAGTGTGCATGACCAACACTGGTGTGTTGTGAGTAACCAGTGTGCATGACCAACACTTGTGTGTTGTGAGGAAACCCAAATGTGCATGACCAACACTGTGGATTGTGAGGTAACCAGTGTGCATGACCAACACTGTGTGTTGTGAGGTAACCAATGTGCATGACCAACACTGTGTGTTGTGAGGTAACCAGGTGCATGACCAACACTGTGTTGTGAGGTAACCAGTGTGCATGACCAACACTGTGTTGTGAGGTAACCAGGTGCATGACCAACACTGTGTGTGTTGTGAGGTAACCAGTGTAGCATGACCAACACTGTGTGTTGTGAGGTAACCAGTGTGCATGACCAACACTGTGTTGTGAGGTAACCAGTGTGCATGACCAACACTGTGTTTTGTGAGGTACCAGTGTGCATGACCAACACTGTGTTGTGAGGTAACCAGGTGCATGACCAACACTGTGTTGTGAGGTAACCAGTGTGCATGACCAACACTGTGTGTTGTGAGGTAACCAGTGTGCATGACCAACACTGTGTGTTGGAGGTAACCAGTGTGCATGACCAACACTGTGTTGTGTGAGGTAACCAGTGTGCATGACCAACACTGTGTGTTGTGAGGTAACCAGTGTGCATGACCAACACTGTGTTGTGAGGTAACCAGTGTGCATGACCAACACTGTGTGTGTTGGAGGTAACCAGTGTGCATGACCAACACTGTGTGTTGTGAGGTAACCAGTGTGCATGACCAACACTGTGTTGTGAGGTAACCAGTGTGCATGACCAACACTGTGTTGTGAGGTAACCAGTGTGCATGACCAACACTGTGTTGTGGAGGTAACCAGTGTGCATGACCAACACTGTGTTGTGAGAGTAACCAGTGTGCATGACCAACACTGTGTTGTCAGTTAGGTAACCAGTGTGCATGACCAACACTGTGTGTGTGAGGTAATCAGTGTGCATGACCAACACTGTGTTGTTGAGATGTAACCTAGTGTGCATGACCAACACTGTGTTGTGAGGTAACCAGTGTGCATGACCAACACTGTGTTGTGAGATAACCAGTAGTGCATGACCAACACTGTGTGTTGTGAGGTAACCAGTGTGCATGACCAACACTGTGTTGTTGAGGTAACCAGTGTGCATGACCAACACTGTGTTGTGAGGTAACCAGTGTGCATGACCAACACTGTGTTGTGAGGTAACCAGTGTGCATGACCAACACTGTGTTGTGAGGTAACCAGTGTGCATGACCAACACTGTGTTGTGAGGTAACCTGTGTGCATGACCAACACTGTGTTGTGGAGGTAACCAGTGTGCATGACCAACACTGTGTGTGAGGTAACCAGTGTGCATGACCAACACTGTGTTGTGAGGTAACTAGTGCATGACCAACACTGTGTTGTGAGGTAACCTGTGTGCATGACCAACACTGTGTGTGTGTTGTGAGGTAACCAGTGTGCATGACCAACACTGTGTGTGTGTTGTGAGGTAACCTGTGTGCATGACCAACACTGTTTGTGAGGTCACCAGTGTGCATGACCAACACTGTGTGTGTTGTGAGGTAACCAGTGTGCATGACCAACACTGTATTGTGAGGTAACCAGTGTACATGACCAACACTGTATTGTGGAGGTAACCAGTGTGCATGACCAACACTGTATTGTGAGGTAACCAGGTGCATGACCAACACTGTATTGTGAGGTAACCAGTGTGCATGACCAACACTGTATTGTGAGGTAACCAGTGTGCATGACCAACACTGTATTGTGAGGTAACCAGTGTGCATGACCAACTCTGTATTGTGAGGTAACCAGTGTGCATGACCAACATTGTGTTGTAGGTAACCAGTGTGCATGACCAACACTGTGTTGTGAGGTAACCAGTGTGCATGACCAACACTGTGTTGTGAGGTAACCAGTGTGCATGACCAACACTGTGTTGTGAGGTAACCAGTGTGCATGACCAACACTGTGTTGTGAGGTAACCAGTGTGCATGACCAACACTGTATTGTGAGGTAACCAGCGTGCATGACCAACACTGTGTTGTGAGGTAACCAGTGTGCATGACCAACACTGTGTTGTGAGGTAACCAGTGTGCATGACCAACACTGTGTTGTGAGGTAACCAGTGTGCATGACCAACACTGTGTTTTGAGGTAACCAGTGTGCATTCTGTAGTTTAGTCATTTTCGAAAATTTCGTATTATTGGTTCAGGGTTGTCCTAGATTATTGCCATTCTTCGTTGCCTGGCGGATTACGACATATTGAAGCCCCATGCTGGCATGCAATAATTATTAAATTATACATTCTGTTGGATAAAATTATCGAGAAATTGTTTGCAGTATAATTTCTCAATTTTACTGTTTTTTTGTTAACTTTGAATTAGGATTATCTGATATGTTTTTGAATGTGATTTTTAGGAAGTGGCTCATTTAATTCTTTGACTTAATCAATCGATCGGAAGAACTTTAGATGCCGCTGGAGGTCCAACTATTAGAGGAGGTGGTCGAGCTGGCAGCTGATCTTCTCCTAGTGTGTCAGTTATGTTTTGTAACTGCTGAGTATGTTTATTTCTGCCCTGCCTATCCTTGTTAGGGAGACATGTTCTGGAAGCGGGCAGCGGGGGCGTTGACCCTTGATATCCACTCAATGGGAGGTTTATATTTTAAGAACTAGTCGAAGCTGGGTTTTTTATTAAATTTCTTCATAAAGGGGATGACAGAGTTAAGTAAACGCTAAGTTTCCCGACGATTTATTATCTAGCCAAGATATTCTTGTTTCTAGCTTTTATTGTATTACCTTCCATATTTTTCCACCACTTTCTAATCTTTTTTGAATCACTGATTCATTCAGCATTATGACTTTTTCATTTGGATTTTTATTTAATCAATTACCTATTATGGTTCCTGTTTTTTTCAGTTAAGTTGTCTGTCTTACCTTTACTTTCCACCTATGTTTTCTGTTTATGGTTCTGCCTTTTTTCTCACTTCTAATGATTGGAGCTAAAGTATGTTTCTCCATTTTATATTTATTTTATAAGGCTTGATGGACTGAACACATCATCTCCAGGCTGAGGGACTGATTACCTTCAACCTCCTCTTTCACCTTCACCTGCAATGGACTGAAGAAGCCAGTGGCTAGTGAAACGTTTCCGGAATAAAGAAACCCAAATGTTGCATAAGTGTTTCATTTATCAACTTGTTGGTGTCTTAAACTATTTATTCAAATAAGGTGTATCGCATCTCTTTTTTATGTTATGTGTGTTAATGTAGTTGTCTCCCGAATACACTTCCTGCTACCTGATAGTTTCCACACATGAGTTTATGTCGTCACAGACTAAATAAAGTACCTCAGGGGAAGTGGCTATCTGGGGTCTGTTCAAGTTTGTCTGGCCCTTCTCTTATTTTTTTCTTTTTTTACAATTTGCAAGTACCTATGTAGGGCTTATAAATAGTGTATTAGTATATCATGTATATAGCATCAGATATGTCTTTTATTCTTACTCTACATTCTTTACTATTAGTTTTCCCTGCTCTTGTTTATGTTTTTTCTTCCTTTCTTTCCTATGATAATGACTGGATCGTTCACTTTTGCCCGCTGTGTTTATCGTGGAATCATGTAAGTTTACTTTTTCTGTGAGGTGTCACAATATTATACTTCTAATGGCTATGAGCTATCATCGCATCCTTCTTCTAGAACTCCTGCCAGACGACTGCATCCTGAGGCGAGGTTAGGATGAAGTTAGATCTAGTTTGACTCAAGGTTAGTGACAAGAGGAATCTGATGAAAGGAGTAAATAGGTTTATCTTAAATTTGTAGAAAGACAAGTATGGTTATGCTAAGACCATTCCAAAACATCAATGAAACGAATGATAACATATTAAAAGAGAAGGTTATCTGCCTCATACCTGTGGATGTTAAAGTCTGTCTCTCACATTCATGCAGCTACCAGGTAATGTTTACAAATATTCCTGAATATAACCTCTGGTGCATATACAGTATATAGTTAGTCTGTTAACAGAACTCTAGGAAAGGAGAGTCCTGGGGAAGGAGGGAAGACGTAGTGAACAATAAGGAGGCACAATACCCTGACTGGAACAATACCCTGACTGGAACAATACCCTGACTGGAACAATACCCTGACTGGAACAATACACAAATAACCCTCACGTAGGAGAGTGAAACTTATGACGACGTTTCGCTCCAACTTTGACACAGTTGTTCTTTGTTGACTGAATAATTAATAGTATTTAATGAATTTATAAACTTGTAAATTTTTCAGATGTTCTCTCCATAAAAAATCGGCTTAATAATTATATCTGGATGACATAACAGTCAAAGAAACAGGGACAAAGGCAACAGTAGTTAACAGGTAGCTAAGAATACAAAACATGAAATATGACAGACGTCTCAAAAAAAGTGTTAAATTAACGTCATTGTATCTAATGCAGAAGTATAATCAAAATAAGAAGCTGGCAATTTCAATATATTTAGTTTGTGTAGCAGTTGGAACAAAGTAACATTTATACTCGTCAAGCTGCTAACAAAGTACAATTAGACTGAGGAATGACCTAGATGCCTCAATAACAACAAACCACTCTAACTGTGTGCTTGTACCTTGATACTTTAGATATAAACTTTATTGTGACATTTGAAATATACATGTATAACAGATATAAAAGCTCATGTATGTTTTCTTAAATGTCATAAATGGTAGGCATGGATCCCTGAACATTCCTTGTTATGGAAACGCCAGTTACGTCATCGAAATACATTTTACCCGGATCACTCAATCCCGTAGTTAATGACCCTGTATAACTGTTAATAATCACTCTGTATTTATTTATATATAGATCAGAGTATTTAGAGATTAGAGTTAAAATGGTTTAACCGACTGTATTTCTATATATTTAATGCTTATATAATGTTTATTAGTGCATGACCAACACTGTGTGTGTTGTGAGGTAACCAGTGTGCATGACCAACACTGTGTGTGTTGTGAGGTAACAAGTGTGCATGACCAACACTGTGTGTTGTGAGGTAACCAGTGTGCATGACCAACACTGTGTGTGTTGTGAGGTAACCAGTGTGCATGACCAACACTGTGTGTGTTGTGAGGTAACCAGTGTGCATGACCAACACTGTGTGTTGTGAGGTAACCAGTGTGCATGACCAACACTGTGTGTGTTGTGAGGTAACCAGTGTGCATGACCAACACTGTGTGTGTTGTGAGGTAACCAGTGTGCATGACCAACACTGTGTGTGTTGTGAGGTAACCAGTGTGCATGACCAACACCGTGTGTATTGTGAGGTAACCAGTGTGCATGAACAACACTGTGTGTGTTGTGAGGTAACCAGTGTGCATGACCAACACGGTGTGTATTGTGAGGTAACCAATGTGCATGACCAACACCGTGGGCATTGTGAGGTAACCAGTGTGCATGACCAACACTGTGTGTGTTGTGAGGTAACCAGTGTGCATGACCAACACTGTGTGTTGTGAGGTAACCAGCGTGCATGACCAACACTGTGTGTTGTGAGGTAAGAAGTGTGCATGACCAACACTGTGTGTTGTGAAGTAACCAGCGTGCATGACCAACACTGTGTGTTGTGAGGTAACCAGTGTACATGACCAACACTTTGTGTGTTGTGAGGTAACCAGTGCGCATGACCAACACTGTGTGTATTGTAAGGTAACCAGTGTACATGACCAACACTGTGTGTGTTGTGAGGTAGCCAGTGTGCATGACCAACACTGTGTTGTGAAGTAACCAGCGTGCATGACCAACACTGTGTATTTTGAGGTAACCAGCATGCATGACCAACACTGTGTTGTGAGGTAACCAGTGTGCATGACCAACACTGTGTGTTGCGAGGTAACCAGTGTGCCTGACCAACACTGTGTGTGTTGTGAGGTAACCAGTGTGCATGACCAACACTGTGTGTTGTGAGGTAACCAGTGTGCATGACCAACACTGTGTTGTGAGGTAACCAGTGTGCATGACCAACACTGTGTGTGTTGTGAGGTAACCAGTGTGCATGACCAACACTGTGTGTGTTGTGAGGTAACCAGTTTGCATGACCAACACTGTGTTGTGAGGTAACCAGTGTGCATGACCAACACTGTGTTGTGAGGTAACCAGTGTGCATGACCAACACTGTGTTGTGAGTTAACCAGTGTGCATGACCAACACTGTGTTGTGAGGTAACCAGCATGCATGACCAACACTGTGTGTTGTGAGGTAACCAGTGTGCATGACAAACACTGTGTGTTGCGAGGTAATCAGTGTGCATGACCAACACTGTGTGTGTTGTGATGTAACCAGCGTGCATGACCAACACTGTGTGTTGTGAGGTAACCAGTGTGCATGACCAACACTGTGTTGTGAGGTAACCAGTGTGCATGACCAACACTGTGTGTGTTGTGAGGTAACCAGTGTGCATGACCAACACTGTGTGTGTGTTGTGAGGTAACCAGTGTGCATGACCAACACTGTGTTGTGAGGTAACCAGTGTGCATGACCAATACTGTGTTGTGAGGTAACCCAGCTGTATGTATGGTACAGCACAGCAGCTGTATGTATGGTACAGCACAGCAGCTGTATGTATGGTACAGCACAGCAGCTGCATGTACGGTGCATCACAGCAGCTGCATCAGCAGGAGGATACTGGAAACAGCAGTGACGAGTGTACATGACACCAAACAAGTGTACATGACACCAAACAAGTGTACATGACACCAAACAAGTGTACATGACACCAAACAAGTGTACATGACCAACACTGTGTGTGTTGTGAGGTAACCAGTGTGCATGACCAACACTGTGTTGTGAGGTAACCAGTGTGCATGACCAACACTGTGTTGTGAGGTAACCAGTGTGCATGAACAACACTGTGTTGTGAGGTAACCAGTGTGCATGACCAACACTGTGTTGTGAGGTAACTAGTGTGCATGACCAACACTGTGTTGTGAGGTAACCTGTGTGCATGACCAACACTGTGTGTGTGTTGTGAGGTAACCTGTGTGCATGACCAACACTGTGTGTGTGTTGTGAGGTAACCTGTGTGCATGACCAACACTGTGTTGTGAGGTCACCTGTGTGCATGACCAACACTGTGTGTGTTGTGAGGTAACCAGTGTGCATGACCAACACTGTATTGTGAGGTAACCAGTGTACATGACCAACACTGTATTGTGAGGTAACCAGTGTGCATGACCAACACTGTATTGTGAGGTAACCAGTGTGCATGACCAACACTGTATTGTGAGGTAACCAGTGTGCATGACCAACACTGTATTGTGAGGTAACCAGTGTGCATGACCAACACTGTATTGTGAGGTAACCAGTGTGCATGACCAACTCTGTATTGTGAGGTAACCAGTGTGCATGACCAACACTGTATTGTGAGGTAACCAGTGTGCATGACCAACACTGTATTGTGAGGTAACCAGTGTGCATGACCAACACTGTATTGTGAGGTAACCAGTGTGCATGACCAACTCTGTATTGTGAGGTAACCAGTGTGCATGACCAACACTGTGTTGTGAGGTAACCAGTGTGCATGACCAACACTGTGTTGTGAGGTAACCAGTGTGCATGACCAACACTGTATTGTGAGGTAACCTGTGTGCATGACCAACACTGTATTGTGAGGTAACCAGTGTGCATGACCAACACTGTGTTGTGAGGTAACCTGTGTGCATGACCAACACTGTGTTGTGAGGTAACCAGTGTGCATGACCAACACTGTATTGTGAGGTAACCAGCGTGCATGCCCAACACTGTATTGTGAGGTAACCAGCATGCATGACCAACACTGTGTTGTGAGGTAACCAGTGTGCATGACCAACACTGTGTTGTGAGGTAACCAGCGTGCATGACCAACACTGTATTGTGAGGTAACCAGCGTGCATGACCAACACTGTATTGTGAGGTAACCAGCGTGCATGACCAACACTGTATTGTGAGGTAACCAGCGTGCATGACCAACACTGTGTTGTGAGGTAACCAGTGTGCATGACCAACACTGTGTTGTGAGGTAACCAGCGTGCATGACCAACACTGTATTGTGAGGTAACCAGCGTGCATGACCAACACTGTGTTGTGAGGTAACCAGTGTGCATGACCAACACTGTGTTGTGAGGTAACCAGTGTGCATGACCAACACTGTGTTGTGAGGTAACCAGTGTGCATGACCAACACTGTATTGTGAGGTAACCAGCGTGCATGACCAACACTGTGTTGTGAGGTAACCAGTGTGCATGACCAACACTGTGTTGTGAGGTAACCAGTGTGCATGACCAACACTGTGTTGTGAGGTAACCAGTGTGCATGACCAACACTGTGTTTTGAGGTAACCAGTGTGCATTCTGTAGTTTAGTCATTTTCGAAAATTTCGTATTATTGGTTCAGGGTTGTCCTAGATTATTGCCATTCTTCGTTGCCTGGCGGATTACGACATATTGAAGCCCCATGCAGGCATGCAATAATTATTAAATTATACATTCTGTTGGATAAAATTATCGAGAAATTGTTTGCAGTATAATTTCTCAATTTTACTGTTTTTTTGTTAACTTTGAATTAGGATTATCTGATATGTTTTTGAATGTGATTTTTAGGAAGTGGCTCATTTAATTCTTTGACTTAATCAATCGATCGGAAGAACTTTAGATGCCGCTGGAGGTCCAACTATTAGAGGAGTTGGTCGAGCTGGCAGCTGATCTTCTCCTAGTGTGTCAGTTATGTTTTGTAACTGCTGAGTATGTTTATTTCTGCCCTGCCTATCCTTGTTAGGGAGACATGTTTTGGAAGCGGGCAGCGGGGGCGTTGACCCTTGATATCCACTCAATGGGAGGTTTATATTTTAAGAACTAGTCGAAGCTGTGTTTTTTATTAAATTTCTTCATAAAGGGGATGACAGAGTTAAGTAAACGCTAAGTTTCCCGACGATTTATTATCTAGCCAAGATATTCTTGTTTCTAGCTTTTATTGTATTACCTTCCATATTTTTCCACCACTTTCTAATCTTTTTTGAATCACTGATTCATTCAGCATTATGACTTTTTTCATTTGGATTTTTTTATTTAATCAATTACCTATTATGGTTCCTGTTTTTTTCAGTTAAGTTGTCTGTCTTACCTTTACTTTCCACCTATGTTTTCTGTTTATGGTTCTGCCTTTTTTCTCACTTCTAATGATTGGAGCTAAAGTATGTTTCTCCATTTTATATTTATTTTATAAGGCTTGATGGACTGAACACATCATCTCCAGGCTGAGGGACTGATTACCTTCAACCTCCTCTTTCACCTTCACCTGCAATGGACTGAAGAAGCCAGTGGCTAGTGAAACGTTTCCGGAATAAAGAAACCCAAATGTTGCATAAGTGTTTCATTTATCAACTTGTTGGTGTCTTAAACTATTTATTCAAATAAGGTGTATCGCATCTCTTTTTTGTTATGTGTGTTAATGTAGTTGTCTCCCGAATACACTTCCTGCTACCTGATAGTTTCCACACATGAGTTTATGTCGTCACAGACTAAATAAAGTACCTCAGGGAAAGTGGCTATCTGGGGTCTGTTCAAGTTTGTCTGGCCATTCTCTTATTTTTTTCTTTTTTTACAATTTGCAAGTACCTATGTAGGGCTTATAAATAGTGTATTAGTATATCATGTATATAGCATCAGATATGTCTTTTATTCTTACTCTACATTCTTTACTATTAGTTTTCCCTGCTCTTGTTTATGTTTTTTCTTCCTTTCTTTCCTATGATAATGACTGGATCGTTCACTTTTGCCCGCTGTGTTTATCGTGGAATCATGTAAGTTTACTTTTCCTGTGAGGTGTCACAATATTATACTTCTAATGGCTATGAGCTATCATCGCATCCTTCTTCTAGAACTCCTGCCAGACGACTGCATCCTGAGGCGAGGTTAGGATGAAGTTAGATCTAGTTTGACTCAAGGTTAGTGACAAGAGGGAATCTGATGAAAGGAGTAAATAGGTTTATCTTAAATTTGTAGAAAGACAAGTATGGTTATGCTAAGACCATTCCAAAACATCAATGAAACGAATGATAACATATTAAAAGAGAAGGTTATCTGCCTCATACCTGTGGATGTTAAAGTCTGTCTCTCACATTCATGCAGCTACCAGGTAATGTTTACAAATATTCCTGAATATAACCTCTGGTGCATATACAGTATATAGTTAGTCTGTTAACAGAACTCTAGGAAAGGAGAGTCCTGGGGAAGGAGGGAAGACGTAGTGAACAATAAGGAGGCACAATACCCTGACTGGAACAATACCCTGACTTGAACAATACCCTGACTGGAACAATACCCTGACTGGAACAATACACAAATAACCCTCACGTAGGAGAGTGAAACTTATGACGACGTTTCGCTCCAACTTTGACACAGTTGTTCTTGGTTGACTGAATAATTAATAGTATTTAATGAATTTATAAACTTGTAAATTTTTCAGATGTTCTCTCCATAAAAAATCGGCTTAATAATTATATCTGGATGACATAACAGTCAAAGAAACAGGGACAAAGGCAACAGTAGTTAACAGGTAGCTAAGAATACAAAACATGAAATATGACAGACGTCTCAAAAAAAGTGTTAAATTAACGTCATTGTATCTAATGCAGAAGTATAATCAAAATAAGAAGCTGGCAATTTCAATATATTTAGTTTGTGTAGCAGTTGGAACAAAGTAACATTTATACTCGTCAAGCTGCTAACAAAGTACAATTAGACTGAGGAATGACCTAGATGCCTCAATAACAACAAACCACTCTAACTGTGTGCTTGTACCTTGATACTTTAGATATAAACTTTATTGTGACATTTGAAATATACATGTATAACAGATATAAAAGCTCATGTATGTTTTCTTAAATGTCATAAATGGTAGGCATGGATCCCTGAACATTCCTTGTTATGGAAACGCCAGTTACGTCATCGAAATACATTTTACCCGGATCACTCAATCCCGTAGTTAATGACCCTGTATAACTGTTAATAATCACTCTGTATTTATTTATATATAGATCAAAGTATTTAGAGATTAGAGTTAAAATGGTTTAACCGACTGTATTTCTATATATTTAATGCTTATATAATGTTTAGTCGCAACCAAGTTTAAAGGAAACAGTCGAGCCTCTAAACATCACAGTCCATTACTACATGTAAGTTTTAAGAAAATCTGTGAGAGAAAATGCGAAGATTACCGAAAGGCTCTTGAAAAGAACTTACCATTAAGTAACAGTGGTCTGAGCGTAAAGTAATTGTAAGGTATTGTCGAGCTATTTGTGTAACTTTATGAACACACACACACACACACACACACACACACACACACACACACACACACACACACACACACACACACACACACAGGTTGTTCCATACATAGCTTTAAGCAGAGGTATGATAAAGCTCATGGCGCAGGGAGAGTGACCCAGTAGCGGCCAGTGAAGAGGCGGGGCCAGGAGCTATGACTCGACCCCTGCAACCACAACTAGGTGAGTACACGCACACACAAACTCACAGGAGACAGACACGCAGCAGCATTAAACTACAGACCAGTGTCACTGATATGTATAGTATGCAAAGTCATGGAGAAGATTATCAGGAGAAGAGTGGTGGAGCACCTAGAAAGGAATGAGCTTATTCAAGACAATCACTGGTGCACAGAATCAGGACCGGGAAATCCTGTGTCATAAACCTACTGGGGCTCTATGGCAAGGTGACAGAGGTAAGACAAGAGAGAGAGAGAGAGAGAGAGAGAGAGAGAGAGAGAGAGAGAGAGAGAGAGAGAGAGAGAGAGAGAGGTGGGCAGATTGCATTTTCTTGGACTGTAAGAAGCTTTCGACACAGTTCTACGCCAAAGATTAGTGCAAAAGCTGGAGGACCAGGCAGGTATAACAGGGAAGGCACTGCAATGGATCAGAGAATACGTGA
Organism: Cherax destructor; assembly: GCA_009830355.1. Taxonomy (NCBI): domain Eukaryota; kingdom Metazoa; phylum Arthropoda; class Malacostraca; order Decapoda; family Parastacidae; genus Cherax; species Cherax destructor. The sequence goes on along the minus strand of WNWK01002882.1, from coordinate 162,769 downwards.
CAGGTAGGCAACAACGCATCATGGTACGTGACGAAGTGTCACAGTGGGTGCCTGTGACGAGCAAGGTTCCACAGGGGTCGGTCCTAGGACGAATGCTGTTTCTGGTATATGTGAATGACATGACGGAATTAATAGAAGTTTCCTTGTTTGTAGATGATGTGAGCTTAATGAGGAGAATACAGTTGGATGAGGACAAAACAGGACTACAAAGTGATATGGACAGGCTGCAAGCCTGGTACAGCAATTGGCTCCTGGAATTCAACCCCACCAATTGCAAAGTCATGAAGATCCGGGATAGAGTATAGGCTAGGTGGCCAAAGACTGCAATCCTCATTTAAGGAAAAGGATCTGGGGATCAATATAATAACAAGGGGTCACAATTGGTTAAGTCAAAGGGATGTTAGTAATTATTTCTTCAGTCATAGAGTTGTCAGGAAGTGGAATAGTCTGGAAAGTGACGTAGTGAAGGCAGGAACCATACATAGTTTTAAGACGAGGTACGATAAAACTCATGGAGCAGGGGGAGAGAGAGGACCTAGTAGTGATCAGTGAAGAGGCGGGGCCAGGAGCTATGATTCGACCCCTGCAACTGCAAACAGATGAGTACAAATAGGTGAGTACACACTCACACACACACACAACAAAAAAAAAAAAAAAACTTTACATAAAAAATGGGATCAGAGAGCAGGATGAAGAGTCAGGAGAACTGAGGAAGAGTGGTCTAGGAGGAAAGAATGGACAGCAGAGCTCAAGAGAAGTGAACAAGAGTGGGAAAGGAGGATAGATGAGTTTAACAATAACATGGGGAAGAGTATAGCTGCAGAGAGCAAAAATTGGGAGCTACAAGATGCAGCTGCAGAGGCTAGGATATGGAGCCTTGAAGAGGAACTGAAAAATGCTGAAATGGGATATAGAACCAAAGAACTGAATGGGAATGTCATCAAGAACAGAAACATCAGCATCCAACGAGGGAACCGAAGGAAGGGAAGGAGATAAATCCTATGCAGAGGTCCAACAGACTACCAGGGGCCCAGGAAATGTTGAAGAGTGAAAGTGACATGCTTTGGGTACAGGAACAGTAGACAGCAAGGGGACTGAAGGAAGTGACAGAGACAGGTCCTCTGCAGAGTCGCTATCAATTCATCAAGAGATCCAAGAAATGTTAAGGAGAGCAGCAATAGTGATGCTTCAATTGAACCCTGAGATAGAGAGGGAAATGAAATGGGAGGATGAAAGAGAGAGGTAAATTTTGAATAAAAAATGGGTTCAGGAGGTCGAAGACATGACATATGAAGAAAGACGACATTAAGAAGAAAAAGAGATTGAAAATATCATCAAACAAACGGGAGAGGAAGACATAACCCAACCGACAAATTTTCAGAGAATAAGGGGATATTCAAGGGAAAAAATCGTCGAGTCAAATTGATTTTCAAGTCAGAAACGGTTGATGTCATTATGCTGTACGAAGATGTTCCAGACTCGAGTCATCCTGGGAATAAATGATCTCGGATGAAGTGACGTGAACGGTACAGTTAGAGTGTTGTTGCTGCTTGTGTTGAAACTCACTTCTCGTTGTCCTTGGAGTGGATACAAGTGTGGTACTTTGACAATATTGGTCTTATCCATAACAATAAGGCCACCCACATCCCTTCTGTGTTAAAGGCTCTCCTGAAATGACAGATCTGTCTAAGGTGGGTCCAGGCGAGAGATGAGCCGTCTTGATCTGTTCTCTATTCTGCCAAGAAGTGGCAGATGAGTCGGAGGGCAGGCAATCCAAGAAAGTAAAGCATTCTTAAACAGGCTTGGCCAAAAGGCTTGCTTGTGCAGGTTCCTGTTATTGATAGTGGAATACCCCTTAAACCTTCTTCAAGCCTTGTACATAGCAGTAAGCTGAACCAAGGCTGATCTGTAGGCTTCGTCAAATACTGCCGGTGAAGGATGTATTTGTATTGGAGTTTAAAGATATGTGAATGTGAAACCATTCACTTGGTTATCAACGTCACCTTGGAAAAGAGAATTCCAATCGGAGACGGCGAACTCCGAGCAAAGGGCCAGCCAGTTTCCTCTTTCATACAACCAGGTTGTGCGTATAGATTCTTCACCTCGTTCTGTTGGAATCTTCAGTATCGTAAAGACAGCCTTGTGGTTAAATGAACCAACATAGCCCAGGGGTTGGCAAGTGATTATGCCTTCAGATATATCACTCTCTACTGGGTCAAGGGAGGAGGAGCCAGAGATGTTAGTAGGGAAGTCAGTAAAGTTTTTGATGTCAAACACTGACTACAAGTTCATCAAATCCCTCTGTATAAGATGTTAGTCTAGGTCACCAACAATTATAATATGTTGGCTATTATGCTGAAGCAGAGGGAAGTCGTCAGCTTTCATCGGGAATTTGATGGGGTCTGCTCACTTCTATTGAGGTCTATACATTGCACATGGTAGGGTTAGAGGTACTAGGGTTTATGCACAGTCTGAAGAGCATCATTTACAGGTGACTAGGGATGGCAGCATCAGTGAATTGGTCCTGTACACTTTTAGAAAAGTATTCGGCAACGCCTCCTCCTTGACCTTGCCTGTCGTGCACTATCCATGAGGTGTTTCCAGCAATTCTCTTTCTTTCTTTCTCTGTCTCTGTCTTTTTCACTCCCTCTCACTCTTTCTCTCTCCACAACACTATTCACTATTTCGTTGAAATTGACCGTAAACTCTGTACATAGCTGGATATAAATGTGCATACGTTCCGGTGTTGGCAAAATATGTTACACAAAATCATTCTACTGTGTATACATCGTTCCTCATTTTTTATTACTCTTTGTTTGTAGCACAGCCGCGTATTGCAGGCTCTTTGAAAATTTCCTAGGGTCGTAATACCAACAAAAAACAATGTTGTCCATGTATCAGTATATTGTATATTAAATATTATAGAGGTTTGTGTTCCATATACAGGACCATCTATCACAGAGTTATATGGTCTATCATCCTGGGTGTACTGGAGCAGGTAACATAGTGGTTTGTGGACCATCTTCAAATCTGTAATGAACCAGATAACATATGACTAGGTTGGTCATATTAATTTATATACAGGACTAGTTAATATATAACTGTTGTCAACCATTTGTGTATACTGGGCCAGCTGAGGAGAAGCTATGTTGCCTATTATACAGGGCATATTGAAAAAGCTAACACGGAGATTTGTTCTCCAGCTACCCTGTGCAGACAACCAGCTAACAAACAGCTATGTGGCCTTGGAATGTAAGCTCAGCTATCACAGCAAAGCAGAAAGCGTTTCAGAAATGCTAAATTTTTGTCGCGTAATTTTAAATGAAAATCCGTAAAATGCAGTTTTAAAAACTCCAAATAAATACGAGGCTTAAAAACTATTACCGTGATATCCACCAAAACATTTATTTCTTCTATTTTTTTTTTGGCTGGGATGACGTCACCAGAGTGTGCTACGATATAATCTGAAATAACATATACTGTGTCATGTGAACTAACATAGTGTCATGTGAACTGTCATGTAAACTAACATATACAGTATCATGTGAACTAACATATGCAGTGTCATGTGAACTAACATATACAGTGTCATGTGAACTAACATAGTGTCATGTGAAATAACATATACAGTGTCATGTGAAATAACATATACAGTGTCATGTGAAATAACATATACAATGTCATGTGAACTAACATAGTGTCATGTGAAATAACATATACAGTGTCATGTGAAATAACATATACAGTGTCATGTGAAATAACATATACAGTGTCATGTGAACTAACATAGTGTCATGAGAACTGTCATGTGAACTAACATATACAGTGTTATGTGAACTAACATATTATAGTGTCATGTGAAATACAGAGTCATGTCAACTAATATATATATAAATATATATATATATATATATATATATATATATATATATATATATATATCACAGTAAACAGGTGATATGAAAATATGCAAGACAACCACTATGAAAAATAGAGGAATTCCAAGCGCTTTCGTGACTACTCACATTATCAAGGAACTATGATAATGTGAGTAGTCACAAGCGTTTGAATTCCTCCATTTTTCATATTGGTTGTCTTGCATAATATATATATATATATATATATATATATATATATATATATATATATATAGTGTCATGCAAAATGAAATAATTATATTGGCAAGCGAAATGAAATTAGTTGTGACATAAGGAATGACGTCACTGGCGCTCTCTGGAGTGACAAATAGCAGTCTAGAGTGACATCAACAGTATTTGGGGCGACATCATTAGTATCATCTGGAGTTAAATAAATTGTGTCACCTGAAGTAACATCGTTATTATTATTATTATTTGGAGTGATGTCAATAGTGTTATTTTGAGTGATGTCAATAGTGTTATTTTGAGTGATGTCAATAGTGTTATTTGGAGTGATGTCAATAGTGTTATTTGGAGTGATGTCAATAGTGTTATTTGGAGTGATATATACAAGGACATCTTGAGCGACATCATTAACGCTTCAATCGTGTTTTCTTAAGTGCGACGAATAGTGTCAAGTGTAGTAACATCAATAGTGTCAAGTGTAGTAACATCAATAGTGTCAAGTGTAGTAACATCAATAGTGTCATCTGAGGCACTGTCAGTAGTGTCATTGAGAGTAGCATTAATTGTGTCACCTGGGGTACCATCAATTGTGGCATGTGGAGTAGCATCAATAGTATAATCTGGGCGATATCAATTGTCATGTGTAGTATCATCAATACTCCCATCCGAGGTACCATCAATAATGGCACACATCAGTAGTGTCATCTGGGGTGCCATCAACTGTGTTATGCAAGGCAACATCAACAGCGCCACCTGGAGTGAAATCCACAGGAAGTAAGGATGCCCAGCCTCCCGCAACACTCCTCCATATCTTCACTATCATCAATTACAAGTCTAGAGGCTCCGTCATCTATTCCTTCCCAACTTTATTCGATCATCTCCATATATTGTATATAACTAGTACCAGTTACTTTAGATATAAGCCCCCAAATCTCTCTAAGGTGGCCAACCATCTATCGTCCACCCCCTGAACTTTCAACCTGCACTGAGGTAAAAATGTCCCACTTAACTGAAGCCTTAAGTCGAAGTGTAGTAAGTTTCACCAAGATCAAAGTGTAGTAATTAAGTGCAGATGGTATAACTAACAGAAGTGCTGAATTAAATCAATGAAAAGCATTTGTGTCATTGAAGATCTGGGAAGATAGCACAATGGTGATTATAGGAGCTATGTACAAGGCTGAAACGTGACTAGGGGACCACACGAAAAAGTAACTGTATTGACTCACGAAATCGTAATGACACGATTGCAAACAAACCATACCACGGGTGGGGTTGAGACTGTCTGATCGCGGGTTCTAACCCCACCCGTGGTATGGTTAGAAACTGTATTCTCCATTCAGCCACTAATCTGCAGGAACCCGAGGCATCAATATCAGTGTAACAACCGGAATATAAAAAAAAATATATAAGAATTTAGCAAGGAGAGCCTCCGGATTAAGGTAATATTGCTCATTAGGTGAAATTTTAAAAACATGGAGATATTCCAGGAAAACTGGAGACCCCATGGAGAGCGGAGATGATGGAGACAGTGACGGAGATCCTCATGTTCCAACACAGCAAGGGTGAGAGGAGAGGACAGCCCATGAAGACTGTCTTTTTATTTTTATTTTAAATAGAGAAAGTATAAAGAAAATTTACAATTAAGATCAGTTTTGGATTAATAACAACAACGTCCTGAGTTATAACTACCCGATGCGAGTGAACGTAGAGAGGAATAAAGAAAAGTGAAAGTTAATGAAGGCGACAATACAGAGATGAGAGATTTTCTAAACGAAGTATGAATGGAAAAAATAGAAAGTCCACGCAGATCATTGATTATCTTTTTCCGAAAATGCCAGAAGACATTGAATAAATTCGTAACGAAAAAAGTAAGTAGTTTTATGCCAGGGAAAATATATACAAGAAAAACAGAGAGGCAACACATTTTCTAATGATGTAGATCTTAGTCAGAAGTGTTAGAGCATAGAAATTTTATAGAAAGAAAGCGGTTGAAAGTATAGTGAATATAGCTGCCAAGAACGAATACATAAGTATGACACCAGAAGCATACTGTAAAACGTCTGCAGCTGTCAGAGTGACAGACACAATCAAGCCAAAAGCTTATTTACATCAAAATTAAAGTTGCTATAAATGACCAGGTAAAAATGTGAAGGAAGGGGAGGAGAGAGCGTACAGAGTGTCAAGGAGACACCTGAGGAGATGAACGGACATCGTGGTTGGTACGAATAAACGAAGATATAGCGTAGATGACGAGTGATGACTGCTAACAACATCCTCACATCGCGAGATTAATTGAATAAAATGCCGATTCAACTGAATATATCCACAATAATAAAAGAATATATGATATATTAATAGATTTCAAAAATGATGCAGGTCACTGGGAACGGGGCATGAACCAGAAATATGGAAAAACAGCGAATATAAAACTGTTATATAGGCAAGACCAGAGACACGAATCTCTAGACTATCCATATATATCTTTAGCACTCATATTCTCCAAGGTAAAACAAAAAATAATAGAAAGCCTGGAGAAAATACAATTTATGAAAATCAACGAACAGTGGGTACGGAAAGGAAAGTAATAGCTTACAAACCTCGTTGGTCTCAGTGGAAAAAGGGGTAATACAGCGAGTCAATGGAAAGGGATACACCGACAGGTATTGGACATCTTAGACACAACAGGGAAAAAGGCTATATTGAAATGGATATATTGAAGACCATTAATCCTAACATGGTATAACCACGAGAGGAAGTGGAATCAAGGGGCAATTGGAAGAGTTTTGGGGGACAACGAATGTAATCCTCATATTTCGGAAAGGAGACAGACAAGAAAAATTGACTTAGAGGCCAGTATGACTGACAGGCTCGCCATGCAAGGTAATGGAGAAGATAATCAGAAGGAGAGTAATAGATACTTGGAGGGAGAGGATTTCTTAAACAATATAGAGTAGAGATTTAGAGATGGTAATTCATGTATTATAAACATGTTGGAATTTTATGATAAAGTGACAGAAGTGAGTCACGATAGAGAGGGATGTGTGAATTCCATTTTCTTGGACAGTAGGAAGCCATATGATACTATTTTTCACAAGATTCTTGAGTAAAAACTTGATGTGAAGGAAGGAATAGCAGGAATCTGGTGAATCAATGAACACCTTAAGGGAAGACAAGAATAAGTCATTGCCAGTGAGATGTCAGAATGGGAAGGAATAACAAGCAGGGTTCTACAAGGATTAGGATAAGTATGGTTTCTGATGCATGCAGCTAACATATAAAAGGGGACTGGGTTATCTGGACAAACTACTACAAGATAGGCCAAATAAATGGTTACTTTACAAGAAGACCGGACGAGAGTACAGACTCATAAAAACAGAAGCAGCAGACGTATTCAAAGAGAAAGGTCACATGTGAGAATAGTGCCAAGTATATCGCTAATAGCATATGTCAGTCTAATATACGCAGCCAGTGACCATCTGGCAATTCTAAGAAAAGTTATCAGGAATCCTAAGTCATTCAGGACTTTCAGGTCCATCTTAAAGTATAAAGCTCGAGGATGGAACTCACAACGGAGATATTATTAAAATACTGAGAATATCGAACCAAGTAAGAACCAGAAATAATGGATTTAAATTGGATAAATTTAGATTTAAAAAGGACATAGTCAAGTACTGGTTCTCGAACAGAGTTGTAGACGCGTGGAACAATCTTCCGAGTAGGGTGATAGAGGCTAGGACCTTAGGTGGCTTTAAAAAGAGATTGGACAAATATATGAGTGGGAGGGGCTGGGTTTGATTGGTGTCGTGAGTACGGGAGTAAATTCTTAGGTAGTGGTGGTTTTGATAAGGACCTGCCTTGTATGGGCCAGTAGGCCTTCTGCAGTGTTCCTCCATTCTTATGTTCTTATGTTAAGGCATATAAGGACGAGACTACACCTCACTTCTAAGAATGTTCATATAAACCATTTAATTGATAAATTAAATAGCTTAGCTTTTTTTATAAATTTTACTATGGAGTTCGAAGTAAATAACTCATTGCCTTTCCTAGATATTTTAAGGGTATCAATGATTTTAATTTAAAATTTACAGAAAACCTACAAATAATTGTTCCTATGTACACTATTATTCTTCACATCAAGATAGAGTTAACTGTCGGTTTTCTCATCAGTGTTTTTGAGAGCTTTACGTATTTGTAGTCCAGAGTTCATAGATGAAGAAATCTCTAAAATTTATGAAATAGCTAATGATCTAAAATACCCAAGGAACGTAATTGATAAATCCTTTAAAATAGCCAGAAATACTTTTTACAATCCAAAAAGGGACAACCAACTTTATTCAACTAAAACCATGTTGGTTCTCCATTACCATGAAAACTTGCTTGATATGCCTTCCCTTCTTAAGACTTTTAATATTAAAGTTGTATTTAAAAATCTGGATACAGTAAAAAAAAACTTTTGATAAAAAATTCACCCCTCCAAAATGCTGATTGATGTGTCTATAAGATTCCTTGTAAAATATGCGATAAAGTTTATTACGGTCAAACTGGTAAAAGTCTTGAACTAAGCTTAAAACAACATAAATATAGCATTAGAACTGGACAAGATTCTAATGCTCTATTTATTCATGTGAGAGATTTTAACCATCCAATTGATTTTCAAAATGCTGAGAAAGTTGTATCAATAAAGTCCATGGATGACAGGAATATAATAGAATCATGTGTCATGAAAAGCAGTTTTGAAAATAATATGAATATTTATTTTGGTTTATATAAATTGGATTCATTTATAATTAATAAAATTTGGGAAGAATTTAATGATACATTAGACAAGTAAACAATCTTGATGCTTTGTTTGAGTATCAGGTGCACTTCACAGAGTCGGGTGCTGTCACGCGACTGTGAGGTGCGGTCTTTGTTATGGTGACGTGATTGCCCCTTTATATGCCTTCTTGTTGATGTTTTGTGTTTTATAGTTCCTTGATAATGTGAGAAGTCACGAAAGTGCTTGGAATTATGCTATTTTTTCATAGTGGTTGATTTGCATACACACACACACATATATATATACGTATATATATATATATATATATATATATATATATATATATATATATATATATATATATATATATATATATATATATATATATATATATATATTATATATAATTATATAATTATAATTGTGGGACCCATAGCCTCGTAGAAGTGGATAAAAAGGCTTCAAGGAAGAATATTTGGATTTCTTCCTGAAGCCATTTGAATATTCTACTTCCCCTACCACCCCATCTATATATATCCCACTTACATAGGGACAGGCAAGATTACCAAGTGATGCTCTTATCCACTCGGCCATAAATGCCTTAAAAGCTGGGCAGCCATGTTTTTTTTCCCAGGTCGGGCACATCAGTGAGCCTTAAGCATGGATTCATAACAACCACTGTACCTCAGCATAATACACACCTCACACACAATATTTCAGCATAACACTTGGACATAATGCATACACATAATATCCACGCTTCACACAGATCACCCGTAACAGAGTAAATATTTTAAAAAGTAGTATACATCAAACTCATCCTTATGATCCCCTCATTCATACACTTTTCACCCACTGTACCTCAGCATAGCACACACACTTATACACACTTCTCACAATGTGCCTCAGTATAACACCCACACCTCATCCACTATACATCAACATTTACACATTCTCACCAGTACCCCAACATGGGGAAGAATGATCACTCAGCCTCTCATCATATGCCACATTTATATGCGAGGAATCTTCATAAGGTCTTGAGCGATACTTTAACTTCAAGCCACCGCCCACCGTTGTGCTACTATACCATTTACCCCTCAGTGCTTTTGGTATATCAGGTGGGCACTATTTTTCGGCGACGCTTGCCTGGAATTTGCTAGTTACCTCACACTTTTTTTTAAATCAAAACATCAGACATCAATTACATAAAGACGGATATAGAAACCTCTGTTACAACCTTACCAGGTGGACTATATCTTCAATCGAGTTCAGTAACATTACCGTGGCTGGGTTCCCTCGCTTTACCTGAGTTTAATTAACTCACACCGACTCATTACGTAAAGCCATTCCCTTCAAGGTACATACCGAAGGCACTTGACGTTACACAAAACTAGGTTGCCTCTGTTTATGACCTTACCTGGCCTGTGAGTATCTCCCGAGGGCATAAATTAATTATTGCTACATGCCAGAATACCACATCTGAGCGCCACGTACTTAGCCCGGGCACACCAGTGGGCCTCAAACATGGTTTGAAACTATTTTATTCTCTTCCCATATGTTCTGACCACACAAGCGATTTTTATATCAATGCGCCATGCAGAAACAGAGATATATACAGAGAAAGATCGCAGTCAGCAAGATTTGAAACCACGTCAGGGGCGTCTGGCAAGGTTCCCTGAGTGACGCTCTAGACCACTCGGCCAAAGATACCTCAAACGCTTTGCAGCCTGGTTTACAAGCCATGTTTCTTCCCAGTCCAGGCACACCAGTGAGCCACAAACATGGTTTCAACCTATTTCATTCTCCTGTATGATCTGACTTCAGACGTGATTTCTAAACCAATGCACCACGTCAGCCTCCTCTAACGTGGTTTCGAATCCTGCTAACTGTGATTTTTCTTTTTCTCTTTTTTCTCTCTCTCTTATATATATATATATATATATATATATATATATATATATATATATATATATATATATATATATATATATATATATATATATATATATATATATATATATATATATATATAACACCTCACAGAGGAAAGAGGAGCTTACAACGATGCTTCGGTCCGACTTTTGGTACATACATAAGATACAAAAATCAGTCTATGAAGAAACATGCACTTATATTGCAAGATATTAGATTTAATTATAATATTAATACTAATAAAATAACAACACTAATAATTAAAAACAACAACAACAATAATAATAATAATAATAATAATAAAAATAATAATAATAATAATAATAATAATAATAATAATAATAATAATAATTAGAAGAAGAACAAGAATTTGAAAATAATATATTTCTAGAATTCATTCATTTGTTTTACAATATAGAGGACTCTGGTTATACAGAGTATATTGGGTTCCTGGGGACACACATTTAAAGTTACTCTTTGGAAACTTAGTGAACTTATTTGAAATGAGTTGAGTTTTATTATAAATGCTTCAAAACGACTTTGTTTACTTGCTACAGTAATAGAATAAATTACATCGACTGTTTCCAACATGTATGATCGACTCTACTGTGTACTGACTCAGGACTCTCTGTCTACTGACTTAGGACTACATCACTGTGTACTGACTCAGGACTCTCTGTACTGACCAGGACTATCACTGTGTACTGACTCCAGGACTCTCACTGTGTACTGACTCAGGACTCTATTTACTGTAGATACTGACTACTCAGGACTTCACTGTGTATACTGACTATGACTGATCCAGGACTCTCACTGTGTACTGACTCCAGGACTCTTACTGTGTACTGACTCCAGGACTCTCACTGTGTACTGATCCAGGACTTCACTGTGACTGACTCCAGGACTCACTGTGTACTGACCCAGGACTCCACTGTGTACTGACTCAGGACCTCACTGTGTACTGATCAGGATTCTACGTCGATCGTCTACTGACTACCAGGACTCTACTGTGTACTGACTCAGGACTCACTGTGTACTGACTCCAGATCTCACTGTGTACTGACTCAGGACTCTACGTGTACTGACTCCAGGACTCTCACTGTGACTGACTCCAGTTACTTTGATCCAGGACTCTACTGTGTACTGACTCAGGACTCTCACTGTGTACTGACTCAGGACTCTTACTGTGTACTGACTCAGACTCACTGTGACTGACTCGACTCACTGCGACTCAGACTCACTGTGTACTGACTCCAGGACTCTCACTGTGTACTGACTCAGGACTCACTGTGTACTGACTCCAGGACTCTCACTGTGTACTGACTCCAGGACTCTCACTGTGTACTGACTCAGGACTCTCACTGTGTACTGACCCAGGACTCTCACTGTGTACTGACTCAGGACTCTCACTGTGACTGACTCCAGGACTCTCACTGTGTACTGACTCCAGGACTCTACTGTGTACTGACTCCAGGACTCTCACTGTGTACTGACTCCAGGACTCTACTTGACTGACTCAGGACTCTCACTGTGTACTGACTCAGGACTCTCACTGTGTACTGACTAGACTCTCATGTGTACTGACTCAGGACTCTCACTGTGTACTGACTCAGGACTCCACTGTACTGACTCAGGACTCTCACTGTGTACTGACTCCAGGACTCTCACTGTGTACTGACTCCAGGACTCCACTGTGTACTGACTCAGACTTCACTGTGTACTGACTCAGGACTCTCACTGTGTACTGACTCCAGGACTCTACTGTGTACTGACTCAGGACTCTCACTGTGTACTGACTCAGACTCACTGTGTACTGACTCCAGGACTCTCACTGTGTACTGACTCCAGGACTCTCACTGTGTACTGACTCCAGGACTCTCACTGTGTACTGATCCAGGACTCTACTGTACTGACTCAGGACTCTCACTGTGTACTGACTCCAGGACTCTTACTGTGACTGACTCCAGACTCTACTGTGTACTGACTCAGGACTCTCACTGTGTACTGACTCAGGACTCTCCTGTGTACTGACTCCAGGACTCTCACTGTTACTGACTCCAGGACTCTACTGTGTACTGACTCCAGACTTCACTGTGTACTGACTCAGGACTCTCACTTGACTGACCAGGACTCTCACTGTGTACTGACTCAGACTCTACTGTGTACTGACTCCAGACTCTCACTGTGTACTGACTCAGGACTCTCACTGTGTACTGACTCCAGGACTCTCACTGTGTACTGACTCCAGGACTCTCACTGTGTACTGACTCCAGGACTCTCACTGTGTACTGACTCCAGGACTCTCACTGTGTACTGACTCCAGGACTCTCACTGTGTACTGACTCCAGGACTCTTACTGTGTACTGACTCCAGGACTCTCACTGTGTACTGACTCCAGGACTCTCACTGTGTACTGACTCCAGGACTCTCACTGTGTACGCCTGGACCCTCACTGTGTGACCAGACTTCCTGGTATTGACCAGACTCTCACTGTGTACAGCTCCAGGCTCTTGCTGTTACTGACCAGACCTCCACTGTGTACTGGCTCGGCCCTCTCCTGTGTACTGACTCCAGGACTCTCACTGTGTACAGCCTGGCCACTCATTGTGTACAGCCTGGCCACTCTCTGTGTACAGCCTGGCCACTCTCTGTGTACAACCTGGCCACTGGTACAGCCTGGCCACTCTTTGTGTACAGCCTGGTCACTCATTGTGTACAGCCTGGCCACTCATTGTGTACAGCTTGGCCACTCATTGTGTACAGCATGGCCACTCTCTGTACAACTTGGCCACTCTCTGTGTACAGCCTGGCCACTCTCTGTGTACAGCCTGGCCACTCTCTGTGTACAGCCTGGCCACTCTTTGTGTACAGCCTTTCCACTCTCTGTGTACAGCCTGGCCACTCTCTGTGTATAACTTGGCTACTTCTTGTATACAGCCTGGCCACTCTCTGTGTACAACCTGGCCACTCTCTGTGTATACCTTGACCACTCTTTGTGTACAGCCTGGCTACTCTCTGTGTACAGCCTGGCCACTCTGTGTACAACCTGGATACTCTCTGTGTACATCCTGGCCACTCTGTGTACAGCTGACGACTCTCTGTGTAAAGCCTGGCCACTCTCTGTGTAAAGCCTGGCCACTCTCTGTGTACAGCTTGGCCACTCTGTGTATAGCCTGACCACTCTTTGTGTATAACCTGGTCACACTCTGTGTACAACCTGGCCACTCTCTGTGTACAACCTGGCCACTTTATGTGTACAGTTACTCTCTGTGTAAAGCCTGGCGACTCTGTGTAAAGCCTGGCCACTCTCTGTGTACATCTAGGCCACTCTCTGTGTACAACCTGGCCACTCTCTGTGTACAGCCTGGCCACTCTGTGTACAGCCTGGCCACCTCTGTGTACAGCTTTGGCCATTTCTTTGTACAACCTGGCCACTCTGTGCACACCCTGTCACTTCTTGTGTACAACCTGGCCACTCTGTCAAGCTGGCACTCTCTGTGTACAACCTGGCCACTCTCTGTCTATAGCCTGGCCACTCTCTGTGTACAACCTGGCCACTCTCTGTGTACAGCCTGGCCACTCTGTGTACAGCCTGGCCACCTCTGTGTACAGCCTGGCCACTCTCTATGTAAAGCCTGGCCACTCTGTGTACAGCTTTGTCATTCTTTGTGTACAACCTGGCCACTCTCTGTGCACAGCCTGGTCACTCTCTGTGTACCACCTGGCCACTCTCTGTGTACAGCCTGGCCACTCTCTGTGTACAGCCAGGGAGCACTCTGTGTACAACCTTGCAACACTCTGTGCACAACCTGTGAACACTGTGTACAACCTGTCAACCCTCTGTGCACAACCTGTCAACCCTCTGTGCACAACCTGTCAACCCTCTGTGCACAACCTGTCAACACTGTGCACAACCTGGCAAGACTCTGTGTACAACGTGTCAACACTCTGTGTACAACCTGTCAACACCGTGTAGAACGTGTAAACACTCTGTGCACAGCCTGACAACACTCTGTGTACAACCTGGCAACACATTGTGTACGGCCAAGGCACACTCAGTGTACAGCCAGGACACTGTCTGTGTACAGCTTAGCCACACTGCTCTGCCTGGTAATTCTCTATATAGTGCCTGACTACTTTCTGTGTACACACTGGCCAAACTCTGTGTACAGCCTGGCCACATGCTGTGTTCGGCCTGGCCACACTCTGTGCAAGGCCTTTCCACACTCTGCAGCCTGGCCACACTCTGCAGCCTGGGCACACTCTGCAGCCTGGGCACACTCTGCAGCCTGGGCACACTCTGCAGCCTGGGCACACTCTGCAGCCTGGGCACACTCTGCAGCCTGGGCACACTCTGCAGCCTGGGCACACTCTGCAGCCTGGGCACACTCTGCAGCCTGGGCACACACTGCAGCCTGGGCACACTCTGCAGCCTGGGCACACTCTGCAGCCTGGGCACACTCTGCAGCCTGGGCACACTCTGCAGCCTGGGCACACTCTAAACCATTTATGTAATAGCTGTCCAGCATTGCCACTTTCTGTGCACAAATTATCCTCACGCTATATACAACTTGGCCACACCGAGTACATATTCTATATAAAACCTTTCCTCAGTCTGTGTACAGCCTTACCACACTCTGTGTACAGCCTAATCACACTCTGTACATCCTGGCCACACTCCGTGCATGGTTATGACAATAAGAAGGTGCAAGCTGTGTTATTTGCTCTGAAGTGTTTACACACTATTGTCCTACACACTATTGCAAGAGTGTGTAATATTTTTTTACAATGGAGATAATATTTTTTTTTCCATATAACATTGTCTTCTTGAAGAAGCTGTTGCCAGACTTGCATCATATTAGAGCAACCAAGAATACTGATGTCATCTGTTTGTAGGATTGTAGACTAAGAGGTGAATTGTAGGCACTGTTCATATATATGGCGACATATTAGAGCTGTGCCTGGGATTCAGTGTATGATATAAGAAAGATGACTCAGTTATTGTTGTTGATCTTCTATCCGATCACTGTCCAAGACTCACACCCTTGACGTCGTCCATAAGTCCAGCAATAAAGGAGCTAAAAATAAAATGAACAAAAAATATTCTTAATTTAAATCAACGGATCAAATGGTATGAGAATTACGAACCTACTTGAACACTGAAATTCAATGATGGTTTAGTTGCTACCACTGACAACTTGTTCACAGATCAAGTGTACAGAAAGAGGACATAAATCTTCCACCATAAATGACACCAAATACCATCATAAGTGGAAAAATAAACACATAAGCAGTATAATGTGATCCTTTATTGACAACGTTTCGCCTACGCAGTGGGCTTTATCGAGTCACAGACAGATCTGTTTGTGACTCGATAAAGCCCACTGCGTGGGCGAAACGTTGTCAATAAAGGATCACATTATACTGCTTATGTGTTTATTTTTCCATTGTGTTGGTATTTTATACCATTTATTTCTACCATCATAAGTATTATGATCCACAACTTAACACATGTAGCTAGAAGGATTGGTAAATCGTATAGTGATTGTACAACGCCAGACTTACTCAGAACTCTACAAGCTCCACTATCAAATACAAGAACTTAGGTAAGAAAATGGGAAGTTTGTTATTGGGCTAAATAGATGTAACCCTTTAAGTTTAGCCTGGAAAAGTATAAATAAAATATTGGTAATATTGTTCATCCCTTTTCTCTCTTGAAAATGTAAATAATCTCATAAATAACTGGCTGAAATTTATTTATTTTATGAGCCGAAATATAAATGAGTGATTGTCTCTTCACTGAGTAAGAATTATATAATTCATTAAATAAAAGTCGATCAACCGTCACAGGATAGGATAACCATTCTTTCACGTTGTATAATCTTACGGATTACTGATGCACACATGAACAAAGACCACTTAATACTAACAGGAGACTTCAATATCAATCTCCTTCAAGATCAGGACCCACAAGTAACTGAATTCACAAATACTATGAGCAACTGCTTGATTGTACCAACAGTAACAAAACCAACAAGAATCTCTGAGACTAGTGCCTCCCTATTAGACCACATCTGGACTACCTGGAGTCTACCTGGAGAGAATTCCAGGGGTCAACGCCCCCGCGGCCCGGTCCGTGACCAGGCCTCTTGTTGGACCAGAGCCTGATCAACCAGGCTGTTACTGCTGGCCGCACGCAGTCCAACGTACGAACCACAGCCCGGCTGATCAGGTACCGACTTGAGGTGCCTGTCCAGTGCCTGCTTGAAGACAGCCAGGGGCTTGTTGGTAATCCCCCTGATGTATGCTGGGAGGCAGTTGAACAATCTTGGGCCCCTCACACTTATTGTGTTGTCCCTCAACGTGCTAGTGGCACCCTGCTCTTCATTGGGGAAATGTTACATCGCCTGCCGAGTCTTTTGCTTTCGTAGGGAGTGATTTTTGTGTGCAAGTTTGGTACTAAGCCCTCGAGAATTTTCCATGTGTATATAATAATGTATCTCTCCCGCCTGCGTTCTAGAGAGTACAGGTTTAGGAACTTCAAGCGTTCCCAGTAGTTGAGGTGGTTTATCGCACTTATGCGTGCCGTGAAGGTTCTCTGCACATTTTCAAGGTCAGCAATTTCACCCGCCTTGAAAGGTGCAGTTAGTGTGCAGCAATATTCCAGCCTAGATAGAACAAGCGATCTGTAAAGTGTCAACATGGGCTTGGCATCCCTGGTTTTGAAGGTTCTCATTATCCATCCTGTCATTTTTCGAGCAGATGCAATTGCTACATTGTTATGGTCCTTGAAGGTGAGATCCTCTGACATGAACACTCCCAGGTCTTTGACATTAGTTTTTCGCTCTATTGTGTGGTTGGAATTAGTTTTGTACTCCGATGAGATTTTAATTTCTTCACGTTTTCCGTATCTGAGTAATTGAAATTTCTCATCATTGAACTTCATATTGTTTTCTGCAGCCCATTTAAAGATTTGGTTTATGTCTGCTTGGAGTCTTGCAGTGTCTTCAACGGTGGACACTGTCATACAGATTCGGGTGTCATCTGCAAAGGAAGACACAGCACTGTGGCTTATATCCCTGTCAATGTCTGATATGAGGATGAGGAATAGGATGGGAGCAAGTACTGTGCCTTGTGGAACAGAGCTTTTCACAGTAGCTGCCTCAGACTTTACTCTGTTGACTACTACTCTTTGTGTTCTATGTGTTAGGAAATTATAAATCCATCTACCAACTTTTCCTGTTATTCCTTTATCACGCATTTTGTGTGCTATTACACCATGGTCACACTTGTCAAAGGCTTTTGCAAAATCTGTGTATATAACATCTGCATTCTGTTTATCTTCTAGAGCATCCAGGACCTTGTCGTAGTGGTCCAGTAGTTGGGACAGGAGCGGCCTGCTCTAAACCCATGCTGTCCTGGGTTGTGCAATTGATGGGTATCAAGATGGGTGGCGATCTTGCTTCTTAGAACCCTTTCAAAGATTTTTATGATATGGGACGTTAGCGCAATTGGTCTGTAGTTCTTTGCTATTGCTTTACTGCCCCCTTTGTGGAGCGGGGCTATGTCTGTTGTTTTTAGTAGCTGCGGGACGATCCCAGTGTCCATGCTCCCTCTCCATAGGATGTTAAAAGCATGTGATAGGGGCTTCTTGCAGTTCTTGATGAACACGGAGTTCCATGAGTCTGGGCCTGGAGCGGAGTGCATGGGCATGTCATTTATTGCCTTTTCAAAGTCATTTGGCGTAGTGATGATGTCAGAAAGGCATGCGTCTGTCACCATATCCCCTCTAAAATCAGGCATAATCACAGATAATACCACAGACCACTACCCTACCTTTCTCATAACCAACCTAGGTAAATTACCCCAAGAGACTACTAAAGTTACCTTCAGACTACATAATGAGGCAGCTCTTAATAACTTCATAACAGCTATGTCAAACATTGACTGGCAAACCGAGTTAGACACCTATACAGATACTGACATATGTATTAATAATTTTCTAAAAAAGACTCAATACCTCTATAACATGCATTGCCCTAAAAAAACTAAACAGATCACAGCTAAGAGACTAAACAATCCCTGGCTAACACCCAGCATTCTCAAATCCATTAATATAAAACACCTTTATGAAAAACAGTACAGAATGGGTCAAATAACAAGAGAACAAACAAAACGTTACTCATCAAACCTAACCAGCCTGATAAAAAGGTCAAAAAAAATGTATTATGAGAACAGATTAAATAACTTAAGAGGTGATATGAAAAAGACATGGAAAACCCTATCTTAAATTCTAGGAACTAAAAAGATATCCAGAAACATAACAAACAAACTGACAAACCCAGATG
Source organism: Cherax destructor (assembly GCA_009830355.1). NCBI lineage: Eukaryota > Metazoa > Arthropoda > Malacostraca > Decapoda > Parastacidae > Cherax > Cherax destructor. Next base: position 143,624 of record WNWK01002882.1, on the reverse strand, counting down.
AACCCCTACTCCCACCAACTGAAACAGCAAACAGACTCAATGTTTTCTTCTCCACAATAGGTAAAAAGCTGGCAAGCAAAATCCCAAGTTCAAACACTCCACCTAACGACTACCTCACTGGCACCTACCCAAATACACTATTCTTAGCTCCGACCAACCCAACAGAAGTCTCGCTTGTTATTAACACATTAAAAAACAAGGCAGGAGATCTAAATAACTTACCACCTTTTATATACAAAAATGCTTCTCAAGTACTATCACCAATTATTGCAACACTCCTTAACAAATCCATTGAATCCACCACCTTCCCATCAATACTCAAAATAGCGAGGGTTACCTCCATACATAAAGGAGGAGATCAAACAGACCTGAATAACTTTACGCCAATATCTAACTTACCCCTTCTTTCCAAAATCTTTGAAAAGTTAATTTCATAGGCAAATCTATTACTACCTCATCTCCCACAACATACTCAACCCCTGTCAGTTTGGTTTCAGGCCTAATAAAAACACAAATGATGCTGTCATACACATGTTAGAAATAATATGCACCGCTCTTGAAAAAAAAGAAATCCCACTGGGAATCTTCATTGATTTACGTAAAGCTTTTGATACAGTTGACCATGATCTGTTACACTTAAAATTATCACACTATGGTATAAGAGGGCACTCCCTCAAGTACCTAAAGTCATACCTTAGCGACACAAGCAAATATGTGTCCACTAATAGAGCTAACTCTTCCACACAAACAATTACAGTTAGTGTCCCACAGGGAAGTGTTCTTGGCGCACTTCTCTTTCTCATTTACATAAACGACCAAATGCATCTCAACTACTCAAACCCATACTATTTGCAGATTACACTACATACGTCTTCTCTTACCCATGCCCAGTCACACTAGCCAACACTGTAAATGCTGAATTGCAGAAAATATCTACCTATATGATGACTAACAAGCTTACTCTCAATGTTGACAAAACCTATTTCATTCAGTTTGGGAACAGAGCTACAAATGTTACACTTAACAAAATGATAAACGGATCACCTGTCACAAAACTCACAGAGGAAAAATTCTTAGGAATCCACCTTGACAGTGGCCTCAAATTTCAGACACATAAACAACAAATTTCCAAGAAAGTCTCCAAGACCGTAGGAATAATATCCAAGATAAGGTACTATGTTCCTCAACCAGCTCTCCTTTGCCTATATCACTCACTCATTTACCCCTACCTCACCTATGGAATCTGTGCATGGGGCTCAACAACAATAAATCACTTCAGACCATTAATAACACAACAAAAGGCTGCAGTCCGAATGATAACAAATTCCCACTCCAGACAACATACTCTACCAATATTCAAAAGTCTAAACTTACTCACCATACAAGACATCCATACTTTTTACAATGCCTATTACATACATAGAACACTAAACTCAAATATTAACCCACAACTCAAAATTCTCCTAATCAGCCTTAACAGGACACATGAACATAACACAAGGCACAGATCACTCTTCGATGTTCCCCGCGTCCACCTCACACTATGCAAAAACGCAATGCACATCAAAGGCCCAAAAATTTGGAATTTATTACCTATGATTATCAAAGAAACCCGGTCTGTACATCAATTCAAAACTCTGCTAAAAAAACCACCTACTCACCCAAAACTAAATACCCACTACTTTACATTACCTACAAAGTTAATAAATAACTTTCCACTGCCTCAAAATAACATTATTCACTGTGTTACTCCCCTAGCCTCAAAACCCCTTACATAATTGCTCAAAGAAAAATAATTTCTCAAACATAATCTAGTACAAATGTTGAAACTTGTATCTCATAATGTATAAACCAGTTATAATTGATACAACCTAATCTAACTTTGTTCCTACATCATTACCAAATAAAGAAATCCATTCTCATGTACCATTGTGCTCATTGTAACTCATCTAATGATCATATAAAATGTTATTGCAACACAAATAATTGATTTGATTTATTTAATCTGATTTAATAATTTTATTAATACAAATAATAAATTATTATGTTGACATATAAAACTGTTATGATCCAAAATTATAAAACTATTATGTTTAAAAAATGTTATGTTCAAATTTCATAGCTTAAATACTCAACTATACTTATATTGTAAATAGTTTACTATATTTCTTACCATTTAGTTTTAAGTTAATTTTAAGTCTGCCAACAATGCTCTGCATACTAGGGACTTTTGGCATGTACACCTCTTGTAATATCATAACCCATTGTACATCTTTGTATCATGTCACAATAAACTATTATTATTATTATTAGTTACATTACGGATATTCGTCCTGCTTCCGGGACCATAATCTCAACGTGCTGAAACAACATGATTCATTTAGACCGATCTCCTTAACTAGTTATCTTTGTTAAACATTTGAAAGAATAAGGGGGAGAGGTGTTGATTCACCGGAATTCTCCCGGTCCGGGTCTTTACCAGATGGCGACCCGGCTCCGGCTCCCTGGCGTGGGAGTGTCAGAGACCATGTCTCCCATGGGAGGGGTACCCCTCAGCGGTGGGACCAACTGGTCCCAGGCCTAGCCACATTCCCCACCAGCACGAGGCAGGTGGTAGATAGATGCTAAGCCTCTCTGGTCTGCCACCTTCCCCGCCCCAAGGAGGCTGACAGGAAGGGCAGGCTTGCGAGCCCCAGATGGTAGCAAGCTCCAGCCTTGACACCTACCCTGCCCTAGAAGGGCTGGGCATGGTGATCGACCTGAAAGAATAATACTTAATAGACTATACTATTGAATCAGACACCAACTTTCGTCTCATCTCTATGGTTTTATGAAGGGAAAGAAAGTGAATTATTATATTTCCACCTACAAATTTTACCAGATATCTTGATCTATAATCTGCATTTGTTATAGCAAATAGAACTGTTGCTCTACATGAACCAACCAACCTACTCAATTTTATAATATGTAATCTGTCAAATATAGTATCTTTTCACTACCAAGATTTTTTTTAGAAGCGAGACTACAGCTATGTTCCCAGGTACACGACAGGAAGGAGTTCTCAGTCTCATACTCTTTAATGTCCTGATTAATGCTCTCCTAATGCTCTACCTACCTCACTTAAATATATACGTAATTATAAACTAGGCTGACATCATGACTCATACAACAGGGCACAAGATGAGTACCATTCTTAACGAGGTTCAAGCAATTTGTATTCGACTAGACCTCATCATATCTTCATCTAAAAAAATATATTAACAAGCATACGTATGCCCCACCCATCTGTTTGCAGGGTGAAACGATTAGCTACGATAATCTTACAGATAGACGTACCCCTCAATAAATCCATCAAACCACAACTAAATAAGAATTACAATAGTTGCTTTACACTAACTTTTTTTTTTTTTATATTTTATTATAAAACCCAAACATTACAGTCCTAACAATATACATTACAAATCATCACATACACATGTGACTAAACAAATTACATAAGTGACTCCTCACAAAAGTAAGCACAAATGCTTTAACATTATTTTGACAATAACAAATTCTTGGTTCACACAAACCATCAACATTAACTTACATCATCAAAAGTGTATATTACAAAAACCAACAACTACTATTATGCACATATATGACATTAAACTGCCATACAAAGGCTTTCCTATACTCTATAATAAAAACAAACCCCACCTAAAACTATACTCAGTCAAAAAAATCCTTCTACATTATTCCCTTTATGAAACATACATATATGATACACCTTACATGGTATTTATATCATTAAGTCACATTCACATGTGACCAATAAAAATTAACCATAAATTCATCTAAAAATAAGCGCAACACGCTTAAATATAATTAGACCATAACCTAAATCATGTTTAACACAGACCATCATCACAACATACATCACCTAAGGTTATACAAAGGTACTTTACAAACTCCAACAACACTATTATACACAAATATAACTGAACTTCCCAAACATAGGATGTCCTAACCTATAAAATTAATGTTCAAACCCCACTTTATTTTACTGACCACCTGAACATACTATTCTGGCCATCATAACTCCTTGTCCACTAACCCTTTTTACAAAACATACATATGTGATCCACCTTACATGTTATGTATGAACAGCAACATTTTATAACAGGTATTTAAGAAATAATTCCAATATATCAAAATTTTAACTACATATTGTTGTGTTACCAACACAAGTCATTATACACACAAAAAAAAACTTCGCTAACAATGGTTCTATAACACCATTCTCAACCCTAAACTCCTAATAGAGGTTAAATCTTTGCATAAACTAAACCTAATTTGGCTTTTACATACACATGAACAACCAAGCCACTTATAATGGTTTTGCCTAGAAACATACAAAAAGAAACCGCAACTGTTGCTATTTACCATTACATTATCCCTACCAATGCATTGTCGACATGACAAAAACCTTGTTTCACTAAACCATACAACTTACATCGTCACACAACCATGACGTTGAAAAACCTCAATTCTAACTTGACCTATAGGTCAAGTTAGAACAACAAACCAAAGATTACAAAAATAACATAAGTTAGACAAAGGCTGTTAAACATCAATAACCACCATCAAACCAAAGGAAACACTGCCACAACCTCAGAAAACCTATGCCCCCATACCCCTTAAAACCCACACTCAAAACCCAACCACTAACACTACATTAACCCACCTCCATCCACACAACCACTAAGACCCCCTAACTTTCCTCGAAAACTAACACCCCCCCTACCCATCCCTCCCCAACCTACGTAACCCACCCACCGTCATATCTCTGTAAACCTCCGGAAAACTCTGTCTCCAACTTCTACCGTAAATTACTTCATTCCTATATTTCGTTTTAACAAATACCGCAGCTAGAACCTTGACCATCACTACCCCTTCCACCTCTCTCATGTACCATATATTATATAAATAGTCTAACATAATGTATGTTATAGCCCTACGTACGCCTTCCGGAAATTCACTCAGCTCTAAACTTAGAGCACGTAACACCGATACTTCGTCCCCCCCTATCCATCCCAATACCCTGTGCAACCATATTGTTACCAACTCTAAGCTTCTACAAAAATACACTGCATGAAAAGCCGTCTCATATTCCCCACACTTCGGACAAACCCCATCTCTTGCAAACCCCATAATAAACAGTTGCCCCCTCGTAGCCAATATGCCGTGCAAAAACCTATAACCTAATTCCCTAACTCTCGGAGCCACCTTGACTTTGTTCAACCAACCCCAAATACTTTTCCACCCATATAAGGGAAACAATGCCTCCCCTTGCAACACCACCTCATTACTACTAATCCTATCCAACCTACGTAACTTAACCTTAGCAGGTTCACGTACCACTAACAGAAACCTAATGACTTTCTCGCACTCTACTAGCTCTTTACCCCTCCACCATTTCCTCACTTCCCTCATTACCCCCCCTATTTTCCTACCCCCCCTACCTCCCATCAGCAAAAACTCTTGCTTCAGAAAAACACTTCTCAGGCGCCTTCTCAAAGGCACCAAACCCAAACCTCCCCACTTCACTCTCGTTTCTACCACCTCCCTACTTAACCAATGCCTACCCCTCCCCCATATAAAACTCAAAACACCTTTTTCCAGTCTACGCACGTCTTCTTCAACTAGAGGGAACACTCCCACTCTGAACCAAAGTTTACTATAAATCAGTACATTAATCACTACCACCCTTTGCAATAAAGTAATTTCTTTGGAACCCCAACCCTGCATCCTGCCTAAAGCCCTATCCACTACCCCCTTCGAATTCTCCTCCCTGGCCCTCCCTAAATCATTACTAAAAATTATACCACAAACTTTCAAAACACGAACACATGACCAACCCTCTCTCTCCCCCAACGTTCCCCCCACCCACCCTCCCACCTCTAGCAACAAGGACTTACGTTTATTCACTTCCATACCTGTTAACTTACTAAACCTCACCACTATCTCACCTACCCACCTCAGACTTTCTACAGATGTAACTAACAGATTTGTGTCATCAACATAACCTATGACCTCTGCCCCTACACGCGTCCCTTTTCCCTGTGCCCCTTCCCCCTTCTCTACTAACCTATAAAACGGGTCCTGTAAAATAGCAAATAATAATTGAGACAACGGACAACCCTGACGTATACCCTTTTCCATCCTAACTTCCCACCTAACCGTCCATTTATCTGCATCCTCATTACCGCATTCTCATACAATTGCTTTACCCAACCCACCACCTCACCCCCAAAACCCATGCGCATCATGACATCAAATAATACCTTCCTATTAACTATCATACGCCGTAGCCCAATCCAGACCTAACACCCCTCCTCAGTACATTCCTCAATAAAACCCTTAATCCTTCTGTGCCCATGTCTCATACTCCTACCCGGTATACCATATTGTCCCCCATGTAACCAGATCCCCATTCTCCTCCTCAACCTGTTTGCCAAAAGTTTTGCATAAATCTTATAATCTGTACTCATCAACATTATTACTCTATAATCATGAAAACTTCTCGCACCCTCCCTCTTTGGCACCAATACCCCACCCCGTCCTTACCATTTCCCCCAAACCCCTTCCCCTTCATATCATTAAACACTTTCACACACATCTTTCAACACATCCCAAAACTGAACATATAACTCCCCAGGTAACCCATCTATCCCAGGCGTTTTCCCCATCCTGAGACCTTTAACTGCCTCCCACACTTCCTCCTCCGTTATAACTCCCTCTAACTCTTCCCTTTCCTCCTCTGTCACTCTCTCAATAATATGTCCCAAATTCCCTCTTCCCCCTTTCAATTCCTCCGTTTCCTCATATTTTTCCCAAACCACACTTCCCATACCCTCCCATTGCTTCCGTGGTTTTAACACACTCCCAACATCATACCCCCCATACCCTCATCTACCTCAATTGCACCAATCGTCATTACCTCCCTTCGTTTCCTAAACCTTCTCAGCACAACTGTCAACACTTTATCTCCCCATAATACCTCTTCCATACCACTTCTCAACCTCAGCGCCTGAAACCTCTCATTCTGCAACTCCTGCAATGCCGCCCTCACCCCTTCCCCTTTCCTCACCCCTACCAGCCCCCCACTCCCCTAGACCCTGCAACAAACTCTCCAAATACCTTTGATACCCAAACCTAAATCATGCATCTTCCCTGCCCAGTCTCATAAAAAATAACCTTTATGGCTGGTTTCCCCATATCATTCCACCACTTCGCAGCCCCCATAATACGCCTTCCCCCTCCCCACACCCCACTCCACCAACCCTCAAAATTCATCTCCCCTCCTAACCTACTCAGCAAACTAACATTTAACTTCCAATAACTCCCATATACCCGCACCGCACCCTCCCATCCCAGTTGTGCTAACACACCTTTATGATCAGAGAACCCCACATCAACACACTCCACCTTCTCCACTACCACCGCTTTCGTAACATATATTCTATCTAACCTCGCTGCATGTGCACCCCTACAATAAGTATATTCCACTAATTCATTCCCACCTACCACATCCACCACACCCACTGCATTAAATACTTCCCTCAGTATTTTCAATACTGGCGTTGAACCCCTCGGCTCCACATCCTTTACACGTATGACACTATTCCAGTCTCCCCCAATTACGGTTACTTGAGGTAATCCCCGGAAGGCGTATATCAATTCTGACCTCACAAAATCCTCCTTTACTTTTAAACTGTGCACCGCTGGCAAATAAACCCCCAGGAAACAAACTTGCACTACACCCCACCTACCATCCACCCTAACAACCCTACCCCTCCCCCCCACCTCCCATGAACCTAAAGTAAAAGGACACCCCTCCCTCACACCCACACCCACTCCCCCTTTTAATAAATCCGTCCTACCCACAAATAACCTATAACCCTTTAAAGCCAACTCCTCCCCACTCCTAAAATTGTGTTCCTGAAAAAACACAACATCTACATGAAGCCTACTTAGCGTAACCTCGACCTATTTCCTTTTAACCTCCTGACGAAGGCCATTCATATTCATGCTAATACACTTGTCATTTTCAAACAATGGCCGACGGTTACAGGAGACGAGTGAACACGGTCTGTGTTGACTTGGTCCAGGGAGCCATATATACGTCTAATGCAGAGGTTCTACTGCCTGCAATAATACGAAACACTTTTGGATTATCGCATGAGGAGATTTATGGCATATCATTAAACGAATCAAGGAGGATATTCATCAAATTAGCTTGCACTGCAGCTTATCAACGAGTCGTCGATACATACCAGGAGAAAAAGTTAGTGGTACATCAAGGCCTAGAGGTATGTTTGAAAGATGTTTCTGCCACTTTTAAGTGGATTAAGGTGCATAATGTGCCCTTTGAATCCGGACAACAGGATATTAAAGATGTATTTAAGAGTTATGGCATAATACATGCTGTAAACATAGGACGCTGGGCGCAGGGGCTATATGCTGGCTCTTTAGAGGGAACATACTCCATCAAAATTTCCTTGAGGAAACCTATTCCCTCTTATGTACTTATGGAGAATTTTCGCACACAGGTGTACGTCACATACCCAGGACAGGTGAGGACATGTCGACTGTGTGGTAAGCCGGGTCACTTGGCTGCTGAGTGTAGCCAAAGGAGAGTGGATTGGCGTCGAGGTGGAGCAGAGCAGCGACAGAGAAACGAAGTAAGGAATGTAACGAAGGATGGAACAGAAGGAGGCATGGAGTGTGCGGCGATGCAGGGAGAAGAGAAGACATCATGGAGCGTGGAGGTGGACAGAGCGGAGATGGAGGAACAAAGGATAAGTGGGAGGAGCATGGAGGAGGAGGTGTTAGAAGGGGAAAAGATTGGGCCAGACACGGAAGAGGAAGGTATAACTGGTCAGGAGGCTGAGATTTTGAGGGATCTCAATGAGATTCTTGAAGGTGAAGAGCTGACATTGGAGGGGTCAACCAGTGAGGTGTGTGGCATTGGGGTTCTGGAGCAGAACCAGGAACAGGTGGGTGGAGGTGAGGCAGCAGGAGAGGGGTGTGGTAAAGCTGTGTTGGATGTCATACAGGTGGAGGTGGAGGTGCACAATGAGCAGGTAAATGAGGACCAGAGAGACAGGGGAGAATCTAGGAAGAGAACTGGTGAGGAGGCTGGTAATGATGTCCTCACACCAGCACAGAGACCTGGTAAGAAAATTTGGTCTGAAGTTGTAGTTGGACAACAGACAAGAGCTAGAGGTAGTGGGGGTGATAAGGGTAAAGGGGGGATGGGAGGTGACAGGAAGGGTGGGAGAGGAGGGTCACAGGTATAACTTTGGGAGAAAACAACCGAAACCAAGAGGAAACCTCAACTGTTACCTTCCGGTGTTTAAGTATGAACGTGAATGGCCTTAAAAATGAGGCCAAGCGAAAGTGGGTAGAAGTGACATTGATTAGGTACAGGGTAGATGTAGTGTTTTTTCAAGAGCACAATTATAGGTGTGGGTGGGATTTAAAGTTGAAAGGATATCAGTGTTTTGTGGGAGGTTCTGAGTTGTTCAAGGGGGGTGTGGTTGTGGGTATTAGGGACACGTGCCCATTTGTATTGCAGTCATGGGAAGAGGAGAGGGGGAGAGTGGTGAGGGTTGATGGTCAATGGGGAGATCCAGGTTAGTTTTATTGGAGTGTATATGCCGGCGATTTCAAATAATAGGGTCAAGGAACAATTCGTGAGGGATGAATTAATTTATGCTTTCAGGGGTCTGCCGCAGGTGGTCATCATTGCGGGAGACTGGAACAGCGTTATTAGGGTAAGGGACGTGGAGCCGAGAGGAACAGGTAGTGTTTTGAGGATCTTACGGGAAGTTTTGGATGCGGTGGGGGTTGTCGATGCGGTGGGAGGAAGGGGCGAGCCTGTAGAATTCACTTTTTTTAGGGGCAATTATGCAGCTAGATTGGATAGGATTTATGTTTCCAGAGCGGTAGGGGTGGAGAAAGTGGAATGTTTGGATGTAGGTTTTTCAGATCACAAGGGTGTGTTGATGCAAGCGGGTTGGGAGGGGGCTGTGAAGGTATACTCGAGTTATTGGAAACTTAACGTGGCAATGTTTAATAGGGTAGAGGGGATGGTGGATTTTGAGGGATGGTGGGAGGGTCTGTGGAGGGGGAGGGGTGTAGTACATGCAGCAAGGTGGTGGAATGAGTGTGGGAAGAAGGGGATAAAGGAGTACTTTGAGAAGGTGGGAAGGGAGGATGCTCGTTATAGGTATGGTTATCAGAGGTATTTAGAGGGTTTATTGAGGGATAGTTATGGTGGGGAAAGCAGGGAAAGGCATGCAGAGAGTGTGGAGGGAGTAAGAAGGGCTCTGAAAGACATTCAGTATGAGAGGTTTCACGCTTTACGGGTACGAAGTGGGATGGAGGAGGTGTTAAGGGGGGATAAGGCGTCTGCGGTGGTGTTGAGGCAATTTCAGAAGCGTAGACAGGGTATGTTGCTGACATCTGTAGAGGTGGAAGAGGAGATGGGGGGGTATGAGGTGGGAAGAGTGTTGCAAACGACAGAGGGGATGACTGGTTATGCGGAGTGTTGGTTTGGTAGGAAGTTTGCAGAAGAGGAAAGGGATGAGAGGGCTTGTGTCCAATTATTAGGGGGAATTAATAGAAGGTTGAATGAGGATGATAAGAAGGCAATAGAGGGGGACATAACGGAAGAAGAAGTTTGGGAGGCGGTAAAAGGGTTAAGGGCTGGAAAATCGCCAGGTATAGATGGATTACCGGGGGAAGTATACATGCAATATTGGCAGGTGCTGAGAGGGGTGTTAGTTAGAGTCTTCAATGACATGAGGGAGACAGGAGTAATGGAGAAGTCAGTTAGGACAGGAGTTGTAGTGTTAGTGCCTAAATGTAAAACACCAAAGGGGTTTAAAGACTATAGGACTATAGCGCTCATGTGTACTGACTATAAGATATTTGCAAAGATTTTGGCTAATAGAATCAAAAGAGGTTTAGGGAATATGTTGCACGAGGGACAATTTGGGATACCAGGGAGAAGTTTTAGGAACGGTCACAGTAGAATAAAAGAGTTTATTGAAGTAAATCAAGGGGGGGGAGTGTTGGGGCTGGATTGGCAGATGGCTTATGACAGGGTGAATAGAGGGGTGCTGTTAGATATCTTAGAAAGGATAGGTTTTGGAGAAGAAATTGTAGGATGGGTAAGAACTTTATATGCAGAGGCGTTGCTGAGGATACAAATAAATGGGATGGTTGGGTGGGCGGTGAACATGGGAAGGGGACTGAGACAGGGATGTCCTCTGTCACAGATCCTCTTTGCTTGTTTCCAAGATCCATTTTATAGGGTAGTAGATGAGGGTTTAAGGGTAGAAGGGGACATAGGGGAGGATAGGGCAGGGATAGTAGGTTATGTAGATGACACTACGTTGTTAATAAAGACAGAGGAGAGTTTGAGATGGGTTAGAGGTTGGGTGGAGCTTTTTGGTCAGGCAACAGGAATGAGGGTTAATAGAAGTAAATCACACCTATTAGAGGTAGGTAGTTGGAGTGGAGGAACGTTGGGTTTAAGGGAGGGTTGGCAATGTGTAGAAGCTTTAAAAATCTGTGGGATAGTGTTTTGTAGTGATGGCAGGTTAGCAAGAGAGAAGAATTCGGGGGAAGTGGTGGATTCAGCTTTGAAGCGAATGAGGGGCTGGGGAGTTGGGGACATAACGCTGTTGCAAAGGGTGGTGGTCATTAATGTTTTAATTTTTAGTAAATTGTGGTTTAGAGCGGCGGTTTATCCATTATTAGATGCTGATGTGAGAAGGCTACAAAAGGGAGTGCTTAGGTTTATTTGGGGGAATGGTAGACATTGGTTGAGCAGGGAGGTGGTGGAGACAAGTGTTAAAAATGGAGGGATGGGTTTGATTCCGTTGAGGAGTAGGTTGAAAAGCGTGTTTGTAAAGCAGGAATTTATGATGAAGGGGGAGCTGAGGGGAAGAAGGGTGGGTTCAGTAATGGGTGAGGTTAGGAAGTGGTGGGGGGGTAGGGAGATAAGGGAGTGTGAGGCGGTGTTACGGGTCTCTGGTTTTGAGGGATCCGGGAGTGTTAGAGTAAGCAGATTGGATAGGGCATGTGTGAGGGAGAAGATAGTACAGGGAGTGGAGGTGTATCCGTTGTATAATTGGAAGAGTATTTGGAGTTGGTTAAAAAAGGTGAAGGTGAGGCCTAGGGTGAGAGAAACAGGTTACAGATTCTTAAATGGGATACTGGCGGCGAAAGCTCAGTTGTTCGAGATGGGAGTCACAGGGGATGGGTCTTGCGATAGGTGTGGTGAATGGGAAACGGCGTTTCACGTGGTATATTTTGTGAGGAAGGGAGCGCGTGAGGATTTGGATTGGGGGGGTGTTGGGATTGATTGGGGGGGAGGTTTTCAGTGTTAAAGGCGCTTTGTTTGGACTTTGGGGTGTGTGGGGAGGAAGTGCATAGGGCTTTGGTTTATATAATGTTAGAGTTCGTGTTTTTGTCATGGGGTATGAGGGGTTCAGATAGTGAGGTTTTAATTCATGCTTTGGCTGCGGGGATTTATAGAACAAAATGTAGGAATAGGGAGGTTTATGGCAGAGCTTGGGTTTCTAAATTTCCGGAAGCATATAGGGTTTTCACATTGCAACAGTTGTTAGGAGTGGTGAGGGGAGGGGTTTAGGGATGGTTTCGAGTTTAAGGGGTTTTGGTGTGGTTGTGGGGGTTGTATTAAGGGTGGGGGGTTGTATTAAGGGTGGGGGTTGCAGTTTGCACGTGTGGGGAGGTGGGGGTGGGGGTTAGGTTCAGGTTGTTTGAGGTGTGAGTGAGGTTGGTTGGGAGGGGTAGGGTAAGGGGTTTCGTTTATCAGGTGGGGTTGGTTTTGGTTTCGGTTGTTAAGTGCTGTTCTCTCATTAAAGTGTATAAGTCTGTCTGGATCAAGAGGAAAAATAAAAACATAAGGAAATTATGATAAAAGTGGGGTTGGTTCTTATGTAAGTTTTGGTGTTCTGCTCAGGAGGTGGTGAAATTATTGAGTGGGGCTTCGACCCTTGGAAAAAAAAAAAAAGGGTGACATTACAACGTTGGTGTGTAATGTTCTTTGAGACTTTAGGGTTAATGATTATTAGATTAATAGCTTGTGTTTATACCAGAATCACAAGCAGTTTGTAGTGTTTATCATGATAATGATTTATAGTTAAACGTTTTGTGGCGTTATAAAGTTTGTTAAAGTCTGTTATGATGTTTTGGAAAAAACCTTTATAGACAAGTTATAAATGTGTGTTAGGGTTTTGGCGGTGGTGATCATTTGGACTTAATGTAGGTTTGTGTAGCGGGTTGGCAAGTGCCCGGTTTTATTTTAAGTTTTGTATTATGTTACAGGATAGGCTTTCATTGTACACAGTTATATATATAATAAAAAAAAAAAATTTTGTTTAGTAGAGGTTTCATCACGAGGAGTGATGGGAATGGAATTTGACTGTGTCTTGTGTACTATTGCTTACCATGTATACGTCATTTTACTTGTAAAACTGTATTTGTTAAAAAAAAAAAAAATATATATTCCATGTTCAATGTTGAAGTTGTCCATGTTTATTTCATAGACATCTATGTAATATTTTGTGTCATATTATGTGTATTAGTTCGTATACCTTTGCATAAGTCGGTGAGTAAAAATCGACTGGTTTTGGATGACATGTCCAGTAATTGTATGACATGTTTCTTTAATATATAATAATAATAAAAAAAAAAAAAAAAAAAGATTTCTGTTAGGGGGGGGGTACAGTTACAGGGTAGTGGTGAATCATATTGTATGTAACTGTGTTTAGTTTAGGTTGTTGCGCGAGCTATGGTAATGTTTCTCGTCAATAACTGTGCATGAGTTAGGGTGTTGCAGGGTTTGTCCAAGTTTAAGTGTAGTTTTGTCTATTAATTTTGGGTATCAGTTCTCTTCATGAGTACTTATGTATAACTTTTGTTATACATTAGGGTAATATTTTCGCTTATACATGTCAATGTTTTGTATATGTGCTGTTATTTTAAATAAAATATAAAAAAAAAAAAATACACTTGAAAGTAGAGACATAGGTTTCCCCTTCCGTTGCGGCAGTGTACCTTCACCTTTACCATTCCTTACAGCCTGTAAACCACCCTTTTTCTTTCCAAATGCTGTTGCTAACACTCCAGTACTACTCCTCTCCCTCACCCCCCTCCCTTTACCCTTCACCACTTCTGTCCAAGCCTTTTTCCCCGGGCGCTGTCCCGGTGTTATGATGTCATTTTCTGCCTCTTCCCCTGATCTCTTCCGAGATTCACTCTTATCCATCTCTACTCCCTCTTCCTCACACTGTTGATGTATCTCCACTTCAACCCTCACCTCCGTTGCCTCTTCTCCCCCACTCGCTGTCTCGTCAATAGGCAGGTGCACCCTGTCTATCAGCCTGTCTCCAATGTCGCTCTGCACCAAATCTAAATCCTCACCACCAATAATCTCACCCAAGTCTCTCAGTATTGCTTCATCAATACCCTCACTTACCTCTCACTCTCATGTACACTCTCATGTACACTCTCATGTACACTCTCATGTACACCCCATGTACACTCATGTTCCATGTCATTAGCCACGTCTTCACCACCCGTCAACTCACTGTCAACCCTCTCTTCCGCTTTGTCCACCTCCTCACTCCATTGGGAGACTTCCAAGCCAACATTCTGCACACTTGCAGGTTCCTCAACAGCTCCTTCTGTCACATGCTCATTATCCACCGGTCTCTTCGCTGTCTCTTCATTGTTCCTCACCACTTCCTTACGTCTCTCACAAACGGCTGCATAATGTCCAGATTGTCCACATAACCTGCAAGTTTTCACTTGCCCCTGGTAATGAACATAAATCTGTGTGCGAAAACATTCCATTAGCACATAAGACGGTATGGGTTTCCTCAAACTCATTTTTACTGAGTATGACCCTTCCAACAAACCAGCGTATGGCCCCTGCGCCCATCTTCCTATATTTATAGCATGAATGACACCATATTCTTTCATTACGTCACGTATATCTTCAGGGCAAGCCTCAAATGGTATATTATGAAGTTTTACCCACTTGTATACTGTCGAGACGTCCCGTAGACAAACCTCTACCCCCATGTTGACCACCATCTTCTTGTCCTGGTAGACATCCACCACACGTCGATACACCTCAGTGCTTGCAAATTTCACAAAGACTCGTCGTATCCCATTCATGGCCACTCCATAAAGGTCCTCGTAAGATACGCCGTAGATGTCACGTAGAATAGCTGTCAATAAGACGTCAGCATTCGCCGGTAGAATCGTTCCCTGCAGTAGCTCAATACATACAGTATTAACTCGTCGTCGATAGTTGGCAGTCATCTTGTTTGAAAAACAAGTCTCACTATGCCGCCGCTAGGGTAGAGCCAGCACGTCCGCTCACCACCAGAGCTGGACGCGGAAATATTAACTATTGTATTGTAAGAATAGTGAGAACGATGTACATAGCCTGTGCTACATTTTAAAATGATTATGCTTCGCCCTTGCTAATATTAGCTTAGGAAAATTCTCTCTGGCCCTTCAAGCTATTGTAGAACGAATTCCCATAATTTTTCTAGACTATCTTAAAACTACCAAATTTCTTAATATGAAGAATGAGCGTGATATTCTAAGTGTCATAATACTAAGTTAACACTGTATATGGTATTAGAATGTTAAGAAATGAACTATGCACTGTCACTACAAATTTCACTAAATGTTTAGAAGTAAATTAAGATAGATCTAACTGGGTAGTGAAAACATGCAATTTTTTTTTTATATTTTATTGAAACAGGGTACAAAGCACATAGCAAAATAATACATATCCAAGAACACCAAATTATCCAATATGACACACACGTACTACAATCTCCCACACTATTTAATCATAAATATCAGAACATAAGAAGCACACACATTAGATAATATTAAACACAAAATATATATAAACATTTCCTACCGCGATAAGACTATCGCACATTCACACTTTCTCAATCAACACAATGACAAACATTGACAAAACGCCACAAATCACCGGCGTTCATGTATAAAGAATTCAATGTTCAACATACACAACCTATCAATACATATCCAAGAACCTCTCAATACACGCCCAAGAACATTAACCACTAAAATATATATAAACAATTGTTTTCCACATCATGTGGATTGCAATGTAACATTAGACACACCTTTATTCAAATGCCGTAAAACATATCTAACGATTAACACGTCCCATGACACACACCTGATCCCCCGGTGCATGCCGCACTATAAGAACCCCCATGACCCTTCTCCAGATCTTTCAGATCTTTCTGATGAGTAACCCCATCATGTAACTGAACAGAGCCCTCACACACTGTAAATACACACCCACACACGACAGTTGACACCCTATTACACACATTATCCTTGAATTGTACCACCTCTGTTCTCACCTCTATCCGTCTCACACTCACCCCCTTGTAAACGGAAAACCAGCCCGTCTCTACCCCTTACCTTTTCGCTCCCTTTAACCCCACACTGTGAGGTTCCGATAACCCTCCGGGAGATCCACCTCCCATTTCCCCCCCATAATCTCTTTAGTTCGACATTTAGTCCTATAAAACCCAGCTATCATCATCTTAATGCGCTCAGCAGCCCCCACCTGACGCATCGCCCATGAATAATAAATGAAATCAGTGACCAAATACACTACCGCCCTTTGGATCCGCTTATCCATACCACTCACATCAAACTCAAAGCCCTCAGCACCGAAATGACCCCCCAGCAATCCCAACACATGACTAAACCACTCCCTGCACGCCCCAACCTATCGCAGAAATACACTACATGATAAGCAGTCGCTTCCTCCCCACACAACGCACAACCACTCCTTCCACTAATCCCTAGTATGCAACAATGCCCCAGATGGAAGTATGCCATGCAGAAACTTATAAACTACCTCCCGCACCCTCGGATCAATCCTAGCTTCCCTCAACAATCCCCACACTACACCCCAAGCATACATAGGGTATACACTCTCTACCACCGCTACCACCCTTCCCATTCCCACCCCATCCAACACCCCAAGCCTCACCTTCCCCGGGTCCTTAACCACTAACATAAATCGAATCATCCCCTCACAGTCCTTTAACTCCTTACCCTTCCACCATCGACCTATATCCTCATGAATCCTCCGCAGCCAGCCCTCTCCCCTCCCTCTTTCCCTCATATAACACCTCTTCACATACACACTTTTTAACCGTCGATGCAACGAAATAAGCCCCAGCCCCCCCCTGGCGATGGGGAGCGAGACCACCCCCCTACTTAACCACTCACAACCTGAACCCCATATAAATCTCATTATTCTTCCCAGGAACCTACGCACATCACAACCCACCAGTGGATATACTGACCCCACATGCCACAATTTACTATAGATCAATACATTTACCACTATCGCCCTCTGATGTAAAGTTAAATTCGCCGCTCTCATACTCGACAATCGACTTAACACCCCATCCATCACCCTCTTCGAATTCACCACCCTCGCCTCCTCACACACCCTCATGTATATTACACGCAAATTTTCAACCTATCCACAAGTTTCCCCACTGCCACAACTCCCATCCCCACCCTCCTCCCCACCTCCATGTACAATGATTTCTCTTCATTTATTTTCATACCTGTTGCTTCTCCAAAAACCCCCACCACCCTCCCCACTGCCCTAAATCCGCCTATCCCTAACTAAAACCGTGGTGTCATCCACATATCCACAATACCCACTCCCCTTACCCTATCGACCGTCACATTTCCCTCAAGACATCTCCTTATCTCCTATAGGGGATCCTGAACACAGGCAAACAACAACTGCGAAATAGGACACCCTGCCTCAATCCCTTGCCATTTCAATATGTCTCCCTAAAAACCATTCACCTGCACACGCAACGCCCCTCATATAACGACTGTGCCCATCCCACCACTTCAGCCCCGAACCCCTGCCATCTCATGAATCTCCACAATGCCTCACGGTGAACACTATCATATGCGGCCCTCCAATCTAATGCTAAAACCCCAGCCTCCTCTTCCATCCGATTCCAGTCAATGAAATCCCTGATACGCCCGTGTCCCTCATACATTGATCTGCCGGAATCCCATACTGTCCCTCATCTATCACCCTGCCAACCACACTCTTCAGACGATTCCCCAATATTTTCGCGTAGATCTTATAATCACAGCACATTAGGGTAAGCACTCTGTAATCGGTAATGTACACACACGGTGTTTGCTTCGGCACCAGCACCGCTACACCTGTCCGCTGTATGTCCCCTAATACCCTTCTATGCTTCATTTCATTAAACAAAACTACCAAAAACCCCTTCAACACTCCCCAATTTTCCACATAAAACTCACAAGGTAAACCATCTAAACCTGGGGACTTGCCTATGCACATGCCCATTACAGCCCTCCATACTTCCTCCTCTGTTATCAACCCTCCCAACTCTCCCCTATTATCATCGTCCAACTCACACCACCCCCTCCCATCACATGTAACGCCTCCTCGTCAATATCCCCCCCTCCCATCGACTCACCAAAAAACGCATCTATATATCCACTCATTCCCTCTGTCGTCCACAACATCTGACCCTCCCTATAACCGCCCAGGTCCTTCCTCACCACAACATTCATTGTGCTCATAGCCTCTCTCTTACGTCGCTGCTCACGCAAAACACAGGCAGATGGCCTATCTCCCACATCACCCTCTCCAATCCCCAGCCACCCTCGCTCCATCAAAATGCATATTTTGGATGTCCCTGATCTGCTCCTTCAAACCCTCTATTATTTGTACTGGATAGGTCTCCCTAACCCCTACATGACATTCCCTTAATTGCCCTTCCAAATACCTCTGCAACCCATACGATAACCTGCCTTTCTCCCTCCACACCCAATATAAAACTCCTTAATGCGTACCTTAGCCACTGTATCCCACCAAGAAATCACATCTCGCCCACTTCCCCCATCCCCCCACAAATTTTCCCACAACTCTGCAAAACCCTCCCTTCCCCCCCATTTAAGCAAACCCACATTCAACTTCCAATACCCCCATATCTCCTAGGCAATCCATCCCACGCCAAATTCACTAATACCCCACGATGATCCGAGAATGCCATGTCCACAGTTTCAAATCTCTGCACCTCAACCGCTCGATTCGCATATATTCTATCCAATCTTGCAGCATATCCTTTCCTCACAAAAGTATATTCACCTCCACCCCCCTTTACATCTCGCAACCCCACTCCATAGAGCAGGTCCCCCAATGATCCTACCACATGCCCCGCTCCCGTGGCTCCACATCCCGCTGACTAGTCACACAATTCCAGTCCCCACCTACAATCGACACTACCGGCATCGACCGCAGGGTGATACACTAGCTCATCCCTCACAAACCTACTTTAACTCCCCATCACCCTCTGCTGGCCCATATACACTCATAAAACCTACGCGTTCCCTACCCCATAAGCCCTCAACTCGAACAATCCTACCATCCGCTCACTTCCCAATGGCTCACAACAAACGGGCTGGTTTCCCGAATCAAAACAGCTGCTCCTCCTTTCAACCTACATGTATACCCAACATACACGACATACCCTGCTATGACCAACTCACTACCCATCTTATAATTGTGCTCCTGCACACAAGCCACATCCACCTGATAGCGTCCCAAAATCCTCCCCAACCAATCTCTCTTCCGCACATTACACAAACCATTAACATTGACCGTTAGACACCGGAATAAGACAAAGGTGGCTTTCCTTGGATACTCTGCCCCTTTATGACTCATTTTGAATCCTCACTTGGAATGCCCCGGCATTCCTCGTAGGCCTTTGTCCTTTAGGCCCCACACCACCCTCATGTACCACAGCTGCCCACAGCTTTTTGCCAGGCCTTTGCGCTGGTGTTAGCACATCCTCTGGATCCGACATTACAGCTGCTCGTTTCCTCGACCCTAGGTCCACCTGCATGTCAGCCACATGCCCCTCCTCCGCATGAACATCCACTTCCACAACTCCTGTCTGTATGAACTCTCCGCCCATTGCCCCACCACTCGCCTGAACGCACTCCACAGCTGCAGTCTCTTGACTCAGACCCAAGGCCCTGTCCACGCCCTCCTCCGTCATACTGATGATGTCCTCCACCAAGGATCGTGTGGATTCCCCGCCATCACCTTCCACCCCCTCAGCGACGTCGTCACCGCCCACAGCGGATCTCCCACTCATAGGCGAATTGTCAGGAAGGGTGACACAGGCCGACACTTGCAAGTCGTCCTGCCCACCCCCTCCCGCTCGGCGCTCCTATTCGCCTCCTCAGGACTACAGTCATCCTGTTGCGTAGTCCACTGCTGCCTGCTATGCTGGTAAGGAGCACCTCTGGCCTCCTGCCTCCTGTCACACAAGGCCGCCATGTGTCCATATCCCCCACATAGGCGACACGTCCGTTGTTGGCCCGCATATGTCACGAAAACTTGCGTGCGAAATTCCTCTAATATTACATAAGACGGGATGGGGTACTTAAGAGACATCTTCAAAACATAAGACCCATCCGGCAGCCCCTCATATGGGCCCCCGGCCCAACGTCCTTGTGTTGCCGCATGAATGGTCCGTATTTATCAAACACTGATGTCATGTCCATTGAATCTGCCTCAAAATGCACATTGCGAACCTTTATCCATGTGTACCTTCTGGAGACATCACGAAGTTGCACAGTAACACCTGGGTTTATGTACATGCTGCGTTCCTGGTACTTTTCCACGATTGTCTCGTAAGCACTGGTAGCACCAAACTCCACAAAAATTCTCTTAATTCCATTCATGGCCACCCCAGACAACATGTCGTTCTCTATACCATAAGTTCTCCTTAATATGTCAGGCAGAAGCACGGCCATATTCTCTGCAGTCACTGCCCCATGGATCAAGTCCACACAAACCGTGTTGACCCTCTTCCTACCACCCAGCGCCATTTGCAAATCCAAGCTTTTGCCAAACGCCACCAGGGAAGACCGCACACGTCCGCTCACCAGCAAGGCTGAGCGACGAATGAACATGCAATTATATAGAGTTCTATAACCTGCACAAGCACTCTGGCTGTAAACAACAACGGTATTTCACTCCTCAGTGAAAGTTGTATTCATTTAATGCCAAGAAGCTCGTCACTGGTAATCTCTTCCTTAAATCACGAGCAAATGCAACTGCTAAAGAAAAAAATTCTCTCCTAACTGTTAGTAATAATACATAACATATTATCCACACTGATGGATCTAAGCAGAAGTCCAGTGGTAGGCTGCATCTGCTCATATAGCCTCATCCGTTGACCAGAACGATAACAATCATTAGAATCGCAAACTGAATTGTTTCCCATCTCAATGGCACTAATGTTAACTTATAACGCTAAGCTTGACTCTTTGATTATTACTGATTCTATGTCATCATGGAGGACACTTGACTCACATAATGACTTCAACAACATATTCATTGGAGAAGCCAGATATACATAATAAAAAAAAAATCAGAAAGAATGGAATTAGCGTATAGCTTTTATGAATTCCATCACATACTGAATTACTCTTTCATTATAAAGTTAACAAAAGAAAGTACCCTGGTATGTGTATGTGTCTAGCATTATGAATAATTTTAAGAGAAAAATAAATAATGAAACTGAATGTTATAGGAATGCAGTTAGAAGCATGAGTAGATATTTCACTCACTTGGTAAATAAGTACGTTTATGGAGCAACTAGTGATATTAACAGATTGATTGATGTTATAATAGTATGGTTACAAGTACCTCTGGCAGTCTGGCAGACACACAGATGAAGATCAAACTAAATGCAATATTTGTGGACAGCCTTATCGTCAATTTCTTGAACACTATGTGCTTAATAGTTCACTTATTGAGGAATACAGAGATAGTATAATAACCTATGTGATATGTCACGGTATCTTATTAATGAAAATAAGATACCATACATATTAAGCAAATTTTGTAAATTTGCTTTGCAACAGATATGTTAGATGAAGATATATATCAAAACGTTTTTCTGTAAATCTTTTTGGGGCCTTGTTCCTAGGTCTTTTGTGTACCTGTGTTCTGTTACATCACCGTCCACAGGGTGGATGTGGAGAGCATGATGAACTAGCCACATCGGTGGTAAAACCTCATGTAACACTGCGTTTGTTGAGGCCAAATATTATGTTTGTTGACACTAAATATAGTGTTTGTTGACACCAAATATTTTGTTTGTTGACATCAAATATTGTGTTTGTTGACACCAAGTACAGTATTCGCTAACACCAAATATAATGTTTGTTGACAAAACATAGTGTATAATAACACAAAAAATAGTTTGAATAGACGTCGAACACAGTGTTGACACAAAATATTTTATGGAGTTTGTTGACGCAAGACAAAGCGTTTGTTCACACAAATCTTAGTGTTTGTTGATAACAAACATCAAACTTAGCATTTGTTGACACCAGTCATAGTGCACTGAACACAAAAAAGTATTTGACGATATCAAACATAATATAGTGGACATACAACAGTGTTTGTTGACACCAAACATCGTGTTTGTTGACACCAAACATCGTGTTTGTTGACTCCATAGTGCCAGAGACAGCAAACATATTGCTTGTTGACACCAAACAACAAACAGTGTATGTAGACAACAAACACTGTGTTATGGACACCAAACGTAGTACTGGAGAAACCAAACACAGTGTTTGTTGACACCAAACATAATGCTGGGAACACTAAACATAATGTTTAATGACTTAAAACACAGTACTATGGACACCAAACAGTGTTTATTGAATCCCAACACACTGCTGGAGACACAAAAGTTAAGAGCGTGGTAAAAAAACAGCTACTTTATTATTACATGCTTTAACTGAAACAGTTGTAACAATATAAATAACTGTTATGTTGATACTGCTAGGTAATGCATTTATTATAACACAGGCAACACAACACAGGGAACACATCACAGGCAACACAATACATATATAACACTGGTAACACACGATAAATAGCACAACACTGTTAAACACTACACAGGTAATAAAATTAAGGTAACACAAAACGGGTAACTAACACAGGAAACACAATACAGGTATCAAAACACTGGCAACGTAAAAGTAACACACCACAGGTCACACAACACAAGCAACAAAATGCAAGCAACACAATTAACAAAACATAGGTAACACCGTATAGGTAAAATATGGTAATACATCAAATAAAACAACACAATAACAAGATACAGGATATCACATAACAATACAATATAACACTTAACAAGTTACAATGATAAAAGTAACACAGACACAACACAGGTAAATTAACACAGGTAACACAACACATATGGAGGCAGATAGTAACTAACCATGCCCCTGAGGAACGGCTGTTCTCTGATATGGCTTCCTCATATATCTAGCCACGTTTATGGAAGTCAACGGCTCCCAATCTCGTATGCATCCTCCATGCTACCACTGATCCCTCTATGGCTCTTACCATATATATATCCCTAGGTTGGAAACACTTATACCCGAGACTTTCGTGAGGTTAGCATAGGATTCAAGATGCATAATTCCTCGCCAGGTAATCATGACTGCTCCTTGGGTAACTTCGTCCGGTGTAATAACTTGGTGTGTCAACTTCTACAGTACACTCTTTGCTGAGTCGCCCAACCTGCAGCTTACTGTCACACCTGACAAATGTCATAATTCTCTGCCTTCTGTCGAAACTGCTGCGCATTACTCGATATGCTCGAATCTCTACTAATCATCACACCCAAGATATTCGTATTCCGGCGTTCCACATAAAGAGTAATTAATTCCGGTTTACGCAGTCCCTCGCCCTTTTGTATGGACCTTTCTTTTACCCCAGCAAATTTCTTCTGCTGGCAGTCATCTTGCAATAGCATCGACAATATTATCATGTCTCTTAACTCGCTGCCCGTGTACCCGAAGGCACGTTGGGTCACACCTTGCACATAGAAGGTCGTGAACCCTTCCTCCTCTAGCCTTGCGTGTTTCTGTGGACATCAGATTATAATATATTTTAAGGGCGTCGATGTCATCAGCCCCTTTCATTAAGGCCGTACCTCCAGCCATCCAATCATAGGCTTGTGACGCCAAGCATACTCCTTAAAGACAGCATTATCAAGGAAAGACGCCATAGATCGCTGCCTCTGCCGGTCTTCTTCCTTCCTGGTTACCACAACAGAGGTTAATTAACACTTGTATCTCAACACATGTAACCCAAAACGAGTAACTTTACACAGGTTACACAAGACAGGTAACACAACACATAAAATTAGATAATACAACATAGGTAACACAGGTAATACACACAACAGATTAGTGCAAAACCTGGAGGACCAGGCAGGTTTAACAGGGAAGGCACTGCAATGGATCAGAGAATACCTGACAGGAAGGCAGCAGCGAGACATGGTACGCGACGAGGTGTCGGAGTGGGCGCCTGTGACAAGTTGGGTTCCACAGGGGTCAGTTCTTAGGGCCGGTGCTGTTTCCGGTATATGTGAATGACATGACGGAAGAAATATTCTCAGAAATGACTCTGTTTGCAGACGATGTCAAGTTAATGACAAGAATTCAATCGGAGGAGGATCAGACAGGACTGCAAAGGGATCTGGACAGACTACAAGCCTGATCAAGCAAATGGCTCCTGGAGTTCAACCCCGACAAGTGCAAAGTCATGAAGATCGAGGAAGGGCAAAGAAGACCGCAGACAGAATACGGTCTAGGGGGGCCAATGATTACAAACCTCACTCAAGGAAAAGGATCTTGGGGTGAGTATAATACCGAACACATCTCCTGAGGCGCTCATCAACCAAATAACTGCTGCGGCATACGGACGACTAGCAAACCTAGGAATAGCATTCCGACATCTCAGTAAGGAGTCGTTCAAGACTCTGTACACCGTGTACACCAGGCCCATATTGGAGTATGCAGCCCCAGTTTGGAACCCACACCTGGCCTAGTACGTCAAGAAATTAGAGAAAGTGTAAAGGTTTGCAACGAGACTAATCCCGGAGTTACGGGGCATTTCCTACGACGACACTGGAGGACGGGAGGGACAGGGAGGACTTGATAACAACATATAAAATACTGAGAGGAATCGACAAGGTGGAAGTTGAAGACTCAGATGAGTCACAGGGATATTAGGAAGTGTTTCTTCAGTCACAGAGTTGTCAGGAAGTGGAGTAGTCTGGAATGGATAGGGAGGTGGAGGAGGCAGGATCCATACATAGCTTTAAGAAGAGGCATAATGAAGCTCACGGAGTAGGGAGGGAGTGACCTAGTAACGACCAGTGAAGAGCCGGGGCCAGGAGCTAAAGAAGCTGATAATGACTGCACTAGAGGACAGAAGATCCATGGAAGATATGATAACAACATATAATATACTTAGGAAAATTTATGTAGTTGAAATATTTGAGAAGCAGGAAACACGTCAAAGACAAAGACTAGAAACTGGGAAGTTAAAAGGCGGGGATTGAACTTAAGGATCGACCACAGCAACCACAAGTAGGTAAACACAGCAAACAAAGGTAAAATAATGCAAGTAACACAACAGGTAATATAACACAGGTAACACAACACAGGTAATATAACACAGGTAACACAACACAGGTAACACAACACAGATAACGCAGCACAGGTAACACAACACAGGTAACATTGTACAAATAACGCAACACAGGTAATACAACACAAGCAGGTATAACAGGAAGGGCACTGGAATAGGATCAGGGAATACCTCAAAGGGAGGCAACAACGGGTCATGGTGCGTGGTGAGGTATCACAGTGGGCGCCTGTGACGAGCGGTGTACCGCAGGGGTCAGTCCTAGGACCAGTGTTATTCCTGGCATATGTAAATGACATGACGGACGGGATAGACTCAGAAGTGTCTCTATTCGCGGATGATGTGAAAATAATGAGGAGAATCACATCGGAAGAGGACCAGGCAGGGCTGCAAACAGACCTGGACAAGCTCGACATCTGGTCTAGCAACTGGCTTCTCGAATTCAATCCCTCCAAATGCAAAGTCATGAGGATCGGAGAAGGGCAAAGAAGACCGCTGACAGAGTACAAGCTAGGCGGACAAAGGCTACAAACCTCGGCAAAGGAGAAAGACCTTGGAGTGAGTATAACGCCAAGCACGTCTCCGGAGGCACACATCAACCAGATAACTGCGGCAGCATATGGGCGACTGGCAAACCTAAGATTAGCGTTCCGTTACCTTAACAAGGAATCGTTCAAGACACTGTATACCGTGTACGTCAGGCCATTACTAGAATATGCAGCACCAGTCTGGAACCCACACCTGGTCAAGCACGTAAAGAAACTAGAGAAAGTGCAAAGGTTTGCGACAAGGTTAGTTCCACAACTCAGGGGTCTGTCTTATGAAGAAAGGTTGAGGGAAATAGGACTAACAACACTGGAGGAAAGAAGGGTCAGAGGAGACATGATAACGACATACAAAATAATGCGGGGAATTGACAAGGTAGACAGTGACAGGATGTTCCAGAGAGGGAACACAGAAACAAGGGGACACAACTGAAAGCTGAAGACTCAGATGAGTCAAAGGGATGTTAGGAAGCATTTCTTCAGCCACAGAGTAGTCAGGAAGTGGAATAGTCTAGAGAAAGATATAGTGGAGGCAGGAACCATACATAGTTTTAAGAGGAGGTATGATAAAGCTCATGGAACAGGGAGAGCAGAGACCCAGTAGCAGACAGCGAAGAGGCGGGGCCAGGAGCTGAGTCTCGACCCCTGCAACCACAATTAGGTGAGTACAATTAGGTGAGTACAGGTAATGCAACACAGGTAACACAGCACAGGTAATATAACACAGGTAACACAACACATGTAACACAACACAGGTAATATAACACAGCTAACACAACACAGGTAACACTGCACAGATAACGCAGTACAGCTAACACAACACAGGTAACACTGTACAAATAACGCAACACAGGTAACACAACACAGGTAACACAACACAGGCAATGCAACACAGGTAACACAACACAGGTAATATAACACAGGTAACACAACACAGGTAATATAACACAGGTAACACAACACAGGTAATATAACACAGGTAATTTAACACAGGTAATACAACACAGGTAGTATAACACAGATAACACAACACAGGTAATATAACACATATAACACAACACAGGTAAGGCAACACAGGTAACACAAAACAGGTAACACAACACAGGTAACACAAAACAGGTAACATAGCACAGGTAACACTGCACAGGTAACACAATACAGGTAATATAACACATATAACATAGGTAACACTGCACAAGTAAACAACACAGGTAACACTGCACATGTAACACAACACAGGTAACATTGCACAGATAACACAACACAGGTAATGTAACAGTAGTTACTCAAGACAGGTACGCATCATTGGTGAGATAACACTGGTAATTCAACACAGGACTCAAAACACATGAAACACAACATAGGTAACACAACATAGGTAACACAACATAGGTAATACAACACAGGTAACACAGCAAAGGAAATATTACAGAAGTAACATAACAAAGGAAGTGCAGCATAAGTATTACAACACAGGTAACAACACATGAAAGATTAAAGAGGTAACATAACGTAGGTACCACAATCCAGTTAACATAACACAGGTACCACAATCCAGGTAACACAACACAGGTAACACAGAACAAGTAACATAAAACAGGTAACACAACACAGGTAACACAACACAGGTATCATAACACAGGTAACACACAGGTAACACAATACAGGTAACACAACACATGCAACACTGCACAGGTAACACAACACAGGTAATATTGCACAGATAATACAACAAAGGTAATGTAACACTAGTTACTCAAGACAGGTATCGTATCATTGGTTAGATAACAATGGTAATACAACACAGGACACAAAACACAGGTAACACAAGATGGGTAACACAACACAGGTAACATAAGATGGCTAACACAACACAGGTAACATACATTGGCAACACAACAAAAGTAATACAACATAAGTAACACAACACAGGTAACATAACATAGGCAACACAACACAGGTAACACAACATAAGCAACACAACACAGGTTACATAACATAAGCAACACAACACAGGTAACATAACATAAGCAACACAACACAGGTAACAAAACATAGGAAACACAGCACAGGTAACACAAAACAGGTAACACAACACAGGTAACACAAAACAGGTAACACAACATAGGTAACGCAACACAGGTAACACTGCACAGGTAACACAACACAGGTAATATAACACCACCATCAAGTATTGGACACAATACATGCAACCGAGGAAGAAGTGATGAGACCGGACAACATCTCTCCATGGGTCCTGAGGGAGGGAGCAGAGGCGCTATGTGTACCACTAACAACAATATTCAACACATCTATCGAAACAGGGAGACTACCTGAGGTATGGAAGACATCAAATGTTGTCCCAATCTTTAAAAAAGGAGACAGGAACGTAGCACTAAACTACAGACCAGTGTCACTGACATGTATAGTATGCAAGGTCATGGAGAAGATTATCAGGAGAAGAGTGGTGGAGCACCTAGAAAGGAATGAGCTTATCAACGGCAGTCAACACGGTTTCAGGGACGAAAAATCCTGTGTCACAAACCTACTGGAGTTCAATGACAGGGTGACAACAGTAAGACAAGAGAGAGAGAGGGGTGGGTAGATTGCATTTTCTTGGACTGTAAGAAGGCGTCTGACACGGTTCCACACAAGAGATTAGTGCAAAAGTTGGAGGACCAGGCAGGGATAACAGGGATGGCACTCCAATGGATTAGGGAATACCTGTCAGGAAGACAGTAGTGAGTCATGGTTCGTGGCGAGGTGTCAGAGTGGGCGTGTGTGACGACTGGGGTTCCACAGGGGTCAGTCTTAGGACCGGTGCTGTTTCTGGTATTTGTGAATGACATGACGGAAGGAATAACCTCCGAAGTGTCCCTGTTTGCAGATAATGTGAAGTTGATGAGAAGGATTCAATCGGACGAGGACCAGGCAGAACTATAAAGGGATCTGGACAGGCTGCAAGCCTAGTCCAGCAATTGGCTCCTGGAGTTCAACCCCACCAAGTGTAAAGTCATGAAGATTAGGGAAGGGCAAAGAAGACCGCAGACGGAGTACAGTCTAGGAAGCCAGAGACTGCAAATCTCAATCAAGGAAAAAGATCTTGGGGTGAGTATAACACCAGGAACATCTCCTGAGGCGCACATCAACCAAATAACTGCTGCAGCATATGGGCGCCTAGCAAACCTAAGAACAGCATTCCGACATCTTAATAAAGAATCGTTCAGGACCCTGTATACTGTGTACGTTAGGCCCATACTGGAGTATGCAGCACCAGTTTGGAACCCACACCTAGCCAAGCACGTGAAGAAGCTCGAGAAAGTGCAAAGGTTTGCAACAAGACTAGTCCGGAGCTAAGGGGTATGTCCTACGAGGAGAGGTTTAGGGAAATCGACCTGACGACATTGGAGGACAGGAGAGATAGGGAGGACATGATAACAACATATAAGATACTGAGAGGAATTGACAAAGTGGACAGAGACAGAATGTTCCAGAGATGGGACACAGTAACAAGGGGACACAGTTGGAAGTTGAAGACTCAGGTGAATCACAGAGATGTTAGGAAGTATTTCTTCAGTCACAGAGTGGTCGGGAAGTGGAATAGTTTAGGAAGCGATGTAGTGGAGGCAGGCTCCATACATAGCTTTAAGCAGAGGTATGATAAAGCTCATGGCGCAGGGAGAGTGACCCAGTAGCGGCCAGTGAAGAGGCGGGGCCAGGAGCAGTGACTCGACCCCTGCAACCACAACTAGGTGAGTACAACTAGGTGAGTACAACTAGGTGAGTACAACTAGGTGAGTACAACTAGGTGAGTACAGAGCAGGTAACACAACACTGGTATCACAGAGCAGGTAACACAGCACATGTAACACAACACTGGTATAAGAGCAGGTAACACAACACTGGTATAAGAGAACAAGTAACACAACACTGGTATAAGATAACAATTAACACAACACTTGTATAAGAGAACAAGTAACACAACACTGGTATAAGAGAACAGGTAACACAACACTGGTATAAGAGAACAGGTAACACAACACTGGTATAAGAGAACAGGTAACACATGTAACGCAACACTAGTGACACAACACTAGTATCACAGAACAACTCAACGCAAGTAATTCAGCACAGGTAACTCAAGACAGGACACACAACAAAGGCTGAGCAACATAGGTAACACAACACAGGTACATAACACAGTAACACTGCAGACGCAATGCAAAACAGGTAACTTAAACGGATAAAATATCTTATTTAACATAGATAACAAAACAGGGAAAAGATAACACAGGTAACACAACTCGGGTAACACAACACTGGTAACACAAAACAGGTAACACAATATAGGTATTGCACCATAGTGAACACAACTCACTTAACACAAAACTGGTAACATAATACATGAAACACAACATAGGTAGGATAATGCAGATAACACAACACAGGTAACGCAACACAAGTAACAGAGCACAGGAACCTGAATGCAGGCAATACATCACGGGCAGTTCAATACATGTAACACAAAACATCTAACACAACTCATTTAACACAATACTTCTATTGTAACAGAAGTAACAGTACATAGTTAACACAAAAAAAAAACAAAGCAATACAAACAGGTGAGTATAGGTAACACTAGTAACATAGCACAAGTAACACAATCCAAGTGACGTATGTAGCACTCCACAAGTAACGGATATTAAAAAACACCATTAACATAAGTAACGCAAGGCAGGTAACATATGGTAGGTAACACAACACAGGCAACATCATACAGGTATCAAAACACAGGTAACACAAAAGGTATCATAAAACTGATAACTTAACATAGGTTGCTCAGGACAGTCAACATATCACACGTAACACAAAACAGGTAACACAACACTTGGTAGCTCAACACTTGTAACACAAAACAGGTAACAAAACACTTGGTAGCTCAACACTTGTAACACAAAACAGGTAACAACACTTGGTAGCTCAACACTTGTAAAACAAAACATGTAACACAACACTTGGTAGCTCAACACTTGTAACACAAAACAGGTAACAAAACACTTGGTAGCTCAACACTTGTAACACAAAACAGGTAACAAAACACTTGGTAGCTCAACACTTGTAACACAAAACAGGTAACAAAACACTTGGTAGCTCAACACTTGTAACACAAAACAGGTAACAAAACACTTGGTAGCTCAACACTTTTAACACAAAACAGGTAACAAAACACTTGGTAGCTCAACACTTGTAACACAAAACAGGTAACAAAACACTTGGTAGCTCAACACTTGTAACACAAAACAGGTAACAAAACACTTGGTAGCTCAACACTTTTAACACAAAACAGGTAACAAAACACTTGGTAGCTCAACACTTGTAACACAAAACAGGTAACACAACACTTGGCAACTCAACACTTGAAATATAACACAGGTAACACAATACAGGTAACTTCAGATCACAGGTATATAATTCCAGAATGCGTATGAACGAGGCACATAAATCACACCTGGGTATCTTTACTGGGAGACGTTTCGCCCATCTCGAGTTTTACTAGTTCAATACAGTCATGAGAACGGAGCCCTTGATAGAAGAGCCAGTGGGAGAAATGTGGCGACGAAGCAGTGAATGTCGTGCTCACATTCTGAAGGAATGATGATGATGCCTCTATTGGCAAAGTGTCAGCCTTATGACGTGAGCCTAAGATTTAGCAATGGAGTTATTCTGTAGTTTCCCAAAGGAAGCTTGTAATCAAGCTAATAGTGAAGCCAGTAGAGAAAGTACAGTGATGTCAAGGTAGATGAATGAGACACTTGAGCAACACTTGGGTATATTTATTGGGGAAATGTTTCACCATCCGGTGCCTTCCTCAGTCCAAAACAGAGAGAAATGGTTAAATATCAAGAGTATGAGTTACTCAGTCTCAGCCTGAAGTCGAAGTGAAGTGATCAGTCCATTCATCCTCATATATATATATATATATATATATATATATATATATATATATATATATATATATATATATATATATATATATATATATATATATATATATATATATATATGCAAAAGATCACAGTAATCAGGTGATATCATAATATGCAAGACAACCACTATGAAAAATAGAGGAATTCCAAGCGCTTTCGTGACTACTCACATTATCAAGGAACTATAAAAGGAAACATGACAAGAGGACTTATATAAGGGGCAAGACTACACCTCACAGTCACATCACACTAACAAAGACTACACCTCACAGTAGCGTAACAGTGGTTGTCTTGCATATATATATATATATGTCGTGCCGATTAGGTAAAACTTGCGATATTGGCTTAAATAGCAACGCTCACCTTGCCATATAAGACAAGCGAAAATGTGTGTATGCAATAATTTCGCCAAAATCATTCTGAACATAACGAAAAAAATATATTTCGTTGTGTTTGTTTATTATTAAATTAATGTTAACGTATCTAAAATATATTTAGTTGGGTTAGGGTAAATTAAATTGCGCTTGTTGTAATAAGGTTAGGTAGGTTTTCAAAGTTTCTCTTGGTACAAAATTATAAATTTTTACATTAACGTAAATGAAAAAAATATATCTTTAAACGTATAAGAGAAAATTTTAGAAAGCACTTAATTTTAAATGAGTTCTTGCTAATTGACCAGTTTTACCTAATCGGCACTACTATATATATATATATATATATATATATATATATATATATATATATATATATATATATATATATATATATATATATATATATATACACATTGGCAGTTTCCCACCAAGATAGGGTGGCCCGAAAAAAAAAATTCACCATCATTCACTCCATACTGTCTTGCCAGGGGCACACTTACACTACAGTTATAAAACTGCAACATTAACATCCCTCTTTCAGAGTGCCGGCACTGTACTTCCCATCTCCAGGACTCACACTCCAACAGCAAGTCAAGTCCATTCGCTACTATCTAACACTCTCACGCATGCTTGCTGGAAGTCAAAGCCCCTTGCACACAAAGCCTCCTTTACTCCCTCCCTCCAACCTTTCCTAGGCCGACTTCTACCCCGCCTTCTCTCCACTACATGTTTACACACTCTCGAAGTCATTCTATTTTGCTCCAGCCTCTCTACATGTCCGAACCACCTCAACAACCCCTCTTCAGCTCTCTGGATAATAGTTTTGGTAATCCCACACCTCCTCCTAATTTCCAAACTACGAATTCTCTGCATTACATTCACACCACACATTGACCTCAGACACGACATATCCACTGCCTCCAGCCTTCTCCTCGTTGTAACATTCACCACTCATGCTTCGCACTCTTATAAGAGCTTTGGTATAACTATAATCTCATACATTTCCCTCTTTGCTTCCCTCCGAAATATAGGAATACATTCACCTCCTCCATACTCTTTCCCTCCAATCTGATATCCAATCTTTCGCTACCTTTTTTTTTTATCCTCATCACCTTACTCTTTCCTATATTCACTTTTAATTTTCTTCTTTTACACACCCTACCAAACTCATCCACCAACCTCTGCAGCTTCTCTTCAGAATCTCACAAAAGCACAGTGTCATCTGCAAAGAGCAACTGTGACAACTCCCACTTTGTGTTAGATTCTTTATATTTTAACCACACACCTCTTGCCAACACCCAACCATTCACTTCTCTTACAACCCCATCTATAAATATATTGAACAACCATGGTGACATCACACATCCTTGTCTAAGGCCTACTTCTACTGGGAAATAATCTCCCTCTCTCCTATATACTCTAACCTGAGCCTCACTATCCTCGTAAAAATTTTTCGCCGTTTTCAATAACCTACCTCCTATTTCATACATTTGCAACATCTGCCACATTGTCCCCTATCCATCCAAATCCATAAATGCCACAAAAACCTCTTTACTGTTATCTAACTACTGTTCAACTATATGTTTCACTGTAAACACTTGGTCTACGCACCCCGTACCTTTCCTAAAGCCTCCTTGTTCATCTGCTATCCTACTGTCCGTCTTACTCTTAATTCTTTCAATAATAACTCTACCATACACTTTACCAGGTATACTTAACAGACTTATTCCCTTATAATTTTTACACTCTATTTTGTCCCCTTTGCCTTTAAAAAAAGGAACTATGCATGCTCTCTGCCAATCCCTAGGTACCTTACCCTCTTCCATACATTAATTAAATAAAAGCACCAACCACTCCAGAACTATATCCCCACCTGCTTTTAACATTTCTATTTTTATCCCATCAATCCCAGCTGCCTCACGAACTTCCCCCACACTCACAACTGGTTCTTCCTCACTCCTACAAGATGTTATTCCTCCTTGCCTTATACACGAAATCACAGCTTCCCTATCTTCATCAACATTTAACAATTACTCAAAAAATCCCTCTTTAGTTTTTTTTATTTATTATTTTGAGGAATTATTAAATATTAATATAACTGACTACATTTCCCGTAGAATTTTCAACATGTAATTTATTTTTCTTTGTTGAAATTCAACAGGAATCACAAAATCGTCGAGTTTCTGAGGCTGAGTAGTTCTCTATAACTGAAGCATTTGTATTCTGTAGTTATTTGCAATAGATGCGTCTATGGACTGGTGGTATGGAAAATGGAACCGCAGGACGAAGATCAATCGCAAAGGTCAGAGACGTGACTTCTATTAACCTGATGGATATTTCTAATACTACTACGTAATAAACACTCGCCAACTGCCGAAAAAGTTATATGGAGAAAAAATAAAAAAAAACATATTATTGACGGGTAATGAATATTTCGACCTCTCATTGAAGCCATCTTGAGTTGGATAAAAAAAAAAGATTAATTGGAGAACGTAAAAAAAATAACAGTAATCACACTGCTCTTATTTGATGCAAATAATTTTAATGTTGTGTAAAGCACAGTCAATATTGCAAAATCGGTTGTGGTGCAACTTTAATTATTCTGCGCAACAGCACCAAACACGTGCAGCAAAAAAACCGACATCACTTTAGCAATATTGTGATAGTTTTTAGTGATGGTAATGGAAGGCAAATTGCATCCAGTGGAAATATTTTTATTTTATCTGGCGTTAAAGTCTACAGGACACCAAGGAGAATTTGAAGTGGGAGAGAGAGAGAGAGAGTATGTGGGAAAGATAAATGGAAAAATACTTGGAAGTCCACACCAGAGCTATCTGCAGAGAAGAATTATTTATTTCCACTTGGATTAAGGGCTGTATTGCAAAATCTACGTGCATGTGTGTGTGTGTGTGTACTCACCTAGTTGTACTCACCTAGTTGTGGTTGCAGGCGTCGAGTCATAGCTCCTGGCCCCGCCTCTTCACTGGCGTGTGTGTGTAAGTGTGTACTCACCTACTTGTACTCACCTAGTTGTGGTTGCAAGGGTCGATTCATAGCTCCTGGCCTCACCTCTTCACTGTCCGCTACTGGGTCACTCTCCCTGCGCCATGTGCTTTATCATACCTCTTCTTATGAATGGAACCTGCATCCACTACATCGCTTCTAAAACTATTCCACTTCCCGACCACTCTGTGACTGAAGAAATACTTCCTAACATCCCTGTGATTCATCTGAGTCTTCAGCTTCCAACTGTGACCCCTTGTTGCTGTGTTCCATCTCTGGAACATTCTGTCTCTGTCCACCTTGTCAATTCCTCTCAGTATTTTATATGTCATTATCATGTCCCCCTATCTCTCCTGTCCTCCAATGTCGTCAGGTCGATTTCTCTTAACCTCTCCTCGTAGGACATACCCCTTAGATCCGGGACTAGTCTTGTTGCAAATCTTTGCACTTTTTCTAGCTTCTTTACGTGCTTGGTTAGGTGTGGGTTCCAAACTGGTGCTGCATACTCCAATATGGGTCTAACGTACACAGTGTACAGGGTCCTGAACGATTCTTTATTAAGATGTCGGAACGCTGTTCTTAGGTTTGCTAGGCGCCCATATGCTGCAGCAGTTATTTGGTTGATGTGCGCCTCAGGAGATTTGCCTGGTGTTATATTCACCCAAGATCTTTTTCCTTGACTGAGGTTTGTACTCTCTGTCCCCCTAAACTGTACTCCGTCTGCGGTCTTCTTTGCCCTTCCCCAATCTTCATGACTTTGCACTTGGTGGGGTTGAACTCCAGGAGCCAATTGCTGGACCAGGCTTGCAGCCTGTCCAGATCCCTTTGTAGTTCTGCCTGGTCCTCGTCCGATTGAATTCTTCTCATCAACTTCACATCATCTGCAAACAGGGACACTTCGGAGACTATTCCTTCCGTCATGTCGTTCACAAATACCAGAAACTGACCCATGTGGAACCCCACTCGTCACCGGCGCCCACTCTGACACCTCGCCACGTACCATGACTCTCTGCTGTCTTCCTGACAGGTATTCCCTGATCCATTGAAGTGCCTTCCCTGTTATAACTGCCTGGTCCTCCAGCTTCTGCACTAATATCTTGTGTGGAACTGTGTCAAACGCCTTTTTACAGTCCAAGAATATGCAATCTACCCACCCCTCTCTCTCTTGTCTTACTGCTGTCACCCTGTCGTAGAACTCCAGTAGGTTTGTGACACAGAATTTCCCGTCCCTGAAACCGTGTTGGCCGTCGTTGATAATCTCATTCCTTTCTAGGTGCTCCACCACTCTTTTCCTGATGATCTTCTCCATGACCTTGCATACTATACATGTCAGTGACACTGGTCTGTAGTTTAGTGCTACTTGCCTGTCTCCATTTTTTAAAATTGGGACTACATTTGCTGTCTTCCATACCTCAGGTAGTTGCCCTGTTTCGATAGATGTGTTGGAGATTGTTGTTAGGGGTACACATAGCTCCTCTGCTCCTTCTCTTAGGACCCATGGAGAGATGTTATCCTGCCCCATCGCCTTTGAGGTATCTAGCTCGCTTAGCAGCCTCTTCACTTCCTCCTCAGTTGTGTGTATTGTGTCCAGCACCTGATGGTGTACCCTACGTCTCCGATTTTCTGGAGACCCTTCTATCTCCTCTGTGAACACTTCTTTCAATCTCATGTTGAGTTCCTCACACACTTCGTGGTCATTTCTTGTGACCTCCCCTCTTTCCTTCCTCAGCCTGATCACCTGGTCCTTGACTGTGTGTGTGTGTGTGTGTGTGTGTGTGTGTGTGTATTTGTGTGTGTGTGTACTCACCTAGTTGTGGTTGCAGGGGTCGATTCATAGCTCCTGGTGTGTGTGTGTGTGTGGACTGCATTTGGTAGAGTCCTAGCTCCTAGCCCCGTCTCTGAACTTGCTGCTAACAAGACTTACTCCCTCCTACCCTTGAAGGCCCTGTCGTACCTTCTCATAAAACTGCATATTGAGTCTGCCTTCACTTCTTCGTCCAGATCATTCCAGTTCCTGAACACCCTGAGGCTATGTGTTTAACTTCCAATCCACTCCTCCACCGAGTACCTGTTTCCCGCTTCACGAAGTCTATCAAATTCTCTGAATATTTTGTATAGTGTTGTTATGTCTTCCCTGGTCAGGTTCAGTTCCTTCAGCCTCCCCATATAGCTCATTCCCATTAACACTGGAAGTAACCTAACTGCATACCTCTGCATTTTTTGACAATATTTTAAAAATAGGAATTACATTAGCCATCTTCCACATATCAGACACTACACCTGTTTGAAGAGATAAATTAAAAATGTTAGATATTGGTTCACAGAGTTCCACCTTGTATTCCTTAAGAACCCTTGCAAAAAGCTCATCAGGACGGTCTACTTGTTTCATGACCATTTCGCTAGTGACTGTGATATTACATAATTTATCTTCTTCAGGGACACTATAAAAATTAATTACTGGGATATTATTAGTGTCTTCCTGTGTGAAAACCGAGAGAAAATAATTATTAAAAATAGAGCACATATCATTCTCCTTGTCAGTAAGATACCCAGAATTATTTTTAAGGGGACATATCTTATCCCTAACTTTTGTTCTATAAACCTGGAAAAAACTTTTGGGTTAGTTTTTGAATCCCTAGCAACTTTAATTTCATAGTCCCTTTTAGCTTTTCTTATACCCTTTTTAACGTCCCTCTTAATGTCAGTATACTGATTTATAAGATGACCCTCACCTCTATGTATGCGCCTATAAATTCCTTTCTTCTGCCCTAAAAGATATTTGAGCCTATTATTCATCCATTTTGGTCATTTCTACTTGATCTAATTTCTTTATACGGGATAAATGTTCTTTGGGTAGCCTGTATAGTGTTAAGAAAGTTGTCAT
Organism: Cherax destructor; assembly: GCA_009830355.1. Classification (NCBI taxonomy): domain Eukaryota; kingdom Metazoa; phylum Arthropoda; class Malacostraca; order Decapoda; family Parastacidae; genus Cherax; species Cherax destructor. The sequence continues at coordinate 105,123 of WNWK01002882.1, read as the reverse complement.
ATTGATAGCTCTCTTCGTTACCCCAGTCCGCAGTTGATAAGTTTTCTCTAAGCCCATTATAATCTGCTAAGCGAAAGTCTGGGACTGTTACTGAATTATCCCTTCTATCATACATCCATTCAATGCTAAAGGTAATTGACTTGTGGTCGCTTGTGCAGAGTTCCTCTGTAATTTCTAAATTATTAACAAGGGATTCCTTGTTTGCCTGCTGCTTCACCTCACCTGACTACAGTATATAAGCCACCTCTACGGACATATGCTGTTATTTCTACAAGATTGATGGACTGAGCACATCGACTCATGGCCGAGGGACTGATTACCTCAAAACTCCTACTCCTCCTTACACCTTTCTACTTTGTATTGGACTGATGAAGCCACTGTGTGGCGAAACGTTTCCTCAATAAAGATACCCAAACGTTGCATATGTGTCTAATTTATAACGTCTTAGAAGTGAATGTAATTTAAGGGTCTTCAATCTTTCTTCGTAAGGAAGATTTCTAATGCTATGTATTAATTTAGTCATTCTACGCTGAATGTTTTCTAACGAATTTATGTCCATTCTGTAATATGGAGACCAAAACTGAGCTGCGTAATCTAGGTGAGGCCTTACTAATGCTGTATAAAGCTGTAATATAACCTCTGGACTTCTGTTGCTAACACTTCTTGATATAAATCCCAGTAATCTATTTGCCTTATTACGTACGCTTAGGCATTGCTGTCTTGGTTTAAGGTTGCTGCTTACCATCACCCCCAAGTCCTTCTCGCAATCTGTATGGCTAAGTTCTACGTTATTTAACTTATAAGTGCTTGGGTTATGGACACTCCCGAGCTTCAGAACCTTGCATTTATCTACATTGAACTGCATCTGCCACTTTTCTGACCACGAATTAAGTTTGTCTAAATCTTCCTGAAGTTCTATGACGCTCCCAGAAGTCGACTCACATTCATCGGGTAACACAGAGAATCGGTTCGATGTTTCCACAACATTCTCGTTGTGAATCCATGCTGAGTATCATTAATCAAATTATGCCTATCGAGATGGCTTCTTATGTTATCAGCTATAATCGACTCTAATAATTTGCCTACAATTGATGTTAGACTTATTGGGCGGTAATTTGATGGTAACGACTTGTCCCCTGCTTTAAAAATAGAAATTACATTAGCCATCTTCCACGTATCAGACACTACACCTGTTTGAAGAGATAGGTTAAAAATGTTAGTTAAGGGTTCACAGAGTTCCATTTTGCATTCCTTAAGAACCCTTGAAAAAAGCTCATCAGGACCTGGCGATTTATTTTGCTAGTGACTGTGATACTACATAATTTATCTTCTTCAGGCCCACTAAAATACCTAATTCTTGGGATATTATTAGTGTCTTTCTGAGTGAAAACCGAGAGAAAATAATTATTAAAAATAGAGCACATTTCATTCTCTTTGCGGATTCTCTCCCGTATGTTAATACATACGGGAGATTTCTTATACTGTAAATAATTTTAGTCATTCTTCTTTGTATGTTCTCCAATGAATCTATATCCATCCTGTAGTAAGGAGACCAAAACTGAGCTGCATAATCCAAATGAGGTCTCACTAGTGATGTATAGAGCTGTAAAATAACTTTTGGACTTCTGTTGCTTATACTTCTTGAAATAAATCCTAGTAATCTGTTAGCCTTATTGCGCACACTTAGGCACACTGTTGTCTTGGCTTTAGATTTTTGCTTACAATGACTCCCAAGTCTTTTTCACATTCTGTATGATCAAGCTCTACTTCACCTAGTTTATAAATTCGATGGATATTTTCATTACCAACGACTAGCACCTTACACTTGTCCACATTGAACTTCATCTGCCACTTTTCATACCAAGACATTAATTTGTCCAAATCCTCCTGGAGTTCACTGGTATCCTCCTCAGAATGAATCATACGGCCTATTTTTGTATCATCAGCAAATTTACTCATGTCACTTGCAATTCCTTCATCAAGGTCATTTATGTAAATTTTGAACAACAATGGGCCTTAAACTGATCCTTGTGGAACGCCACTAGTGACTAATCCCCATTCAGATTTGACCCCATTAATGGAAACTCTCTGCTTTCTCTTGGTAAGCCATTCTTCTATCCATGCTAGAACTTTACCTCCTATACCATGAGCTGCCACCTTTCTTAAGAGTCTCTTGTGAGGTAGTCTATCGAAGGCCTTACTGAAATCCAAGTAAACTATATCATATTCTTTATCACTGTCTACTGCCTCAAATGTTTTATTGAAAAACGTCAGTAAATTTGTCAGGCAGAAACGACCTCTCGTGAACCCATGCTGAGATTCATTAATCAAATTATGTTCTTCAAGGTGACTTCTAATAATATCAGCTATAATTTATTCTAATAATTTGCCTACTATAGATGTGAGGCTTATTGGACGGTAATTTGATGGAATTGACTTATTCCCTGATTTGAATATAGGAACTACATTAGCTATCTTCCACATCTCTGGCACAACACCAGTTAGGATGGACGTATTAAACACATTCGTTAATAGCTGACTAAGTTCCATCTTGCATTCTTTAAGTACCCTGGAAAACAACTCGTCGAGTCCCGGGGACTTATTTTGCTTCAGTTTATCTATCTGTTTGATAACCATGTCCCTCGTGACAGTAATATTAGTTAATCTGAATTCTTCAGGAACTGAATAATTGTTGATTTCTGGAATCTTATTTACGTCTTCTTGTGAAATTAAGACACCTGTGCAACATCCGGGTATCTTTATAGTAAACGTTTCGCCATCCAGTGGCTTTATCAATACAAAATTCTAGGACATAATATGAAGAGTAGAACTATATACAAAAGATGAGGTAATCAGTTCCTCGGACTTGGAGTTGGTGTGTTCACCACCATAGGTCTGGAGAATATGAAGATCAGGCTGTTGTTGTTGTATGTTCGCCGGTACATCCGGCCCGGGTCTTCTCCAAATGGTGACCCGGCATTGGCCCCCTGGGTAGAGGGTGTCGGTCATCTTCTTCTTTCTTTCTTTCTTGCTGTGGCTCCCCATGATGGGGAGTGTCTTCTGACGGCGCATCTTCATCAGCAGATCTTGGTACTTCAGGCTGTGGTTCTACCTATATAGGAAGAAGAAGGATGGGGGATAAGAAAGAAGGAAGTGAGAGAAAGAATAGCTGTAGTGGGTAGTCTTGGTCGTCGTCGGGTTCTCCGGCGTCGCCATCGAGGGGGCGGGTGGGTGGCTAGGACTGGGAGCAGTGTCTCCAAGTCATAGGTGGCCAGGTAAACCAGCCGGGCTGCTTTGTCCTCGCGGGTCAGATCCGCATGTGCCATCGGGAAGTGCCTGCGGCGGATGAACGTCGTCGCAGGACAGTCAAGCATGTAGTGAACTAGAGGCTTTGGAACCATCCGGTCGCAGTGGCGGCAAAGCTCCTCACTCATGCGTTCGATGAGGCGCTTTGCAGTAGGGTAGCCGAGGCGCAGGCGGTGGACGCTGACTTGCAGCTCCTGTTCAGTTTCCTCATGTTTGGTGGGGCTCCTACGTGTCGCTCTGTCATACCAGTGCCGGCTCCGAGATGCTCCCGGTGCTGGTAGTGGGCGTCTGGCTGCCGAAGCTGCCCCCAGGTGCACCTGCCTGCGGCTAATGGCACTTGTAGTCGCAGGTTGGGCCGCAAGTGTGGCAGACTTAGCCGCCCCATCCGCCGCATCATTCACAGCAAGGTCGATGTGGCTTGGTATCCAATTGATTGTTGCTTGCCGGCCCTGCTCGTCAAGTGAATGTAATTTAAGGGTCTTCAATCTTTCTTCGTAAGGAAGATTTCTAATGTTATGTATTAATTTAGTCATTCTACGCTGAATGTTTTCTAACGAATTTATGTTCATTCTGTAATATGGAGACCAGAACTGAGCTGCGTAATCTAGGTGAGGCGTTACTAATGATGTATAAAGCTGTAATATAACCTCTGGACTTCTGTTGCTAACACTTCTTGATATAAATCCCAGTAATCTATTTGCCTTATTACGTACGCTTAGGCATTGCTGTCTTGGTTTAAGGTTGCTGCTTACCATCACCCCCAAGTCCTTCTCGCAATCTGTATGGCTAAGTTCTACGTTATTTAACTTATAAGTGCTTGGGTTATGGACACTCCCGAGCTTCAGAACCTTGCATTTATCTACATTGAACTGCATCTGCCACTTTTCTGACCACGAATTAAGTTTGTCTAAATCTTCCTGAAGTTCTATGACATCTACGTTAGAATCAATTATCCTACCTATCTTCGTGTCGTCGGGGAATTTGCTCATATCACTAGTAATTCCCTCGTCAAGGTCATTGATATATATTACAAATAACAATTGGCCTAAGACTGATCCCTGTGGAACACCACTTGTTACAAGTCCCCATTCGGATTTAACCCCATTTATGCACACTCTCTGCTTCCTATTGGTGAGCTATGACTCGATCCATGACAGCACTTTTTCCCCAATGCCATGAGCTGCCACTTTCTTTAACAGTCTCTGATGTGGTACTCTATCAAAAGCCTTACTAAAATCCAGATAAACAATATCGAATTCTTTATCATGATCAACTGCCTCAAAAGCCTTACTGAAAAAAGTTAATAAATTAGTTAGGCAGGAACGGCCCCTGGTGAATCCATGTTGAGTATCATTAATCAAATTATGCCTATCGAGATGGCTTCTTATGTTATCAGCTATAATGGACTCTAGTAATTTGCCTACAATTGATGTTAGACTTATTGGGCGGTAATTTAATGGTAACGACTTGTCCCCTGCTTTAAAAATAGGAATTACATTAGCCATTTTCCACGTATCAGACACTACACCTGTTTGAAGAGATAGGTTAAAAATGTTAGTTAAGGGTTCACAGAGTTCTATTTTGCATTCCTTAAGAACCCTTGAAAAAAGCTCATCAGGACCTGGCGATTTATTTTGCTTCAAATGGTCTATCTGTTTGATAACCATTTCGCTAGTGACTGTGATACTACATAATTTATCTTCTTCAGGCCCACTAAAGTACCTAATTCTTGGGATAGTATTAGTATCTTCCTGCGTGAAAACCGAGAGAAAATAATTAATAAAAATAGAGCACATATCATTCTCCTTGTTAGTAAGATACCCATAATTATTTTTAAGGGGATCTATCTTATCTCTAACTTTTGTTCTATACACCTGGAAAATTTTTTGGTTAGTTTTCGAATCCCTTCCAACTTTAATTTCGTAGTCCCGTTAGCTTTTCTTATCCCTTTTTTAACGACCCTCTTAATGTCAATATACTGATTCATAAGATGACCCTCACCTCTTTTGATACGCCTATAAATTCCTTTCTTCTGCCCTAAAAGATATTTGAGCCTATTATTCATCCATTTTGGGTCATTTCTATTTGATTTAATTTCTTTATATGGGATAAATGTTCTTTGGGCAGCATGTATAGTGTTCAGAAAACTGTCATATTGATAGCTCTCTTCATTACCCCAGTCCACAGATGATAAGTGTTCTCTAAGTCCATTGTAATCTGCTAAGCGAAAATCTTTGACCGTTACTGAGTTATCCCTACTATGAAACTTCCCTTCAATGCCAAAGGTAATTGATTTGTGGTCGCTTGCGCCGAGTTCCTCTGTAATTTCTAAATTATTAACAAGGGTTTCCTTGTTTGCCAGAACCAAGTCAAGTAGGTTATTTCCCCTTGTAGATTCTGTCACAAATTGCTTCAAAAAACAATCTTGAACTACTTCTAAGAAATCTTAGAATCTAAATTCCCAGTCAAAAAATTCCAATCAATTTGACTAAAGTTGAAGTCTCCTAGAATAACTACGTTATTGTGCATTGTGGCCTTAACAATTTCCTCCCATAGTAGTCTCCCTTGGTCCCTATCTAAGTTTGGGGGACGGTATATCACACCTAAAATCAATTTTTCATGCCCCTCTGAAAATTCTATCCAGACAGACTCTGTATGTGTTATTTAAGACTTTATTCCCGTTTTTATGCAACAGTTCAAGCGATCTCGGACATACAGTGCCACTCCACCCCACTTCCCAAAACTTCTGTCTACTTGGAACAATTTAAAACCCTGTATATGACATTCAGCAGGCATGTCCCTATTTTTCGTATTGAACCACGTCTCAGTTATGGCAAATACATCAATATTACCTACACTTGCAACTAATCTCAAATCGTCCATCTTATTCCTAGCACTACGACTATTTGTATAATACACTTTTAAAGACCCTCCTTTCTCTTTACCCTTCCTGCTTCTTTCTGTTTTTCCACTATACCTATTACTGTCCTTGTTATTGTTAGGATTTTTTATATCAAAGCCTAGATCTATATTTCGACATTCAGTATTTTCCATTTCTAAACCCATACCTCTAACTAATCCTAGTTTAAAGTCCCAACAACACCCTCAACTGAGGTAGCAAGAAAATCCACACCTGCCCTGGATAAGTGAACCCCATCCCTGGCATACATGTCATTTCGGCCATAGAAGTGGTCCCAGTTGCAAATGAATGGTACTGCATTTTCCTTACAGTGTTTGTCCAGCCAGCAATTGACACCAATTGCCCTGGACAGCCATCTCCAACTCCTCTCCTTGGCAAAATACCACATATGACAGGGTTCCCACCCTTCTTCCTAATTATGTCTATTTCTGACCTATACCTGCCAGTCAGGTCCTCACTCCTACGTCTGCCAACATCGTTGCCTCCAGCACTGAGACAGATAATAGGATTGCTCCCATTACCTCTCATGATGTCCAGACGGCTAACAATATCCTCCATCCCAGCCCCAGGAAAGCAAACCCTCTGTCTCCTACTATCTTTCAAGCAGAAGGCCCTATCCATGTACCTAATCTGACTATCCCTAACAAGAACAATGTTCTTACCTTCCTTGGTGTCGTTCGTCGTGATGTTCCCAGTAGTCGACTCACATTCATCGGGTAACACGGAGAATCGGTTCGATGTTTCCTCAACAGATTCCTGGTTCTTCGTTGATTGTACCTCTCCATCCGTCCTCTTCATCTTTAACTTTGTCCCGTGCATTCCAGCCACTGTCTAGACAATAATCTGTTAGCCTTATTGCGCACACTTAGGCACTGTTGTCTTGGCTTTAGATTTCTGCTTACCATCACTGTGGAAAAATAAACACATAAGCAGTATAATGTGATCCTTTATCGAATCACAGACAGATCTACCTGGAAAATGAGTAACATGAATATATATAGGGTATAGTCAGGTGGAGAATGCTGGGTCAGGTGGAGAAAGCTGCATGTGACAGTCTTAAAAGTAGTGTGATAGTTTAAAACCTTGTGTGACTTAAAGGACCTGCAGTGTTCCATTCTTGAGTTCTAGGTGGGATAGCGTTGAAGAAGTTTCTTGGCAATAGGTTCAGCTATGTTGTAGAAGCCGTTGTTCTGGTTGAAGTTGTTGGATATACAGATAAGTGATGATTCCAGGATTCTTCGGTATTGCGTGTTGTCTTCTCTGGCGATGAGTCTTGCGTTTCTGTAGTTGATTAAATGGTTGTGTAAATTTCGTCAGATCTGCCTGCGTACTGGTGTTCTGAAATGCGTGTTTGGAGGTCTCTGGATAACAAAAAAGGCACAATACCTTCCCTGTCTGCCTGCCTATAAATACCCTTCCACTGTCTGTGTGTGTTAGTGTGACTTTGTAAATGGTCCAAGTCGGACCGAAACGTCGTCGTAAGCTCCTCTCTTTTATATGTGCGGGTTGTGTGTGTAAGGTCTCTGGATGTTTCTCACTAGTGAGACCTCATTTGGATTATTCAGCTCAGTTTTGGTCTCCTTACTACAGAATGGATATAGATTCGTTGGAGAACATACAGAGAAGAATGACTAAAATGATTTACAGTATAAGAAATCTCCAGTATGAAGATAGACTTAGAGCGTTGAATCTCCACTCTCTGGAGAGACGTAGAATGAGGGGAGATATTATCGAGGTGTACAAGTGGATGATGGGCATAAACAAAGGAGATATTAATAAAATACTGAAGATGTCGGACAAGTAAGAACCAGAAATAACGGATTTAAATTGGATAAATTTAGATTTAGAGTTGTAGATGCGTGGAACAATCTTCCGAGTAGGGTGATAGAGGCTGTGACCTTGGGTGGCTTTAAAAAGAGACTGGACAAATATATGAGTGGGAGGGGCTGGGTTTGATTAGTGTCGTGAGTACGGTAGTAAATTCTTAGGTAGTGGTGGTTTTGATAAGGACCTGCCTTGTATGGGCCAGTAGGCCTTATGCAGTGTTCCTCCATTCTTATGTTCTTATGTCCTCGTCTACGTGGGTACGTGACAAGTGTCCACCAGTCAAGACTGTCATTGTCTATGTCTACGTGGGTACGTGCAGTATTATGTTCAGAATTATCGCGAGCAATTTCAGTGAAACGGCGCGATATACATTTTATTAGTAATAAAAGCCAGGATTAATTCAGCAGCGGATACCTCTCTGGCTATCCCCGACTCCTCATTGTTGGTGCCGCTTTAAGTCTTCAAGTAAACAGCTGCGTTTGATCTCATGGTCTTTTGTGCCCTGGCATTCTTTGCTTTCCTTTGTCTCCTGTTTCTGTACCGAAATTGTGTGTACTCGTGCACGCTCCGCTATTGTACCTGCGCGTACACAGCCATTTATTGTGTGTGCGTGTACACACCCAGTTGACATACATACGCGCGTGCACAGGCAGTTATTCTGAGTGTCTGTGCACTGACAGCTCATGTGCGACTGCCCGTGTACACGGTGAGTTACTGTGTACACAGACAGTAATTGTGCCTACATGAACACAGTTATTGTGGGCATAAGAACATAAGAAAAAAGGAACACTGCAGCAGGCCTACTGACCCATGCAAGGCAGGTCCATCACTCCCCTGCTTAGACCTGACCACCTGGAGGTAATCCTTTCCATGTAAACTCCGGTAGTCAGGTCACTTCCACTTAAGGAATTAGTAAGCATCTGACCAAGTAGCACAAGCTAGTCAGGTCCAACCCACACCCACTCATGTATTTATCTAACCTATTTTTAAAACTACATGCGTGTACACGTTCGTTCACACGTAGCCAACGTGGTTGTTACCCAAGGTATTTAGATAAGGAATTAATATTGAGCTGAAGCACTTGGTTACTACAGAATATTTCATGGAGTAAGCGAAAAGACAACAAATAAAAACTAAAGAGGTAGAAAAAAAACATAAAACAAGAAAAACTAAATCAATAGTTATTCTATTTACTTAATGAAATAATTCTGATATAAACTATTTACCTTATAATAACAGCGTACTAATACATTTGGTAACAAGCTGATTAATCTGAAAGAAGACACTAACCAGAAGTCTCTATTAAATACCTTGCGAAGACAGATTTGATATATGCAAGACAAGCGGAAGAAATATGAGTACTAGGTTAAATGAGCACAAATTGTCTGTAAGGAATGTTCAGTTAAATTACCTTACCAGGCAGACTGTCCCACTCAACAATGCAACTGCCACACTAGTACTTTCCCGTATACCATCTAAATCTAAATTTATCTAACCTGAATCCATTATTTTTTTTTTTTTTTTTTTTTGGGGGGGAGAATATACTCAGTACCCTATTCATAGAGAGAGAGAGAGTACTTACTGGTACACCTAGCACCAGTGCCGACCCTGAGTCTGGTTCTTCACCAGAGAATGTTGTAGTTAACACTGAGGTGACCGACACGATACCTAAACAAGTGCATGGTCAAAGCACGAACAACAGACATATATCTGGGAAGGCTGGACAAGGGCGTGGAGGAAGAGGTCGTAGAAGAGAAAGAGGCAGTTACCTCAGCTCCCGCCAACACAATCCCAGGAAAACCCCCACCAGGTACATAATCATCAAGCTCACTTGCAGTAGAATGTAAAGAATTCCTCAGCTGAATTAACACAAGACGTGCAAGAAATAGGAGACCCTCTCCTTCAGTGACAGCAGTGCTGCTGCTGTCGATTTAGGAGTTACACCACTGACAACTGTTTGTAAGATATTAGGTGCAATTACTGCCACCATAGATGACACTAAGAAAACCACTGTAGAAACATAAAGGTGTAATAATATTGGTAGAATTACCGACAATATGTTAAGTAAAAGGACACAAATGCAACTAATGTGACATTTTATTGTGGCAACGTTTCGCTCTCCAGGAGCTTTCTCAAGCCGTTACAAGCGATACATGGACAGTGGGCTATTATATACTCTCGACCACCACTAGTATTTCACCTCACTTTGAGAGTATATAATAGCCCACTGTCCATGTATCGCTTGTAACGGCTTGAGAAAGCTCCTGGAGAGCGAAACGTTGCCACAATAAAATGTCACATTAGTTGCATTTGTGTCCTTTTACAAAACATAAAGGTACTTCACCCACCCGGCAACTTCTATCTAGGCTCAGCAGGTGGTTTAGAGTCTTATACAAGACCACAGAGCTACGCCTCAGTGGCTGCCCCAGGGTCCTGTCTAACTCAAAGGCAAGCACCTAACACATCTATCTACTCAATGTTTACACAAACAAGAGGAGCCAGTCAATCTACATCCTGTCTACCAACATCAGAGGCTTCATTACCAATGTTAGTGAGCTCACACACAGTTACGTGAACAACTAACTCATCGTCCTGATATAATCACCGAGGTCGAGACATTTTTGAACGACAGGGCTCCAGAATTTTTTTTTTTTTAGAATTGCTGGCTACACATGGATACAACGTGACAGGAACGTCAAGGAGGAGGCGTTGCCGTATGCTTTTCTAAAAGTGTACATGCCCAGTTCATTGATGTTACCACTCCTAATCACATGAAATTGATGTTCTTCAGACCTTAATGGCAGCAAGCAGACCCCGTCAACTTTCCCTTGGAAAATGTGTACTTCCTTCTGCTTAATAATCAAGTGAATGCTTTCACCTAGCAAATCCTTAATCTCCAACAAGAACGCATTCCTCACCGGCAGTATGTGACGAAGCCTACAGCTCAACCTTGCTTTCATTGTCGAGAGGTTGCTACAACTAAGTACAAGGCTTGGAGAAGGCATAAGTTGCATCGTATTATCTATAACAGGAACCTGCACAGGCAAGTCTGTTGGTAAATGGAAGAGTCCAAACGTGGGCCATCTCTAGGTGGAAGGCTGACAAAAAGAAAACTGGGATCAGGTGGGGTGGGCTCCAAAATCTGGTGGTTTTTGGTCACGGACGGAAATTATTCCATCTCTAAATAGGCAGGATTGAACTGTTTCTACTAGCAGTCAGGAGAAAGCTGACTTCTTCACTGGACATTTTGCTGCCAAGATGCAAGTTCCTGATCCTGGAAGGAAACCTCATTTGCTAGCCGCAAGAACTGTGTCAAAATTGTAAGAGGTGACAGTACGGCAGGATGAAGGGTACTTTGTCCTTAAATCGATGGACCAGGAAAAGGCTGAGGACCCAGATAAGGCGAACCCAAGATTAATGAGTAGATGTGAAGGCCAGAAAGCATCACATCTTACTCGCACTTATCAGCACTGCCTAGCACAGTGTAAATGATCTTCTCTGTAGAAAGAGGTAAATGTAATCCCTGTTCACAAATAGAAGAACAGAGAGAAAATCAGCAATTACAAGCAAGTGTCACTCCTGTCAATTACTGGCAAGATTCTTAAGACAATAATTTCACGGCAGATGACAACGTTTCTCGACTACCACTCTCTTCTTTGTGACCATCAATATGGCTTCACAAAAAGACCTCTGCTGATGATCTGCTGTTTAACCTCTCTATGTAGCACCAGTCACTGGATGAATCCAAAGTCAGCTGTGTAGTACCACTAGACATTGCTGGTGCTTTCGATCGAGGGGCTCTTGTTAAAACTGCAAGAACTAGGTGTCTCTGTCTCTGAATTATGACAGCTTAGTGATTACCTTCAAGGTAGATCACTAGGCAAATTTTTTAACAGGACGGAGTCATCACATTACTCTATCCCAGACTCCCATGCATATGCAGACGACTGTACTCCGACATTTACTTATCCATGAGAGGAAATACCAGCTGCTCTCAGTTGCATCAATCACCAGCTTACAGCTGTGGGACACGATGGCAAGTTACATTTGCTTCTGAGAAACAAATGACGATGGTCTCTAGGCACCAAGATGTTAAGAATGAAAGGGAGAGTTCTGGAAATCGGGGATAAAGTTCAAATCCTTTGGGTGAAATTTGATACTAAACGGACTATGAAGAACACTGTAGTTAATCTTGCAAACAAGGAGAACAGGAAGCTAAAAGCACTTAGACGTATTTCGCATCTGCACTTGGATTCCCTGGTCCCTTGTCCCATCTACGTCTTCTTCACAGAATAGAGAACAGAGCAAGACGACTCATGTTTTGTCTCAACCGGCCTGGACAGATCCGTCATTTCAGCAGAGCCTTTATCACCGGAGGAATATGGGTGGCTTTAATGTTATGTCAAGGTACCACACCTGGATGCACTTTGCGGAAAACGAGAAGACACCTTCTACATAACAAGACAAGCAGTGACCAACAACTCCACTCTAGCTGTGTCCTTTAGAATATCACTTCATCTGAGATCATTAATTTCTAGAATGACTCTCATCTGGAACATGTTCGTACAGC
>WNWK01002882.1:0-90000 GCA_009830355.1 Cherax destructor | reverse complement strand
TAGTTCTGCTCCTCTACTCCTTTTAATCATGAATTTTGCTTCTTTCCTCACCACTAATAATCAGTTGTTTCCTTTATCATATTCCTTCTTCCCATTAAGCAGAATCTTTCTTGTAGTTCCCACCACCTCAACCTTAGTCTCATGGTACAGTTGTTCTAGACCTTGCAGAAGTTATCGTTATTTACCACTTCACCATCTCTCATATTCACTCGACACAAGTTTAACCAGGGATTTCACAGGTCAATAGAGACCTGAATCTACAGGAAAAGGATCTAACTAGATCTTCTGCAGTGCTCCTTTGTTTTGAAGTTCTTGTGTAATGGGTAGTAGCAGTAGTTGGTAGAATATGAAGACGTACATGTTGTTAGAGGCGTTCATAAGATGTTTACGCTTTGGTGGGGATGAATGGTAGTACTCGTTCAAAGGTGAATACTTTTAACAACAAAGGTATAGTACTCTGTTGGGAACGATGTTAGTGGTAGAAAAAGAATTCTATGTTAGTGTAGGTTGTGGCAATAGGTTATAACAGTGGAGGTAGTGAAGTAATGGCAGAAAGTTGTAACAGTGGAGGTAGCAATGTGTTGGCAGTAGATTGTAACAGTGTAGGTAATGATGTGTTGGCAGCAAGAAGTAGCGGTGGAGATTATTGTTTTAACAGCAGATGATGGCAGTAGAGGTAGTGTTGTCAACAAGAAATGATGGCAGTAGAGGTAGTGTTGTTAACAACAGATGGTGGTAGTAGAGGTAGTGTTGTCAACAGAAGATGGTGGCAGTAGAGGTAGTGTTGTTAACAGTAGGTGGTGGCAGTAGAGGTAGTGTTGTTAACAGAAGATGGTGGCAGTAGAGGTAGTGTTGTCAACAACAGATGGTGGCAGTAGAGGTAGTGTTGTAACAGTGTAGGTGATGTGTTGCAGTAGGTGGAGGTAGTGTTGTTAACAGAAGATGGTGGCAGTAGAGGTAGTGTTGTCAACAGAAGATGTGGCAGTAGAGGTAGTGTTGTCAACAACAGATGGTGGCAGTAGAGGTAGTGTTGTCGACAGATGGTGGCAGTAGAGGTAGTGTTGTTAACAGTAGGTGGTGGCAGTAGAGGTAGTGTTGTCAACAGAAGATGGTGGCAGTAGAGGTAGTGTTGTCAACAGAAGATGGTGGCAGTAGAGGTAGTGTTGTCAACAGAAGATGTGGCAGTAGAGGTAGTGTTGTCAACAGAAGATGGTGGCAGTAGAGGTAGTGTTGTCAACATTAGATGGGGGCAGTAGAGGTAGTGTTGTCAACATTAGATGGTGGCAGTAGAGGTAGTGTTGTCAACAGTAGGTGGTGGCAGTAGAGGTAGTGTTGTCAACAGTAGGTGGTGGCAGTAGATGTAGTGTTGTGTTAGCAACGTTAAGTGGCATGGGGTTAGTGTTGCTCTGGTGTCAGTGTTATGTTGGCAGTAATTGGGGGAAAAAACAGCTTTTCGTAACAAAATCCCTACAAATATTTAGTACATTTTGCCTGCAGTATTTAATGTCACCTGCAAACTAAAATATATATCTCTTAATTAAATGATATTTATTTATACGTTTAATTGGCAAAACATTTTAGAATTAGTGACGGTGCTGAATATGCTGAGAGAGAATTTCCTTATTTTTTAACTGGCGTGTATTTTAATGACATTAAATGAACGATAGAGAATATTGTTAAAATAAAGCGAAACTTTAATGCGTATACTAAATTTTTCATAGCTATACATGTACTGTAACTACATATTCACCATAAACATGTACTTACACAAAAACTTTTTCAGTACTTATATGATGTTATAAAAACTTGTGAATCATTCAGCGCCCGAGTGCTAATTGCGCAACAGACGCGATTTTCTTACCTCCAGGAAGCAGGAGGTAAGAATTACATTCACCATCAATACACATTTACCATAAGCATACATTTATGTACCACAATTATTCATTTACCAAACACACACTTTCGTGTTTACTACACGGAGTCTTTCCCAGCCATTCGTGGACATCACAGTTCATATCACCATCCCAATGGCAAAACTGCCAGCTATTCAGATTTTAAGTAATGTATTGCCCTACACCGTAACTCAAATCCAGCTGATTGATTTCAATCAATTCTCTCATATATGTTAAGCTGTTCACACCCCGTCAACACGTTCACTCACAGGAAATATTTGTGTAAACTCCGATAAAACAAACTGACAGAGAGTTGTTGGATTTTCAGACTGCAAACACTGGAACCCACCTCACCAGTATCTTTAAACTTTCCTGGATTATCAACTACCACCTTGAGTGGTAGCTGATACCCCACTACTTCTAAATTATTATTCTGATGTGAACAGCATCATTCTTTAATGGTTGATTCATCTTAAGAAATGGACGATAACATTTTGTTGCTTTAGGCTGTATATTTAGGCTGTACATTTTTTTTTGGACTCTGTATAATACCATAACACTTCATCTGGTCGGCTTTACACTTTTAGTGCTGATGTGTTCTCCTCAGAGGGCGTTTTGTCTTGATATTAAGCTGTGTAAATTTTAAGATGGCGGTTTTATGAATTAAACTGATATCTAATAAATAACTAGAGAAAGTTTCTTATCGGAAATAAATGGCAATGTTTGACTTTATTTGGTTATCTTAGGTTAAATCTACTTAGGGCTCATTCAATAAAACTTGCTCAATTACTGAACTGTATACATACTAACTTAAACCTTAAATACTGGTAAATCTTAATTAGAAAAAAGTTTGGATATATTTTCACCTATGTTAGTATCAATTTATTTTTTTCGTGGAAGAAACTGGGAGAATCGTAATACATATTTTCATGCGATACTTTCATATTGCCTCATCCAGTTGCATTCACCTTTCAACTTAATATGGATAATTTTCAGCGGCATCAAATTTAAAGTGTTGATGAAGTTCAGGATAATTATCCCTCTGAGATAATAAGAGAATTCTTCTTCATGATGGTTTCAGAGCTGGTGTTTCTTAGTGGACGATGTGAGGTAGTTTAAGGATGTGAATAAACTAATTTGAAAAAAAAAAAAACTAAGGTATTAGTGTCTAAGTAATAACTTGTGATGACCTTATTTTTCTAACTTCCCTGTCATCATTCCACTCCTCTAACCTCTGCTTTTCTCCCATATCACCAGCTTTCCCAAATCTTCCCTCTTTCAACAGCCCCTCTTTTACGAACACTCCCTTCACCAACCCTTCCAGTTTCTTCTTCCTTTAACCACCTCTCCTCTCTCTACGTCTCCTTCCCACCGATCCTTCTCTACCATCCAGACACTACCATCCAGACTCTACCATCCAAATTCTACCATCCAGACTCTACCATCCAGACTCTACCATCCAGAAGAGTGAAAGTGCTTACTGAGTATATTCCGGTGCACATCTGCACTGAGCACCCTCTTTGTGAAGAGAACAGAGGGTCGACTCTCACTCTCTACTGTTAACATCTCTCATTTTTCTTCCTCTATCTCAGGTTTTCTGTAAAAGAACTAAAGAACTCACTTAGGTTCGTAAGACTAGACTTACCTTCAAAAAATTCATGCAGGTTTTCGGAAATAATATCTTTGTTTTCTAAAATAACGAACAGTGCAAGCATATATGTCAGGGGTATTGCCTATGTATGTGTATGTATGTTTGTATGAATAAATATATATATATGATATATATATATATATATATATATATATATATATATATATATATATATATATATATATATATTTTTATATATATATATATATATATATATATATATATATATATATATAACATAGCAGTGATGAGGCGGGGCCTCTTCACTGGCCGCTACTGTCACTCTCCCTGCGCCATGAGCTTTATCATACCTCTTCTTAAAGCTATGTATGGAACCTGCCTCCACTACATCACTTCCCAGACTATTCCACTTCCCGACCACTCTGTGACTGAAGAAATACTTCCTAACATCCCTGTGATTCATCTAAGTCTTCAACTTCAAACTGTGTCCCCTGGCTGCTGTGTCCCATCTCTGGAACATTCTGTCTCTGTCCACCTTGTCAATTCCTCTCAGTATCTTATATGTCGTTATCATGTCCCCCCTATCTCTTCTGTCCTCCAGTGTCCTCCAGTGTCGTCAGGTCGATTTCCCTTAACCTCTCCTTGTAGGACATACCCCTTAGCTCCGGGACTAGTCTTGTTGCAAACCTTTGCACTTTATCTAGCTTCTTTACGTGATTGGCTAGATGTGGGTTCCAAACTGGTGCTGCATACTCCAGTATGGGTCTAACGTACACAGCTTACAGGGTCCTGAACTATTCTTTATTAAGATGTCGGAATGCTGTTCTTAGGTTTGCTAGGCGCCCGTATGCTGCAACAGTTATTAGGTTGATGTGCGCCTCAGGAGATGTGCCTGGTGTTATACTCACCCCAAGATCTTTTTCCTTGATTGAGGTTTGTATTCTCTGGCCCCCTAGACTGTACTCCGTCTGCGGTCTTCTTTGCCCTTCCCCTATCTTCATGACTTTGCACTTGGTAGGGTTGAACTCCAGGAGCCAATTGCTGGACCAGGCTTGCAGCCTGTCCAGATCCCTTTGTAGTTCTGCCTGGTCCTCGGCCGATTGAATTCTTCTCATCAACTTCACATCATCTGCAAACAGGGACACTTCGGAGTCTATTCCTTCCGTCATGTCGTTCACAAATACCAGAAACAGCACCTGTCCTTGGACTGACTCCTGTGGAACCCCACTCGTCACCGGCGCCCACTCTGACACCTCGCCACGTACCATGACTCGCTGCTGTCTTTCTGACGGTATTCCCTGATCCATTGTAGTGCCTTCCCTGTTACCCCTGCCTGGTCCTCCAGCTTCTGCACTAATCTCTTGTGTGGAACTCTGTCAAACGCCTTCTTACAGCCCAACAAAATGCAATCTACCCACCCCTCTCTTTCTTGTCTTACTGCTGTCACCCTGTCATAGAATTCCAGTAGGTTTGTGACATAGGATTTCCCATCCCTGAAACCGTGCTGACTGTCATTGATAAGCTCGTTCCTTTCTAGGTGCTCCACTACTCTTCTCCTGATAATCTTCTCCATGACTTTGCATACTATACATGTCAGTGACACTGGTCTGTAGTTTAATGCTTCGTGTCTGTCTCCTTTTTAAAAAATTGGACTACATTTGCTGTCTTCCATACCTCAGGTAGTCGTTCTGTTTCGATAGATGTGTTGAAGATTGTTGTAGTGGTATACATAGCGCCTGTGCTCCCTCTCTCAGAGATGTTATCCGAACCCATCGCCTTTGAGGCATCTATCTAGCTTAGCAGCCTCTTAACTTCTTCCTCGGTTGTATTTATTGTGTCCAACACTTGATGGTGTACCCCGCCTCTCTGTCTTTCTGGAGTCCCTTCTGTCTTCTTTGTGAACACTTCTTTGAATCTCGTGTTGAGTTCCTCACATACTTCGTAGTCATTTCTTGTGACCTCCCCTCCTTCCTTCCACAGCCTGATTACCTGGTCCTTGACTGTTGTCTTCCTCCTGATGTGGCTGTACAACAGCTTTGTGTCAGATTTGGCTTTTGCTGCTATGTAATTCTCGTATTGTCTTTGGGCCTCAAAAATTACCTGTGCATATTCATTTCTGGCTCTACGACTGCTCTTCTTAATCTCTTGGGTCCTTTTCCTTCTATACGTCTTCCATTCTCTAGCACACTTGGTTTTGGCCTCCCTGCACCTCAGGGTAAATCAAGGGCTCACCCTGGCTTTTTCGTTATTTCTGTTACCTTTGGGTACAAACCTCTCCTCAGCTTCCTAGCATATTGTTGTCACAAATTCTATCATCTCGTTTACTGATTTCCCTGCCAGTTCTCTGTCCCACTGAACCCCGTGCAGGAAATTCTTCATGCCTGCATAGTCCCCTTTCCTGTAGTTTGGCTTCATTCGTCCGGCCTTCCTGCTTCTCTCTCCACTTGTAACTCTACTACGTATTCGAAGCCCAGAATCACATGATCACTGGCCCCAAAAGGCCTTTCGTATGTGATGTCCTCAATAACTGCACTACTCAAGGTGAATACTAGGTCCAGTCTCGCTGGTTCATCCTCTCTTCTCTCTCTGGTAGTGTCCCTTACGTGTTGGTGTATGAGGGTTTTCGAGTACTACCTTCACCATCTTAGCCAATTTCTGGATCAGACTTGCAGTCTGTCCAGATCTCTTTTTAGTTCTGCCTGGTCCTCGTCCGATTGAAATCTTCTCATTAACTTCACATCATCTGCAAACAGGGACACTTTGGAGTCTATTCCTTCCGTCATGTCGTTCACAAATACCAGAAACAGCACTGGTCCTAGGACTGACCCCTGTGGAACCCCACTCGTCACCGGCGTCCACTCTGACACCTCGCCACGTACCATGACTCGCTGCTGTCTTCCTGACAGGTATTCCCTGATCCAATGTAGTGCCTTTCCTGTTATCCCTGCCTAATCCTCCAGCTTCTGCACTAATCTCTTGTGTGGAACTGTGTCAAATGCCTTCTTACAGTCCAAAAAAATGCAATCTACCCACCCCTCTCTCTCTTGTCTTACTGCTGTCACCCTGTCATAGAACTCCAGTACGATTATGACACAGGATTTCCCTTCCCTGAAACCGTGTTGGTCGTAGTTGATAAGCTCATTCCTTTCTAGGTGTTCCACCACTCTTCTCCTGATAATCTTCTCCATGACTTTACATACTATACATGTCAGTGACACTGGTCTGTAGTTTAGTGCTTCGTGTCTGTCTCCTTTTTTGAAAACTGGGACTACATTTGCTGTCTTCCATACCTCAGGTAATCTCCCTGTTTCGATAGATGTGT
Organism: Cherax destructor; assembly: GCA_009830355.1. NCBI lineage: Eukaryota > Metazoa > Arthropoda > Malacostraca > Decapoda > Parastacidae > Cherax > Cherax destructor. The sequence continues at coordinate 83,174 of WNWK01002882.1, read as the reverse complement.
TGAATATTGTTGTTAGGGGTACACAAAGCGCATCTTCTCCCTCTCTCAGGACCCATGTAGAGATGTTGTCCGGCCCCATGGCCTTTGAGGTATCTAGCTCACTCAGCAGCCTCTTAACTTCTTCCTCTGTTGCATGTATTGTGTCCAGTACTTGGTGGTGTACCCCACCTCTCCGTCTTCTTGAAGTCCCTTCTCTCTTCTCTGTGAACACTTCTTTGAATCTCATGTTGAGTTCCTCACATACTTCGTGGTCGTTTCTTGTGATCTCTCCTCCTTCCTTCCTTAGCCTGATCACCTGGTCCTTGACTGTTGTTTTCCTCCTGGTGTGGCTGTACAAAAGCTTTGGGTCAGATTTGGCTTTCGCTGCTATGTAATTTTCATATTGTCGTTGGGCCTCTCTTCTTACCTGTGCATATTCATTTATGGCTCTACAACTGCTCTCCTTATTCTCCTGGGTCCCTTGCCTTCTATACTTCTTCCATTCCCTAGCACACTTGGTCTTGGCCTCCCTGCACCTTTGGGTGAACCATGGGCTCATATTGGCTTTTTCATTATTCCTGTTACCCTTGGGTACAAACCTCTCCTCACCTTCCTTGCATATTGTTGTCACACATTCCATCATCTCGTTTACTGACTTCCCTTCCAGTTCTCTGTCCCACTGAATCCCGTTCAGGAAGTTCTTCATCCCCACATAGTCTCCTTTCTTGTAGTTTGGCTTCATTCGTCCAGCCCTTCCTGCTTTTCCTTCCACTTGTAACTCTACTGTGTATTCGAAGCTTAAAACCACATGATCACTGGCCCCAAGGGGTCTTTCATATGTGATGTCCTCAATATCTGCACTACTCAAGGTGAATACTAGGTCCAGTCTCGCTGGTTCATCCTCTCCTCTGTCTCTGGTAGTGTCCCTTACGTGTTGGTGCATGAAGTTTTCCAGTACCACCTCCATCATTTTAGCCCTCCACGTTTCTTGGCCCCCATGTGGCTCCAAGTTCTAATAAATTTCCTTGTGGCTGAAGTCACCCATGATCAGTAGCTTCGCCCTGCTCGCATGAGCCCTTCTGGCCACTTCAGCCAGTGTGTCAACCATCACTCTATTACCCTCCTGCTGTTCTGTGGTGGGTTATACATCACTGCAATTACCACCCTGGGACCTCCAGACTGAAGCGTTCCTACTATGTAATCTCTTGCTTCTCCTCCTCTGTCTCCTCTCTCCAGATCATCAAAATCCCATCGGTTTTTGATCAGCAGTGCCACTCCTCCACTCCCTCTGTTCCCACTGTATTCCTCAGGATCTGATATCCTGTTGGAAAGATGACATCTGTTATCATACCTGTGAGCTTGGTTTCTGTGAGAGCTATGATGTCCGGTGATGCCTCTTTGACTCTTTTGTGTCACTCTTCCCACTTATTTGTTATTCCGTCAGCATTTGTGTACCATACCTTCAGTTTCCTCTCCAACACTGTGTTTTGGGAGGTCTGTGGGGGTGGGGGACCTGGCAGTGTACTTCGGGATTCTATAGGGGGATTTTGTGGTTTGTGTTGGGATAGCGTGATTGGTTGTGGGGTTCTGGGGATGGTTCTGTGTATGTGTGTATACACCTATTGATGGTTGCATGTGTCGAACCTCAGCTGCTTGTCTTGCCTCTTAACATGCCATCTGTTATGCAGTGTGCTGCAGTAAAATATTTGATAAAAACGCTCCATATATAATGTCATTTGCCAAGTATTATTCTGAATCCGGATGCGTTTTATTCCTGTCAATCAGGGAGTGGCCAGGACAGGAGCAGATGAGGTGTTGGGGAGTTAGTACGAGACGAGTGGTGACGGGGAGAAGTCATCATGTTTGGGCGGTAGTGTGAGTAGGTAATTTTGGTAAATTTTTCTTTAGTGTATTCTATTGGTGTTTTTGCCAGCTGGTAGTCTACCAGGCAGAAGTTAAGAGGAGGGGGGTGTATGTCATGGAGCCTCCCTATTAACATATATTCTTTAACTCACTAGCAGCAGTGTGCTAGTGAGCTAATGTGAACTGGTGTGTGGTGTTTTTTTGTAGTAGAGTGTAAGTTGTATATAATTTACTTATTATTATATTATATATATTTTTGTATAGGTTTTAATGTCCTTCCTAATTGAAATAATTAATAATATTAAATATGAAGGTTCATGCTGGCTCAAGAGTTGCCTTTTTTCAGTTTAATTTAAATGCCCCTAGACAACAGATTGAGCAGCCATTTAGGAGCCAGGGCCTTTTATTTAAGTTACGATATCGAAGTCGTAATATGGTGGCTGCGGGGAAGAATGATCAAAGTTAGAATGATAATTCACATATGAAACCTGGAGAGCTTTTACAGGAAGGATATACTAACAGTAACTTTTTTCAGGTGTAATACAATTATTTTTCTTTCTGATTTGTGTGTATGCACATAGGAGTTATTTAGAAATAATAATTCTCTGTGCATATATTAATCATTTAATGTACCTATGTGCTTTGCTGTGTGATTTATTGTTTCATATAAGTGATTTTTACTGTAATAAGTGTTTTGTGCTATTAATTTCTAAGATGTCCGTAAGCAATAGAGATTCTAGTGCTGACAGGGGTCTGGGAGCAGATCCTGGATCAAACCCCACTGTTAATACTTAGAGTAATGAAGTAGAGATATTAAGACTAAAATTAGCTCTAATTAGGGAAGAAAACGCTCTGATAAGGATTGAATGTACTAAAATCCAGGAAGAGAAAGAGTTATAAATTTTTAGGGCTAATGAGAGAGAGAAATAACGAAAGTTTGCTGCTTCACAAAATGTAAAAGGTAACAAGGTAGACATATTTTATTTGGAACATGTCATAATGTTTGTCCCAAAAAAATTTGAGAATGATCCTGATAACTTTTTCACATTGTTTGAAAAAATAGCAAAATCCCAGAAGTGGCCAGACAGTAAATGGGTCACATTAGCAAGAACCCAGTTAATTGGTAAAGAGTTACAAGCTGTTAGTTCTCTAGAGGAACATGAATTTTCAGATTATGAGAACATGAAGGATGTTGTGTTATTGCCAGATCAGATATTGCCAGAGAGGTGTAGGCAGAAGTTTCGAAGGTTAAGATTGAAGACAGGACTATCCTTGGTGGAGTATGGAAAGGAGATGTCGCTGCTGACGAAATGGTGTCGCTCCAAGGATGTTGTAGGTGATTATGAAGGTGTTTTGACTTTAATTTTGCTAGAGGATCTTTTGAACAGTGTACCTCCTGACCATAAGGCATGTCTTGAGGAAAAAGATTTTGATGATTTTAACCATGCTCTAGAGTTGGGTGAAAGGTTTTTAGCCCACCAAAAAGTTGGAAGTAGTTATCACCCAGATGATGTTAATAATAATTTTTCTCCACCACCTTGGAGGAGTAAGAAATTTCACATGTTTAAGTCAAATTTTTTTAAGCCTCATAATCCAAAGAGTTTTCAGCCTACTAACCACCAGAATCATGGTTTCCAGGGATTAAAGTCTACTTCTCAGTTACCTGCTCAAGGAAGTAGTAAGTCAGATTTAGTTTCAGGAAATCAAGGAACAGGTAGGAAAAGCCCAGTTCCCCAAGGACAAGGAATCCAGTCACTTACAGCAGTATTGCAGAGATGCTTAAGGACCAGACTGTTGCACAGGACTCTCAAGTAAGTACCCCAGTTAGACATGCAGTAGCTTGTATTGCAGTTTTACCCCAGAGTACACCAGGAAGTTCAGTTGTTTTAGACCCTCGGATGAAGGTCTTTTCAAGTAAGTCCACAGTGGCCTTGCACCAAAATGAAGGTAGAGTAGAAGGTGTTATGTCTTTAAGGGATGGATGTAGCACATTCTTATGCGCAAGGATGTTTTACCAATGTCAGAGGATACTTACACTGGAAAAGATATATTTTTAAAAGGATTTTCAGGATCCACTGTTACGACTCATGTACATAGATTGTGGGTGGAGTCTGCTTACCAGTCTGGGTACTGCCTGTAGGTATTACAAATGGTCCAAGTCGGGCCGAAACGTCGTCGTAAGCTCCTTCCTCTCTTTTATATGTGCGGGTTGTGTGTGTACCTTTTCCAGGTGTTGACCTACTACTAGGCAACAATGTTATGGGTCTTCTCAAAAGTGAGGAATGTTTGGTTTGGAGGGACCCTGATTTAAAAGGTGTTAAGGTGAAGACTAATGCTACTGTGACTGAAACTTTTTCAATGTGTACTATGACTCGCCAGGTGAGCAAGGGAAAAACTGTGCCTCGCCTTGATCTTTTTCCTGACTGTCGTGACTTGGGCCTTGGAAGCCTGTTCATTGAGTCTGACCTGCAGGAGACTCTGGGCAGTGATGAACCGGCCCAGGTCAAACCCGGTTTAGGGGGTCTCGATGCTGGCATGGGAGAGAATACCCTGACTCTGACGCAGCTGGTTGAGGTCCAGGGATGTGGTAACTCCCTGAAGGCTATTCCGTTGTCAGCTGTTGCAGAGGAAGTGATTCCCAAATTTAACAAATGTTTATTTTATAGAGTATGTGACCATGCAGTCATGTCAGAGCCAGTTGAGGATAATGTTCTGAATTCTTTACAGATTCCCACTGGAGAATATTTCAGTATTGAGAAGGGATAATAAATGTTTACCAATCACTTATCTTTTTACCAGGTTACTAGAGTTCCTACCCTTTCCTAATAATTTTGTGTGTGTGGTTTTGAGATTTCTGGTAAAATTTTGTCAGCTAGGATTTCAGCAAGCCAACCAGACGTCCAATTTTATATAATGTCATGTAGTTTTGAGAGACTTACTTAAGATTGTGTCTCACTATGAGAGTCAAAGAAAAGTAGAGTGGTTTTACGAGTGTCTCAGGACGATGCACGTTTGTTTTCCCCAGTACCAGAAGGACTGGGATGAGGGTATGACCCTACTTTTCATTACCGTGCAGAGAAACACTCTGGAATCATTAAGTCATGGTCTAGGTGAGGATGGTGATGCTTCCCTCGGTGTTTTTTCTCAGTTTCAGAAACTGAGATGATGTGGGCGGCACTAGTGAACCAGCCTACCCAGGATGACGTGGGACCATAAGGTGCTGCTACATGATCTGGACGCTAGAGAGGTGTTGGTAATGGAGCCGGCTCCTAGGAATGCTGTGATTAGGTGTGGATGGTACCTGATAATGGATGAGGTCTCTGATGAAAATAAAACCCACACACCTGATCAGAAAAAAGCATATGGTTGTCGTTATCAGCACTCTGCAATGTAAAGTACAAGACTTTGAAAAGGTTACTTTTGATGCTGGAGTGGAAAAGCTTGGTGCGTTGGCTCAGCCACCATGGAACTTTGTAAATGAGTTTTCTGATGTAAGACAAGAGGACATGAATCCCCATGAAGTAAATGTACCTGAGCACATTCAGCGTGTTTTGCAGTACAGACGTTTGTTACGGGAAGAGATGTGTATGGAGGAAGATGTGAACTTTTATTTCACTGTACTCACCGAGAGTCAGTGGACATTGCCTTTCAAGGGTCTTACACTAGATGACACTCTCAGCATGTTCACTGACTGCCGCAAAGTACATATAGTTGATAACTAATGCTGAAGGGTTTCCTCTTATGTATAATTTAATTGATGTACTAGATACCACAGTTGTGAGTATGTGGCAGGGTTATTTACTTTTCATGACCCAGTGTGCCAGTTATATATCTATGTATGCAAATGTACTCTGCAAGTACTTAAATTTTTTGTATAACTTTACATGTAATATGACATTGTTATACACAGTCTGTTTACAAAGTGATAATATTCTTAGTACTCCTCCATTGACTACTTTCAATGTTGCACTGTCATTTTCTCTGCAAATAGACGACAGTTCTGCTAATGTTAGTGCTGCGTTGTTGAAAAAAGCAGCAGGACAATTACGCACCAGAGAATTTATGCCCCAGGAGAAGAGGTGGCTCTTGTTTGGTGTTGAGAGTGCAGAATTTTTTCAGTATAGTGATCATAGTCTTACATTTCCTTCACGTACCGAGGAACCACACTCAAATGCTCACTTTGGTGATTCGTTATGTGAAGTTGATAGTGAATGTGGTTACTCATGTATTTTCTCGTGTGTACTGTACATAATGTAGTGACATTTATCTGCTCTCGTTTTGCAGTGGTTGCAGTAGGTGAGTAGATGGCTTTCTGACCACCTAGTGGACAGAAGCTCGGTGAGCTGGTGGAGGGAGGTATCAGATTTCCCAAGAGAATGTGTGTGTGTTTTTAGTGGTAGTCACATCAGTACATTCCTAAGTAAGGTATGCTAACATAAGGTGTGGGCGGTGATGCCTCACCTGTGTGATGATGGTGTATGGACTGTTGGATCAAAGGTAGAGGTGCGGTGTTGGCGGTGATGCCTCACCATTTTTGGGTCATAAATAGTGATCCTGTGTGTTTGTGTGTTTTTTCCAGGACCTATCTGTTTTATTATTTTGGGTCACCAAGTGTGGTGACTCCAGGGTTCCTTGGAATGACGGCGTAGGTGAAAGCCTGGCAGGCCCACCTTTTGAGGGGTCAATGGTGATGACTCCAGTGTGTTTTCAAGGTCACAGTTCCACTGACTAATTTTATATTGACTTACTACCCAGTTTTGAAGTCTGGTAAATTTCTCTCCCGTGTTCTCCAATTTCTCCCAGTGGTGTGTTTTGCATAGCCAGTTTTGCTTATTGTATATTGTTGTGAGACGCAGAGTTGATATCGTATTTTCTATTTGTAATCATATATACACTAATTTTTTGCACTGTTTCTGGAGACCGTTAATATCTTTTTATAAAGTGCATGTATATTTTTCAAGTAGTGTTGTTTGCTACTGAGCACTTATGTTGTGTCCTACTGAGCACTTATCTTGTGTCCTACTGAGCACTTATCTTGTGTCCTACTGAGCACTTATCTTGTGTCCTACCGAGCATTTATCTTTTTTAGAAAGACAAGCTTTCTCAGTTTATCATAAGTCTCCTTGTATATATTTATTGCGTAAACTTTTTATATAATATGTACAGAGGTATTCCAGTCAGCTCTTTAATTTTATGTCATGTATTGAAAATGCATCAACGTAGGTGTTTGGCAACACAGTGTTGTAATGGTGCATTTTCCTGTTTATGTTTCAGAATACAGGTATAAAGCATAACTGTCGGCTCCTTCGGCGTAAAACCTGATCACTTTTACGCTAAACGAGATTCACACGACTGTGGATTAGCAGTGCTCATTGTGGAGATAAGTTTTATGTTTATAAATGTTTATTGCATCAAAACAGTGCTTGATGCAGTTTTCTTATTTTTTGGAGAATTTTGTGTTTCCCCAGACCTAGGGTTCATTTCCCTTTTTCCTTGACAAGTTTCACCTGAGTGGGTTCAAGGTAGCTCAGTGAGACATTTGGTCTCCAGGACGGGATGTTATGCAGTGTGCTGCAGTAAAATATTTTATAAAAAACGCTCCATATATAATGTCATTTTCCAAGTATTATTCTGAATCCGGATGCGTTTTATTCCTGTCAATCAGGGAGTGGCCAGGACAGGAGCAGATGAGGTGTTGGGGAGTTAGTACGAGACGAGTGGTGACGGGGAGAAGTCATCATGTTTGGGCGGTAGTGTGAGTAGGTAATTTTGGTAAGTTTTTTTTTTTAGTGTGTACCACTGGTGTTTTTTGCCTGCTGGTAGTCTACCAGGCAGAAGTTAAGACGGGGGTGTTTATGTCATGGAGCCTCCCTATTAAAAATTTTTTTAACACACTAGTAGCAGTGTGCTAGTGAGCTAATATGAACTGTAGTGTGGTGTTTTTTTGTAGTAGAGTGTAAGTTGTATATAAGTTACTTATTATTATATATATATATATATATATATATATATTTTTGTATAGGTGAGTTTTAATGTCCTTCCTAATTGTAATAATTAATAATATTTAATATGAAGGTTCATGGTGGCTCAAGAGTACAGGTCATTCAATCTCCTGACCACTCCAAGGCTCAAGAAATACTTCCTGACATCTCTGGGATTCATCTGCGTTTTTAATTTCAAATTAAACCCTCGCGTACCTGTTTTTCCCCTCTCGAAGAGTTTTTCTTTGTCTACCATATCAAAATCTCTGAGAATTTTGTATGTCGTTTTTATGTCTCCTTGCATTCCATCCGCTGACGTCGTCAGACAGAGAGCGATCATACAGAGAGAGAGAGAGGGGAGGAAGGGATGAAAGGAGGAAATGAAGAAGAGAGGGAGAGGGAAAGGGTAGTAAGGAAGGAGAGGAAGTGAAGGAGTGAGAGGAAGAGTAAAGTGAAGAGGGGAATGGGATAGATGCAGTGAAACAGAGGAACTGAGTTAGTGGAGAGTAATTAATCAAGTATCGAAGTCTCTGCCTTTCTCTCTCTCGGGGATTGATTAACTCCTCAGTCCAATGTTATTAACTCTTTTCTTTAAGAATCTCTTTTACACTCTCAAAGAGAGAAAAATAAAAATATTTTATATTGAGAACAAGCTGAATGACTTCCTGACAGAGTTAAAGCGGCTTGCAGAGTTATAATGTATAACCATGTAGCTTGTTTGTGACCACAAACAAGAGAGAGAGAAGACAGAGTATTCGATACTTGATTAACTACTTTCTAGAAACTTAGTCCTCTTTCATTACATCTTTCCCATTCCCCTCTTCCTTTCCTCTCTCGCCTACACTTCCTCTCCATCTACCTTCCTTTCCTGCTCCCACTCTCCATCCATCCCTCCCTCCCTCCCTGTAATTCCCTCTAATTCTCTCTGACGACATTAGAGAATAGAAGAACGAAAGAAGACATAATTACTACATATAAAATTCTCAGAAAATTTGATAAATTCGACAAATTTAAAGTCTTCGAGAGGTGGGAAAGAGGTACGCGAGGGCTTAATTTGAAACTAAAAATGTACTTGAGTCACAGCATGTCTGGAAATATTTCTTAGGGCTCTGGATGGTCAAGAAGATGAATGACGTGTGTGATAAAGCAGAGGAAGCAGGCTCCATACACAGGTTTAAAAACAGGTATGACAGGGTTCACGAAGCTAGGTAATAGTAAATTCAGTAGATGGCATGTTAAGAGGCAAGGCCAGGAGCTGAGAATCTACACATGCAATCATAAACAGGCACACACACACTCACGTGTTGAGAGGGTTCTTGCAAAGTGATGTTGGGTACCAATGACATAAAATACATAGGTTGTTATGGTATATTGGCAGAGCAAGGATGAGCACGTCTGCACCCAAGCCTGCTCCATTTAGAACTGATGCTGGGCGGCCTAGTCCTGCTGGTAGAAGGGAAGTCATGTGACATAAACTAACAGTCAAAGAGGCTTAATATGGTTGAGCCTATAGAGTACAGTCTAGAGTACATATTACTGACTGCTCGGCACTACTATGGTAAGACACTCTTAACATACAACATAGGCTCATTCTATATATTGGAATGAAACGGGGCATTGGCTTAAGCCGGTGGGAGATTTGGACCTGCCTCGCATGGGCCAGTAGGCCTGCTGCAGTGTTCCTTCTTTCTTATGTTCTTAAGAACATGCTAGGTCGCAGACATGATAAAGATGGTGGAACATATAAAGCAAATGATATTGATCAATTGTTTTACATGTGATTACGGATTCTGATGAAGACTATTTACAATGAAGACAGTATTTAACAGAAATGATAGACTTCGTGCACTCAGGATTTCATTGCTAAATCGAAATGTTAATACACCAACTGCCCAGCATACTACTTAAAAGGGACCAGGAGGTACACACCCCGTAAAACATATCACAGTAGTTACGACAACTCCACTCCAAGTGATTTTTTAGTGACAGGAAACGTAGAAAGAAAATGAAGAGAAATAATCAAAATAGTTAACCACCTTGGTGCCTTGTTGGACTGGAGGCACAGCCAGTGGCCCCTCCGGACTCACAACTACTGATGCCAACAACAAAATCCCCCAACAAACACGCAACACAACCTCATTTACAACCTCATTTATATTTGCTAATATACAGGGCTTTAAGCCATCCTCCAACAACAAAATACCTTTCATCAGTGGACTTCCAGGGAAGTCAAATGCAGTGTTTGCAGCCTTCACAGAGACCCATGCAAAAGATTACTTTGACAATGAAATATGGATAACTGGGTACAACCTTTTCAGATGTGACAAAAATAACAGGAAACAAGGGGACGGGGGTTTGCGTGTATGACAAAGAGTCGCTCATTTTCACAGAGATACTGAACACCACAAAAGATGTAGTTGAGGTTCTAGCAATAACATTCGAGAACCAAAACTTAAGTCATTGTGCTTGTATATAAGCCACCAGATGCAACTTCCCAACACTTCAAATAACAGCTATGAAAAATTAACTACTGTCTGGAAAACTTTCCTTCCCCATCCCCATACATCTTGCTGCTTGCTGACTTCAATCTAAAACATACAAAATGGAAGAATGTAGCAAATAATGTTGTAGCAGAAATAATCCCTGGAGGCAGCTCAGATGAAAAGTCATACACAAATGAGCTGCTGAATTTATGCAATAAACACACCCTAAGTCAGCAGATAGTGGAGCCAACAAGACTGGAGCACGCACTTGACCTTATTTTCATAAATAATGAGGACCTGTTAAGAAACATAACAATATCAGAAACAACTAATTCTGATCACAATCTAATCGAAGTCCAGACGTACATGCACAGGAGTCCTGATCAGCAAAATGCATTCAGCTATGAGAGTACCTTTACCAAATTCAACTTCAACAACATGAACATCAACTGGGACTAGGTAAAACATGTCCTAAATGTTGGGAAGATATCTTAAATAACATAGACCATAACCAGTGCCTTGAAAAGATCAACTTTCTGGTAGCTGAAGTATGTTCAAGGCATATTCCAATAAGAAAAAATAAGAGAAGTAAATTGGAAAGCGAGAAGAGAGAGAGAGAGAGAGAGAGAGAGAGAGAGAGAGAGAGAGAGAGAGAGAGAGAGAGAGAGAGAGAGAGAGAGACGCTCCCTCTACAGGAGAAGGCGAAGAATCACTGAGCTCCTCAAGAATGCTAGATTATCTGAAACATGGAAGGAAGCGCTAACCAGGGAACTGGAAAATATTGAGCTTAAGTTAAAGGACTCATACAGGATCCAGGAGAGACAAGAGGAGCTAAAAGCGATTAGTGAAATCGAAAGAAATTCGAAATATTTCTTTTCATATGCCAAAAACAAGGCAAAAACCACATCTAGTATCGGGGCTCCCGAAATACTCCGACCATCCCTTATCTCCCACCTTTAAAAAAGTGTCTCCTGTTCACAACCCCCAGTTAGATAACCTTAATGTAGACAAAATAGGCATAAACCATATCGAACCCATAAATACAAGTGCCGGGTCACCATTTGGAGAAGACCAGGGCCGGATGTACCGGCGAACATACAACAACAACATAAATACAACATAACAATATAGCCCCATAGACTTTAAACCGGATCTCACCCTAACTATATTAATAATATAGCCCAATAAACCACCTATGACCCTAATTAATAACGCCAAAATTTAAAAAAAAAATCTCAAGCAAATCATATAGCTTTCAGGAAATACCACCCAAGCTAAAACAGAACCCCTGCTACTGCCCCTACTCTCAACACTATAATTCCACCTATCATCATCCTATACCCCTCCCTAATTATCATTATAGAACTTATATTAGGAGGACAACTTAAACTATAATAAACCAGCCGAAATGTATAACATACTGTCAAACCCGTGGATAAGACATATAGAAAGCCCCTAAAAAGTTTACCTCCCTTATAAACACTAACTCCAAAATCAAATCCTTTGAATAGAACCCCGCTAGGAAAGGTATCCCGCATAAAGCTAAATTAGCTAAATTCATACAAACCCTCGTCAGAGGTATACACAATACCAGCCTCCCCATGTTTCGAATATCCTGACACTCCTTAACCCCATGGATTACCGCCCCCGCACATATAAATAACAACGCCTTAAACAAAGCATGAGTTAATAAATGAAAGAAGGCCAAATCTGGGAACCCTAAAGCTAAAATCCCTATTATGACCCCCAACTGCCTTAAAGTTGACAGGGCAATAATTTTCTTAAGGTCGAACTCAAAATTAGCCCCTAACCCCGCCATAAATATTGTTAAACAGGAGACAATTAATAAGAAAGTTTGAAAAGACGAGCCCTCTAAGGCCCCACTAAACCGAATTAAAATATAAACCCCGGCCGTGACCAAAGTCGAAGAATGGACCAGGGCTGAAACTGGGGTGGGTGCAGCCATGGCTGCTGGTAGCCATGCCGAGAATGGAATTTGGGCACTCTTAGTTATAGCGGCTATACATACAAAAATCTTCAACAACAAGAAATCTCCTAAAGACTCCCCGTAAAAAATTAAATTCCCCTCCCCCCAATATAAATAACAGAGAAATCCCAAATAAGATCCCTACATCCCCAATACGATTCGATAAAATAGTTAATATACCCGCATTAGCAGATTTTTCATTTTGATAATAAATTACTAAAACATAAGAAATCAAACCCAACCCATCTCAACCTAAAAGAATCCTAATTAAATTAGGTCTGATAATGAGAGCACCTATAGAAAAAACAAAAGCAAAAACTATATACGTATATAAAACGATTATACCCCTTATCACCGTCTATATAATCCCCCTTATAATATATAACTATAGAAGAAATAAATAAGACTACCCCCAAAAATAAAGTACTAATTCAATCACAAACTAAAGTAACAACAACAGAAGACGAACTTAAAGAAAAAATTTCCCACTCAATTACATACACCAAACCAAAATTTAACCTAACTAAACTTACCCCAATAAAAACCAATGACAGAAGCAATAAAAATACCAAACTAACTGTATGAAAATACACACTCCATAACATGATTTAAAATAAAACTTTTTATATCTTTGGTACCACAAACCAAAATTTTAATTAAAACTATTTAAATCTAAATAGGTTTTAATAGTTTAATTAAAAATTTTGGTTTTGTAAACCAAAGATGATCACCCATCTTAAAACTTTATAAACCCCGTATATAATATCTTGTATTTTTTAATTCCCACTATCATCAGATTGGCCATTCTATTTACAACCCTAAGACACCCCCTTTCCATAGGTTTAACACTCTTAGTCCAAACAGTTCTAATCTGTATTATATCTGGGCTATTCAACCCCTCATTTGATTTTCATATATCCTCTTCCTAATCTTCTTGGGGGGGGGGGATATTAATTCTCTTCATTTACGTATCCTCCCTCGCATCCAACGAACCCTTCAAAATATACCTTAGATATACTTTAATAGTAATCTTCTCCTTATTTTCTAATCCCCTTTTAATATTATTGGACCCAATACTACTAACATCTAAATTTTACAACTCTTCTGTATTCTTACTCCTAAATAGTAGTAAAATTAATCCTATCTACCTGTCAACCTCCCCCATTTACTCTAGTCCTTCTGGCAAGATGGATCCTACACAGATCACAACAACGAAATGAGTGAGATACTGAAACCTCAGTGTTCAGCGAGCCACTAATCAGTTTAAAGATAGACACGATTCTCCTTTGTATGGACTGATGAAGCCACTGTGTGGCGAAATGTTTCCTCAATAAAGATACCCAAGTGTTGCATATGTGTCTAATTTACCAACTCGTCGGTTCTTTGAACCATTCACCTACATAGACAGTCCAAATCATTTTTTTCATGAATGAGCCTCAAAACCCTGTCAATGTATGCCAAATTTCTGACATAACACTAACTCCACTAGACTTTGAGAAAGCATGTCCATGCACTCAGCCCCAGGCCCAGACTCGTCGAACTCTGTGTTCATTAAGAACTGCAAGAAACGCCTCTCGAGGGCTCTAAGTATGCTTTGGAGAAGGAGCATAGACAAAGGTGAGATTCCACACCCACTTCAAACAACGGATATAGCCCCACTCCATAAAAGTGGCAGCAAAGCAATAGCTAAGAACTATAGACCAATAGCTTTAACGTCTCACATAAAAAAAAAATCTTTGAAAGAGTTCTAAGAAACAGGCTTGCAAACCACTTGGACTCCCAACAACTGCACAATCCAGGGCAATATGGGTTCAGAGCAGCTCGCTCCTGCCTCTCGCAACTACTGAACTACTATGATGCAATGAAAAACAAACAGATTTTGCAAAAGCCTTTGACAAGTGCGATCATGTTGTAATAACACACAAAGTGCGTGCTAAAGGGATGACAGGGAAACTGGGCAGATGGATCATCAACTTTCTAACCAATCGAATACAAAGAGTAGTAGTTAACAGAATTAAATCGGAAGCTGCCATAGTGAAGTGCTCTGTTCCACAAGGCACAGAACTCGCCCCTATCCTGTTTCTCATCCTCATATCAGACATAGACATAGATGTAAACCATAGCACTGTATCATCCTTTGCAGACGATACTAGGATCTGCATGAGAGTGTCATCCATTGAGGCAAATCTCCAAGATATAAACCAACTTTTCCAATGGGCAACGGAAAACAAAATGATGTTCAATTAAGACAAATTCCAACTACTCCGTTATGGAAAACTGGAGGAAATAATAGCTAGAACTGAGTATACTACAAACTCTAATCACACAATAGAGCGGAAAAGTAATGTGAAGGACCTGGGAGTGGTAATGTCTGAGGATTTCACCTTCAAGTATCACAACAGTGCCACTATCACATCTGCGAGGAAACTGATAGGATGGATAATGAGAACATTCAAGACAAGAGATGCCAAGCCAATGATGATTCTTTTTAAATAATTTGTTCTCTCTAAGCTGGAATACTGCTGTACATTAACATCTTCTTTTAAGGCAGGTGAAATTGCAGATCTAGAGAATGTACAAAGAACATTTACTGTACATATAAGTTCCATCAAACACCTTAACTACTGGGAATGCCTGGAAGCACTTGACTTGTACTCACTGGAGCGCAGGCGAGAGAGATACATTATAATCTACACCTGGAAAATCCTAGAGGGACTGGTCCCTAATCTGCACACAGAAATCACTCCCTAGGAAAGCAAAAGACTTGGCAGGCGGTGCAACATATCCCCAATGAAAAGTAGGGGCGTCATTAGTACACTAAGAAAAAACACAGTAAGTGTCCGGGACCCAAGACTGTTCAACAGCCTCCCTCCAGCCATAAGGAGAATTACCAATGGACCCCTGGTTGTCTTCAAGAGGAAGCTGGACGTTTACCTAAAGTCAGTGCCAGATCAGCCGGGCTGTGGTTCGTACGTTGGTCAATATGCGGCCAGCAGTAACAGCCTTGTTGGTCAAGCCTTGATCCACTGGGAGGCCTGGTCATGGACCGGGCCGCGGGGGCGTTGATCCCCGGAATGCCCTCCAGGTAGATTCCAGGTATAGGTGAGTATACACATAGGTTATTGAATATAGGACAGTTGCTAGAGATTTAGTAGACAGTGAACGTAGACCCAATACTTAATTAAGAAAGGAGACATCCTGGAAACATTGAGATACAGATCAGTTTCACTGACATGCATTATGTGCAAATTAATGGAGATTATCAGAAGGCGTTAACATATACTAATTGTTTCTTTGTCTGCAGGAAAGCAGGGGTGACACTGAAACACGCTGTCCTCTCACAAAATATCGCCACTTTTATTAGTTTTATCCACGTAATTCTAGGAATCATATAAACATCGCTGGCACCATTTGTTGAGTTCCGTTCTAAACTGATTGGTATGGTAGCAAATGTACAAATATATGGCCTTTTATGTTATATTGACGGAGAAAGGTGAGGCATGACTGTCCATACGTGTAACCCAAAGCCTGGTCGGATGTTAACTGCCCAGTTGGGAGGCCTAACCCGGAGGGTTAAGGGAAGTCATGTGACATACACTCACGGTGAGAGAGGCCCACTTATTAGTGGACACCCTTATGTGCTCAAGCATTGACACATACACACACGCATACACACACACACACGAGGCAGTATCCTTAAATAGTGCTCCCAACATTAAGCGTTTTAGGTGTGGTCCTAGGATATTGTCAGTGGTCACTGTGCGTGATAGAATCAATGTACATACCTACAACAGAATAACAAGGTTTTCAGAGTCTGAAAAGTGTGATAAGGTAAAAAAAAAAATACAATTTAAATTTAAATGTATGAATTTTTTACTGAAATTCTGAGTGAGAGGCAGCGAGCAGCTGGTCCGTACGTTGGTACTGTGTTGCCACAAGATTTAGATTTTGCCACCGAAGTGGCTAGTTTATTGTGCACCCCATATCCATCCTGTGGACGGTAGCGCAAGAGCATATGGATACACAAAAGGAATAAGAACAGGTGTACATATGGATTTATACCTACAGTTCACTTATCTGTTACAAACAAATTTAGCAAATTTGCTTAGTGTATCTGGAATCTTATTTTCATTAATAAGATATCTTGACATGTCACATAGGTTATTATACTGTCTATCTCTGTATTTCTCAGTAAGTGGACAATTAAGCACAAAGTGCTCAAGACAGTGACCATATGCCTGATCACATAATTTGCATTTAGTTTGATCATTATCTGTGTCACCCAATCTGCCAGAAGTACTTGTAGCCAAGCCTAAGCCTGGCCACTACAACATCAGTCAGTCTGTTCACATTGCAAGTTGCTCCATAAACATATGTACTTATCTACGTTCATGTTATCATAGTGAGTTATATATCTACTCAGGCTTCTAACTGCATTCCTATAACAATCATTTTCACTATTTACTTCTCTCCTAATATTATTCCTAATGCTAGACACAGATATACCAAAGTTATATTCTACATTCTACTTCTGGGTACTCTTCTTGGCTAACATATTAACTTTATCATGAAGGAGTAATCCAATGCGTGATGGGATCCATAGCAATTGTACATTATTTCCTTTGTCCCGGATTTTTTGAGTATCTATACCTGGCTTCTCCAATGAGCATGTTGTTGGAGTCATTATATGAGTCAAGAGGCTTCAGTGATGACATAAAATCAGTAATGATGATAGAGTCAAGCTCAGTGTCATAAGTTAGCTTTATTGCCATTAGGATTGCAAACAATTCAGTTTGCAGTGTAGACGCCCAGTTGTAACTAGGGAGGTGGCAGCAAGAGCAGATGCAGCCCTGCCAGAAGACTCCTGTTTAGATCCATCAGTGTATATAACTTGTGATAACTTATTACTACCAGCTAGGCAAGAAATTTCGTCTTGAACAGTTGCTTTAACAAGTGATTTAAGAAGGGATTACTAGCAATGAGCTTCTTTGGAGGGACTTGTAGGTATGTGATATTAAATGAACACATCTTCCATGGAGGGTTGAAATTCTCTTGTTGTCTATATTGATACAGTTCATGCAGGTTATAAAACTTAATGTAATTGCACGTCCACAAGTGATCACAAAAACCGGTTATTAACAACATGTCAAGGATGTGACTTTATTCAGACAAAAGTGCAAATATCTGGTCAGTGATGGCCGTAGTGTAGTGATAAAGTCGTTAATGATGATTTGTTAAAGAAATATAAAACAAAGTAGAGTGTGAAAATTATTATTATTATGTGAGCAAATCACCAGCATGAGATTTACAGGGTATTACCTGAATTATTACCTTCAAGTAATTTGAGTGAGGTAAGTGGGACTTAGTCACAGTTTGTCTCTGAACTGCACTTCCTTCGACTGCCCATTTCTTCACCACTCGCACAAAAAACTAGACCTGACATTAAATTAATAATTATAATATTAAAAGCAGCTACTCTGATAATTAAAGTTATGTTGACTGTATGTTATTTTGGTTTACTTGCTGGGTATACAAAATATTCATATTAACACTTGCTATTTAATTACTGTACATTTATCACACCACATCTGCCTAACACCTAGACCGTACACTGGTCAGCTAGAGATCTAAATGCAAAGACTAATGGTGTGTACTTCCCGCAAATTTCCTGTCCCAATTCTTCAACAGGGGACATTAACACGGGTTGCTATTACAAATTCAGGCCGAAACACCCCAATTTGACCTCCGAGAACGCCCGATTATTAACATAATTTCCCACGACAACCAGTGTTCATACATTACAAATGGCGTCCCCTCCCAGTGTCACTGAGCAGCTCTTCTACCCCTTCCCCCTCACTCGAAATTTCTCGAAAGGGTCAAATCAGCATCACAATTATTTTATTATTCGAATTTACTAATGCTGAATTTAGGAAAATCCTAAATTTTCCACATAGAGAGTTAAAATCTCCATCAGCTGGTGTTGCCAAAGACGAGAAGTAAATACAGTTAGTATCATATGGTCCAGGTTATAACCACAATAATAAGGACAAAAGTGTGAGTACCAAGGTGTGGGTGGGACTGGGTCAGCGACAAAAACTGGAATGTATGATATGAAGAGCATAATAAAATAAGTTATATAAATCATCGTACGATATTATCAGAAGACACCACGAAGATTTCAACTATGCCTATGACTGCAAACGCCAAATACTCATCTATATGTGGGCCTGTTTTTCGGTGTGTGTTTTCTTGAGCCTCGCCCAGCTGGATGTATAGGAGCATTCTCTCCCTACCTTTGAGTGCTAGGAGGTTAACAGAGGTAATCCTGAGAGAATGGGCCAGGAGCTGAGTCTCGACCCCTGCAACCACAATTAGGTGAGTACACGTACACTTACACACACCCAAACGATCCCTGAAATCACATATAGGTGAATACTTAAAATAACAATAATGATAATAATAATTATTATTATTATAATATTAATGTTAATAATAATAATAATAATAATAATAATACTTGATAAAAAAAAAAAAAAAATAATAATAATAATAATAATAATAATAATAATAATAATAATAATAATAATAATAATAATAATAATAATAATAATAATAATAATATAATCCCTTCAGTGAATAATTTACTTTACTGTGAATTATATTACAAGATTCATTATCTTTCGAGTGATTTATATCTTACAAGAAGAATCGCCGTTTAGAGAGTCTGCCGCATCTTCCACTAATTGTTCCTCTTGGGTGAAACAATTAATTTTACTCGACAGCATCTTTAATTTTTCAGTGGCATCAGCAGACACCAGAACTGGCAAGAATTTTTCTTTCTTAACACTACTCTTGTTTGTCTTCTCGACAAGTGTCCTGCTTTCCTATGCAATTCTTGTTTATATTGTTTTCAGATATTCTGTTTTCTAAATCCGTTCTTGTGAAATTAGAGGATCTTAGCAATAGGCTTAATGGGCAACAATAGGCAGGTACTATAGTATAACTAATCATCGAACTCATAAATTTTTTTAATATTCCATTAAATCTACCATTTTTGCTTTAAATGTACTATTTAGCAATTTGTTTCACTTCACTTGTATTGTCAAACCATTATTTCCAGCACATTGAAGGGCTCTGATGGTTTTTAATAAAAGGAATTAATTTGGTCATTCTTTTCTTAATGTTTTCTGACGCATTCGCATCCATTCCGTAAACTGGAGACCAGAGCTATATGATACAACACTAAGTAGAGTGCAGATAAAGCCATTATAGACTAAAGCATCGCTCTGCATAGAGCTTTACCAGTGCAAAGCAACGTTTATGTAAAAAAAATTCTCTGCACAAGAATGGCTTTCTGTAATGTTTGTCGGCAATGTCTGCCATCCAACGTTCCTAACTGATAATGCAGCACGAACGATATTATTAGAAACAGTTAGGCATTATTCTTTTAGCAGGAAAATTATCCATAAATCAAGTATTATAATGTCTGCAATATTTAGTTTACATGTGCGATCGTTACTTTTATTCTAGTGGATTGTAAGATTGCAATTGTTTACATTGTATTGCGAGTGACAATCCTATATTCATAGATATATCTTGGCCTAGTAATCAAGAAGCTCTATGGAAACCAATAAATTTATTGGGCCGCTTATTTTTGTGTAGTGATTAAATTTAATAATCCTGCTTTTTATTTCCTAGTAAATGGAATTACTGCTGATCTCGAATAACTAAAAAAAATTTTTTTTTTATATATATATATATATATATATATATATATATATATATATATATATATATATATATATTTTTTTTTTTTTTTTTGTTTTTTTCAACAAGTTGGCCGCCTCCCACCGAGGCAGGGTGACCAAAAAAGAAAGAAAATCCCCAAAAAGAAAATACTTTCATCATCATTCAACACTTTCACCACACTCATACATAATCACTGTCTTTGCAGAGGAGCTCAGATACGACAGCTGAGAATAGTCTCTCCCAGCTGTCACTATCTCAGACCCCTCCTTTAAAGTGCAGGCATTGTACTTCCCATTTCCAGGACTCAAGTCCAACTAAATCAATTAACTGGTTTCCCTGAATCCCTTCACAAAATGTTACCCTGCTCACACTCCAACAGATCGTCATGTCCCAAAAACCATTCGTCTCCATTCACTCCTATCTAACACGCTCACACATGCTTGCTGGAAGTCCAAGCCCCTCGCCCACAAAACCTCCTTTACCCCTTCCCTCCAACCTTTTCTAGGACGACCCCTACCCCGCCTTCCTTTCCCTACAGATTTATACGCTCTCCAATTCATTCTACTTTGATCCATTCTCTCTAAATGGCCAAACCACCTCAACAACCCCTCTTCAGCCCTCTGACAAATACTTTTAGTAACTCCACATCTTCTCCTAATTTCCACATTCCGAATTTTCTGCATAATATTTACACCACACATTGCCCTTAGACAGGACATCTCCACTGCCTCCAGCCTCCTCCTCGCTGCAGCATTTGCAACCCATGCTTCACACCCATATAAGAGTGTTGGTACCACTATACTTTCGTACATTCCCTTCTTTGCCTCCATGGATAACGTTTTTTGTCTCCACAGATACCTCAATGCACCACTCACCTTTTTTCCTTCATCAATTCTATGGTTAACCTCATCCTTCATAAACCCATCCGCTGACACATCAACTCCCAAATATCTGAAAACATTTACTTCTTCCATAATCCCTCTCTCCAATGTGATATCCATTTTTTCTTTATTTAAATCGTTTGATACCCTCATCACCTTACTCTTACCTATGTTCATTTTTAACTTTCTACCTTTACACACTCTCCCAAACTCGTCCACTAACCTTTGCACTTTTCTTTAGAATCTCCCATAAGCACAGTATCATCAGCAAAAAGTAACTGTGTCAACTCCCATTTTGCATTTAATTCTCCATAATTTAATCCCACCCCTCTCCCCATCACCCTAGCATTTACTTCTTTTACAACCCCATCTATAAATATATTAAACAACCATGGTGACATTACACATCCCTGTCTAAGACCTACTTTTACCGGGAAGTAATCTCCCTCTCTCCTACACACCCTAACCTGAGCCTCACTATCCTCATAAAAACTCTTTACAGCCTTCAGTAACTTACTACCTATTCCATACACTTGCAACATTTGCCACATTGCTCCCCTATCCACTCTATCATATGCTTTTTCTAAATCCATAAATGCAATAAAAACTTCTCTACCTTTATCTAAATACTGTTCACATATATGCTTCACTGTAAACACTTGATCTACACATCCCCTACCCACTCTAAAGCCTCCTTGCTCATCTGCAATCCTACTCTCTGTCTTACCTCTAATTCTTACAATAATAACCCTGCCATACACTTTACCTGGTATACTCAGTAAACTTATTCCTCTATAATTTTTACACTCTCTTTTATCCCCCTTCCCTTTATATAAAGGAACTATACATACTCTCTGCCAATCCCTAGGTACCTTCCCCTCTTTCATACATTTATTAAACAAAAATACCAACCACTCCAGCACTAAATCCCCCCCCTGCTTTTAACATTTCAATCATGATCCCGTCAGTTCCAGCTGCTTTACCCCCTTTCATTCTACGTAATGCCTCACGCACCTCCCCCACACTCACATCCTGCTCTTCTTCACTCCTAAACGATGTTGTACCTCCCTGGCCAGTACATGAAATTACCGCCTCCCTTTTTTCATCGACATTTAAAAGTTCCTCAAAATATTCCCGTTATCTACCCAATACCTCCAGCTCCCCATCTACTAACTCCCCTACTCTGTTTTTAACTGACAAATCCATTTGTTCCCTAGGCTTTCTTACCTTGTTTATCTCACTCCAAAAAATTTTCTTGTTTTCAGCAAAATTTCTTGACAGAGCCTCTCCCATTCTTTCATCCGCTCTTCTTTTGCACTCTCTCACCACTCTCTTCACCTTTCTTTTACTCAGCATATACTCTGCTCTTCTATTAACACTTCTGTTTTGTAAAAACCTCTCATAAGCAACCTTTTTCTCTTTTATCACACCCTTTACTTCTTCATTCCACCACTCACTCCTCTTTCCTCCTGCACCCACCCTCCTATAGCCACAAACTTCTGCCCCACATTCTAATACTGCATTTTTAAAACTATCCCAACTCTCTTCAACTCCCCCCCACTACTCATACTTGCACTATCCGACCTTTCTGCCAATAGTTGCTTATATCTCACCCTAACTTCCTTCTCCCTTAGTTTATACACTTTTACCTCTCTCTTACTTGCTGTTGCCATTTTCTTTTTGTCCCATCTACCTTTTACTCTAACTGTAGCTACAACAAAATAATGATCTGATATATATGTTGCCCCTCTATAAACATGTACATCCTGAAGCCTACTCATCAACCTTTTATCCACCAATACATAATCCAACAAACTACTTTCCTTACGTGCTATATCATACCTTGTATATTTATTTATCCTCTTTTTCATAAAATATGTATTACTTATTACCAAACCTCTTTCTACACATAGCTCAATTAATGGTTCCCCATTTACATTTACCCCTGGCACCCCAAATTTACATACTACTCCCTCCACAACATTTTTACCCACTTTAACATTAAGATCCCCAACCACAATTACTCTCTCACTTGGTTCAAAACTCCCCACACACTCACTCAACATTTCCCAAAATCTCTCTCTCTCCTATACACCTCTCTCTTCTCCAGGTGCATAAACACTTACTATAACCCACTTTTCACATCCAACCTTTATTTTACTCCACATAATTCTTGAATTTATACATTTATATTCCTTTTTTACCTGCCATAACTGATTATTCAACATTATTGCCACTCCTTCTTTAGCTCTAACTCTATTTGAAACCCCTGACCTAATCCCATTTATTTCTCCCCACTGAAACTCTCCTACCCCCTTCAGCTTTGTCTCACTTAAAGCCAGGACATCCAGCTTCTTTTCATTCATAACATCTACAATCATCTCTTTCTTATCATTCGCACAACATCCACGCACATTCAAACATCCCACTTTGACGGTTTTCTTCTTTTTCTTTTTAGTAAGCTATACAGGAAAAGGGGTTACTAGCCCATTGTTCCCGGCATTTTAGTTGACTTTTACAACACGCATGGCTTACGGAGGAAAGATTCTTATTCTACTTCCCCATGGATATGAAAGGAAAAGGAAAAATTATAAGAACAAGGACTATTAAGATAAAATCAAAGAAAACTCAGATGAGTGTGTATACATAAAAGTGTACATGTTTGCGTAGTGTGACCTAAGTGTAAGTAGAAGTAGCAAGACGTACCTGAAATCTTGCATGTTTATGATACAGAAAAAAAAAGACACCAGCAATCCTACCATCATGTAAAACAGTTTCAGGTTTCTGTTTCACAATCACCTGGCAGGATGGTAGTACCTCCCTGGGTGGTTGCTGTCTACCAACCTACTACATAATATAAATATATATATATATATATATATATATATATATATATATATATATATATATATATATATATATATATATATATATATATATATATATATATATAAATTCCAAACACACATACAACAAATTTCCAAGAAAATCTCAAGGACATTAGGTATATTATCTAAGATACGCTATTATGTGCCTCAACCAGCTCTCATTGCACTATATCATTCTCTTATCTACCCTTATCTCACCTATGGAATCTGTGCATGGGGCTCAACAACATTAAATCACCTAAGACCACTCATAACCCAGCAAAAGGCTGCAGTCAGGATGATAACAAATTCCCACTCTAGACAGCATACTCCACCTATATTCAGAACCTTAAAACTACTCACCATAAAAATATTCATACCTATTCATGTGCCTTCTACATACATAAAACTCTACATGCTAATATCAACCCTGCGCTCAGAATTCTCCTCAACAACTTTAATAGGTCCCACGAACATGACACAAGACACAGATCACTATTTGACATACCCCGAGTCCATACTAACCAATGTAAAAATTCTATGCACATAAAGGGCCCCAGAATCTGGAATTCATTACCAGTAAATATCAAGTTAACCTTGTCGGAAAATCAATTCAAGACTCTTCTCAAAAATCACCTACTCACCCTATACTAAATACTCATACTGTAACAAACTTTCAAACCCAATATTATTTTACTTAAGATGATCTCAATTTGATATGTTCATCCTCCTTAACACTTGTTGCAATTTCATATCATCATATTGTCATTTAAAATCTTATAGTATCATCATTTTCCTAATTTGAAATAAAATATATATCTAGAAGAAACTAAAAAAATTCTAGTATTGTTATTATACTAGTATAGCATCAACATACTGTAACTTGAAATAAATTATACAACTAGATTAAACTCAACCAATTTCTCTTGTATTGTCTTTTAATAGTATGTATAACCATATTATAATTTAAATAATACAGAACTAGAATAAACTCAATCAATTTCTTTAGCATTAAGTACTTAGTGAATAAGTCTCTAGAATAAACTGCCCCTAATGCCATGGCATGCCAGTGGCTCTCCTTGCATTACAGTTTTATAATTGTAACTACCAATAACATTGTACACTTGTAACATGCATAGAAATAAAATATATTATTATTATATATATATATATATATATATATATATATATATATATATATATATATATATATATATATATATATATATATATATATAGTCGTGCCGATTAGGTAAAACTTGCGATTTTGGCTTAAATAGCAACGCTCACCTTGCCATATAAGACAAGTGAAAATTTGTGTATGCAATAATTTCGCCAAAATCATTCTGAACATAACGAAAAAATATATTTCATTGTGTTTGTTTATTATTAAATTAATGTTAACGTATCTAAAATATATTTAGTTGGGTTAGGCTAAATTAAATTGCGCTTGTTGTAATAAGGTTAGGTAGGTTTTCAAAGTTTCTCTTGGTACAAAATTATAAATTCTTACATTAACATAAATGAAAAAATATATCTTTAAACGTATAAAAGAAAATTTTAGAAAGGACTTAATTTTAGATGAGTTCTTGCTAATTGACCAGTTTTACCTAATCGGCACGACATATATATATATATATATATATATATATATATATATATATATATATATATATATATATATATATATATATATATATATTATGAGGTGAAGGGAATGTACGAAAGTATAGTGGTACCAACACTCTTATATGGGTGTGAAGCATGGGTTGCAAATGCTGCAGCGAGGAGGAGGCTGGAGGCAGTGGAGATGACCTGTCTAAGGGCAATGTGTGGTGTAAATATTATGCAGAAAATTCGGAATGTGGAAATTAGGAGAAGGTGTGGAGTTACTAAAAGTATTTGTCAGAGGGCTGAAGAGGGGTTGTTGAGGTGGTTTGGTCATTTAGAGAGAATGGATCAAAGTAGAATGACTTGGAGAGCATACAAATCTGTAGGGGAAGGAAGGCGGGGTAGGGGTCGTCCTAGAAAAGGTTGGAAGGAAGGGGTAAAGGAGGTTTTGTGGGCGAGGGGCTTGGACTTCCAGCAAGCATGTGTGAGCGTGTTAGATAGGAGTGAATGGAGACGAATGGTTTTTGGGACATGACGATCTGTTGGAGTGTGAGCAGGGTAACATTTTGTGAAGGGATTCAGGGAAACCAGCTAATTGATTTAGTTGGACTTGAGTCCTGGAAATGGGAAGTACAATGCCTGCACTTTAAAGGACGGGTCTGAGATAGTGACAGCTGGGAGGGACTATTCTCAGCTGACGTATATGAGCTCTCCTCTGCAAAGACAGTGATTATGTATGAGTGTGGTGAAAGTGTTGAATGATGATGAAAGTATTTTCTTTTTGGGGATTTTCTTTCTTTTTGGGTCACCCTGCCTCGGTGGGAGACGGCCGACTTGTTGAAAAAAAAATGAGGTGAATCATATAATTGATGTGGGGGAAAAGGGTGAGTGGAGCACTTCGGAGTCTGTGGAGACAAAGAACTTTGTCCATGGAAGTAAAGAGGGGAATGTATGAGAGTATAGTTATACCAACACTCTTATATGGGTGTGAAGCATGGGTGATGAATGTTGCAACGAGAAGGCTGGAGGCAGTGGAGATGTCATGTCTGAGGTCAATGTGTGGTGTGAATATAATGCAGAGAATTCGGAGTTTGGAAATTAGGAGGAGGTGCGGAATTACCAAAACTATTATCTAGAGAGCTGAGGAGGGGTTGTTGAGGTGGTTCGGACATGTAGAGAGAATGGAACGAGACAGAATGACTTCCAGAGTGTATAAATCTGTAGTGGAGTGAAGACGGGGTAGGGGTCGGCCTAGGAAAAGCTGGAGGGAGGGGGTAAAGAAGGTTTTGTGTGCGATGGGCTTGGACTTCCAGCAAGCATGTATGTTAACTCTATTTTCTTGGCTGCTTACGTCTGGGCAGTAGAATGGTAGCGTAGGTGCAGAGATACGGCCGATGACTAGACTCAGTTTATTAATGGGAAGGTGTAGGTATACACGGGGGCAGAGCGTGAGGGGACCGGGAGCCAGCAAGGGTAGAACCTGTCACGAGTAGGTAGGCCGCCAGAGTGAGAAGGAAACATGGCTGACCAGCCCGACCTTGATAGGCCTATAGATGGCAGCACCGTAGTGCCGCGCAGTTTGAAAGAGCCTCTGAATAGGCTGTTTACATCGTGAGCGTATTTGATAGGAGTGAATGGAGACAAATGGTTTTTAATACTTGACGTGCTGTTGGAGTGTGAGCAAAGTAACATTTATGAAGGGATTCAGGGAAACCGGCAGACCGGACTTGAGACCTGGAGATGGGAAGTACAGTGTCTGCACTCTGAAGGAGGGGTGTTAATGTTGTAGTTTTATAACTGTAGTGTAAAGCACCCCTCTGGCAAGACAGTGATGGAGTGAATGATGATGAAAGTTTTTCTTTTTCGGGCCACCCTGCCTTAGTGGGAATCGGCCGATGTGTTAATAATTATATATATATATATATATATATATATATATATATATATATATATATATATATATATATATATATATATATATATATATATATATATATATATATTGTCTCTTAGTCCACAGCAGGATTCGAACCAATACACTCTGCATCAGAGTACGCAGTACTTTAACCACTCAGCCTGATCCCAGATATATGCATGGGCGCCTAACCAAAGCTAGATAGTCACTCTAATACCCCGGAACACAAGGTTAATAAAGTTATTTCATCAAATCCTGCCACATGAAGTCAACTTCTAATTGTCAAACATTTCAAAATCTTTTTCGAAGGTTATTGCATTTGATGAAATAACTTACCACTAGGGCGGGGTTCAGGGGTACGGGAGTGACTGAGTAGCTTCAGCTAGTCGTCCATACTTTTATCTGGAATCTAAGAGGTTAAGTACTGCTTACTTTGATGCAGAGTGTGCACGATCGAATCCTGCTCTGGACCGAGAAATAATGTTTGTAAATATTTTTGCTCGTGTGTGAATATATTCGGTTAACAATTGGCAAAACAGGTGAATGATACCAAATTGCAGCTGCAGCATATAAAAAGGACTACTTGTTTACTTATTGGCCCTCACACACACACTAACACCTCCACACACACACACTAACACCTCCACACACACACACTCC
The DNA here is from genome assembly GCA_009830355.1 of Cherax destructor. Classification (NCBI taxonomy): domain Eukaryota; kingdom Metazoa; phylum Arthropoda; class Malacostraca; order Decapoda; family Parastacidae; genus Cherax; species Cherax destructor. The sequence continues at coordinate 55,198 of WNWK01002882.1, read as the reverse complement.
AAATATAGGTTAAGTACACACACGCACACACAGACACACACACACAAGCAGGTATAACAGGAAGGGCACTGGAATGGATCAAGGAATACCTCAAAGGGAGGCAACAACGGGTCATGGTGCGTGGTGAGGTATCACAGTGGGCGCCTGTGACGAGCGGTGTACCGCAGGGGTCAGTCCTAGGACCAGTGTTATTCCTGGTATATGTAAATGACATGACGGACGGGATAGACTCAGAAGTGTCTCTATTCGCGGATGATGTGAAAATAATGAGGAGAATCACATCGGAAGAGGACCAGGCAGGGCTGCAAACAGACCTGGACAAGCTCGACATCTGGTCTAGCAGATGGCTTCTCGAATTCAATCCCTCCAAATGCAAAGTCATGAGGATCGGAGAAGGGCAAAGAAGACCGCTGACAGAGTACAAGCTAGGCGGACAAAGGCTACAAACCTCGGCAAAGGAGAAAGACCTTGGAGTGAGTATAACGCCAAGCACGTCTCCGGAGGCACACATCAACCAGATAACTGCGGCAGCATATGGGCGTCTGGCAAACCTTAGATTAGCGTTCCGTTACCTTAACAAGGAATCGTTCAAGACACTGTATACCGTGTACGTCAGGCCCATACTAGAATATGCAGCACCAGTCTGGAACCCACACCTGGTCAAGCACGTAAGGAAACTGGAGAAAGTGCAAAGGTTTGCGACAAGGTTAGTTCCACAACTCAGGGGTCTGTCTTATGAAGAAAGATTGAGGGAAATAGGACTAACAACTCTGGAGGAAAGAAGGGTCAGAGGAGACATGATAACGACATACAAAATACTGCGGGGAATTGACAAGGTAGATAGTGACAGGTTGTTTCAGAGAGGGAACACAGAAACAAGGGGACACAACTGGAAGCTGAAGACTCAGATGAGTTAAAGGGATGTCAGGAAACATTTCTTCAGCCACAGAGTAGTCAGGAAGTGGAATGGACTAGAGAAAGATATAGTGGAGGCAGGAACCATACATAGTTTTAAGACAAGGTATGATAAAGCTCATGGAGCAGGGAGAGCAGAGACCCAGTAGCAGACAGCGAAGAGGCGGGGCCAGGAGCTGAGTCTCGACCCCTGCAACCACAATTAGGTGAGTACACACACACACACACACACACACACACACACACACACACACACACACACCACATATTAGTTAAGTACACACACACACACCACATATTAGTTAAGTACACACACACACACATTCCACATATATGTTAAGCTCACACAGAGACACACACACTCACACACACACACACACGCACACACTCACACACAAACACACACACAGATGGGACACAGCAACAAGGGGTCATAGTTGGAAGTTGAAGACACAGATGAATCACAGGGATGTTAGGAAGTATTTCTTCAGTCACAGAGTTGTGAGGAAGTGGAATAGTCTGGGAAGTGATGTAGTGGAGGCAGGATCCATGCATAGCTATAAGAGGTATAATAAAGCTCTTTGAGCAGGAAGAGTGACCTAGTAGCGACCAGTGAATAGGTGTGGCCAGGAGCTGTGAATTGACCCCTGCAACCACAATTAGGTGAATACAACAAGTTGATTACAAACACACACACACTCTCTACATATAGGTTAAGTACACACACACATATAGGATATACATAGAGGTGTAATTTATAATGACATTTTACTTAACCCATATTTTAGGGATTAAAATGTTTTCTAGTGGTAAAAAGGTTTCCAATATTCTTAATGTAACCGATAGACCTTAAACCTCATCAACCAACCAATCATTTGCTCTTACATGACCATTGCATATTAAACCTGGCCTTCATTTTTTTTTAATTTTTAAAATGTTATATTAAAAGTTCAGATCTAAGTTTTCATATTTCAGTGCATATTTATCAAACACCTCGTGTTTGTTCACTATAACTGCCATACACCTCGTGTTTGTTCACCATAACTGGCATACACCTCGTGTTTGTTCACTATAACTGCCCTACACCTAGTGTTTTTTCACTATAACTGCCATACACCTCGTGTTTGTTCACCATAACTGTCATACACCTCGCGTTTATTCACTATAACTGTCATACACCTTGTGTTTGTTCACTATAACTGCCATACACCTCGTGTTTGTTCACCATAACTGCCATACACCTCGTGTTTGTTCACCATAACTGCCATACACCTCGTGTTTGTTCACTATAACTGCCATACACCTCGTGTTTGTTCACCATAACTGTCATACACCTCGTGTTTGTTCACTATAACTGTCATACACCTCGTGTTTGTTCTCTATAGCAGTGTCATACTCATTGTGTTTGTTCACTATAGCTGTGTCATACACCTTGTGTTTGTTCACTGTGGCCGAGTCATACACCTCGTGTTTGTTCACTATGGCTGTGTCATACACCTCATGTTTGTTCACTGCAACTGAGTTATTCACCTCGTGTTTGTTCACTGTAGCTGTGTCATACACCTCGTGTTTGTTCACTATGACTGTGTCATACACCTCGTGTTTGTTCACTATGGCTGTGTCATACACCTCATGTTTGTTCACTGTAGCTGTGTCATACACCTTGTGTTTGTTCACTATGGCTGTGTCATACACCTCGTGTTTGTTCACTATAGATGTGTCATACACCTCGTGTTTGTTCACTATGGCTGTGTCATACACCTCGTGTTTGTTCACTATAGATGTGTCATACACCTCATGTTTGTTCACTGTAGCTGTGTCATACACTTTGTGTTTGTTCACTATGGCTGTGTCATACACCTCGTGTTTGTTCACTATAGATGTGTCATACACCTCGTGCTTGTTCACTATGGCTGTGTCATACACCTCGTGTTTGTTCACTGCAGCTGAGTACACCTTGTGTTTGTTCACTGTAGCTGTGTCATACACCTTGTGTTTGTTCACTGTAGCTTCGTCAATCACTCTGAAAAAACTCTGAATAAACTCTGAAAATTATATTTCAACTCGGTTAATATTTCTGTGTTATCGTGAATAATTTATTTTTGCGTACGTGGTAAATAGACGCCTTACGCTAGATAATTGTTTACAAAATAAATTAACATTGATATTTAGTTGTAAACACAAGACTATTTTACCCCATCAACGTTTTCCATAACTAATGAAAAATGGAAGAAGGTCCTTTTATCCGAGCTTCATGGTGGTTTTGGTGGCGTTGGTAGTATTGGTTGTGATGGTGGTGTTAGAAGTGGTATAGGTAGTGATAGTGGTGGCAGTGGTGGGATGTGGTTGTTGAGTGACTTTGGTGGAGGTGGTATTGGAATTGTTGTTGGTTCTTGTGTTCGTGGCAGTAACGGTAATTGTCATAGTGATTGTGGTGGTGATGCTGGTGATGGGGTTGATGGTGGTAGTGATGGTTTTGGTGGTGGTAGTGGTGATGGTGTTGGTAGTTGTGGTGATGGTGTTGGTAGTGGTGGTGATGGGTGTGGTGGTGATGGTGTTGGTAGTGGTGGTGATGATAGGGGTGGTGATGGTTGTAGTGGTGATGGGCGTGGTGATGGTTGCATTGGTGTTTATAGAAGTATTGCTGGTAGTAATATTAATTGTAATGATGGTGGTGCTGGAGGAGGTGGTGCTGGAGGATGTGCCTGGAGGAGGTGGTGCTGGAGATGGTGGTAGTCGTCGAAGTGGTAGTTTTGATGGTGGTAATTGTTGTTGTGAGGTAATACTGATGGTGGTGCTGGTGGTGGTAATGTTTGTAGGGGTACTGGGGTTGTGGTGATGGTTGGTGTTGTTGCTGGTAGTAGCAGTAATTATAGTTGTGGAGATTGTTGTTGTGGTGGTATTTGTGATGGTTGTGGTGATGGTTATAGTGATGGTAGTAATGGGTGTAGGGTGTGGTGGTGGTAATGATGAGTGTGGTGATGGTTGTATGTTGTAGTGATGATGGCGGTAGTGGTGGTGGTGATAGTTGTTGTTGTAGTGTTATTTGTGATGGTTGTGGTAATGGTTATAGTGATTGGTAGTAATGACTAGGGGTGTGGTGATGGTAGTGATGAATGTGGCGGTGATGATTGGATGGTTGTAATGGTGGTGGTGAGGTGATGGTGGTACAGGTGGTTGTTGTGGTGGTGGGTTGTGTGAGTGACGGGCCTGGCTTGGGTTGGGAAGCCTGTGGTAGCGTGAGCGTGCGGGCAGCGTATATTATACAAGCTGTCTCTGTATATTTTGCAAGCTGTCAGTGTGTATTGTTTACAGTGGCAGCACTATGAAGGTGGGCAGGCTACAGCGCTGATCGTATAACATACATTGTGCGGTCTGCCTTCACCATGCATGCATAAGTCTGCCATCCATGATATTGCGTGTTTCTCAACCCTGTCACCAAATATTGCAGCTATGAATGTTTTGTCTATTATTGCAAATATAGACCATCATTTGATATGCTTGCTCTTGTTAAATATGTTTGTTTTACTAATCTGTAAAAATTTATTTAACTGCTTCGTATTATTTTAGTATCAAAATTATTGGAGGCAAATTACTTTCAAACAACACTTTAGAAATAAGCAAAATATTATTTAAATCAAATTAAAGATTAGACATCTGTCGATTTGGATTTTAACTTTATTTTGAGAGAGTTGGCAAAGGTAGTGTATTATCCTTACCCAAATATTTTTTTCCCTTTTTTTTCTGTCAGCAGCAAAAAGAAAAATAAATATAGGAAACCATGTTAAAATTTTTACCCAGTATAAAATAAACGACAACAAAAGAAGAACTTTCAAGTTCCTCTCAAAATCTTCAACGCATGAGGAAATGGCCCTACTATACAACGCATGAGGAAATGGCCCTACTATACAACCTTCTGATAGTTTTATTTGTAAAAGGCTCCGCCAAGCTTCTTATTTTACAAAGAAAATTTACCTGAAGCCTCAGAACCTCTTTTTGTGTTAAACCTTCACCTTATTACCTGTATCCCACACATACGACTGTACATATGTGTACATCTGTACAGTCGGCCATTAGTGTATTCTGATTTACCCGGATCAGCAATACTTGTACAACCAGATTTTTAGGGTTTATGCGACCCAACTAGAAACACTTATTCAACAGAATAAGGAACATTTTTACAATAAGAATATAAAACTAATATGACAAGTCTAGTAACACTTATGCAACAGGACTACGAACACTTATACAACCAGACTATGTGCACTTATACAATACTAAAAGGAACTCGAATACGACACAAATGGCAACACTTATACAGCAGGATTAGGAACACTTTTTAAACAGCTCTAGAAACATACATACAAGACTAATAACACATATTCAACAGGTCTAATAACATTTATACAAGATTAGTAACACTTACACAACAGGGCTAGAAACTCCTAAACTACTCCAGACCGTCGCGTAAGCCACTGGGCCAGCTAGCTTCAATAAGATTCATCCAACTAGGTATATTTCTACACCATAGGAAGGTTAGCATAGACCGTGGCTTACGCGACGGTCTGGAGTTTTGAGACTCTGACCGCGGGTTCGATCCCCCCCCCCCCACCGTGGTATGGTTTGTTTGCAATCGTGTCATTACGATTTCGTGAGTCAAGACTACGAACGCTGATACAACAATAGAAAAACTAATAAAACAGGATTCAGAACACAGTAGGATTAGCATCACTTCGCTTATAACAAAGGACTAGGAACACAAATACAACGACTAAAAAAATATGTACACTTTGACTACGAATATTTAAATAGCTTACTTACAACCGAACTAGGAGCATTTATACAACATGGGTAAGTGTACTTACACAATATAACTAGGAATACTTCGCAATGTAACTAGAACACTTATGTATCTAGAAAACTATTTCATTTGGACAGTGATCATTTATACATTCGACGTAGTAACATATGGATAACAAATAGAATACTAGTCCATCCAGATGATGAGGTATTCAGTGAGGGATCTATTTAAACTGGGACAATTTCTTTTACTTTCTCGATCATCCTTACTTTCTCGTGTGAGATTCATTTAAGTCCACCATTGACAAACCCTTTCCTCCTTTTAATATCTTTGTTCTCAACTATCTTCATTTTTACTCCGGTATTCGGCATAGTATTTTCTTTTTCTGGAGAAGCATGAAATTTCTCGTTTAGCTGGTCAGTAGAGCTCTTGACCATTTGATCGAGAGCTGCTGTCTTACCGGTCTCCACCGCTACGAAGACCACATCATGGTAGGTTTCTCACCCAGCGTAACAAATGGATCACCACACGGTAGTGTCGTATGTTAGTTGGTTAATTTTGGTTTAAAGTGTCTCGATTACGAAAAGGCTCATGTAACCTAATGATCACCAATCAAAAATATTTTCATTTTTAAAACAGGATTAAAGTTAACTATCAGCATATCTATACTGAGAGATATACACTTTTTTGTGTTCTTATAATCTCTGATTGAAACAAGATTTCTTGCAGAAGACAATAAAATTTGAGTTGTTGTTATCTAGTAGTGCAACACTAATAATACCAGTTTAATAATAATAATAATGTTTTAAAAATATTGTCATATTATTAAGTCATTCAAATAATATTTTTTTATGTTAAAGCGTGTTTAATAATACGCTTGTCATATTAACATACTTAGTAATGAAGACTAATTTAATTTAATATCATTTTCCCAAAACTATCGATATGGAGGAGCAGTTATCCATTCCCATGGTGAATGCTGCACAGGACCCCATTCACAGTTTCCTTGATCGTTTCCCTATCGACCTCCAAGAGATACTGCTCGAGTTTTCCAGTATCGAATTTGATCAGGAAAGATTAATAAATTGCAAAACACATTGTGCCAATGGCATCACATTTAGATAAGTTTTTTTAAAGTCTGAAAATAAGGCACAAGCTTCAGCATGACCCAAGTACATTAAGCTCTCTTAGTTTATAGAGCATTGAAAAGTAAAGCACTAATGTACACTGTAAATCAGATGAGAGCTATGTACAACATCAATATTTTCACTATACTTGAAAACAGAACTTCCTCAAAGACTTTATAGCAGCAGGCGGAGTTATCCAATCGGCTTCAAGGTGGCAAGTGCAGGTGCCCTACGCTCAGTTTTATACAGACTATTCTCGATACTGTTGTTCCCATGCGATACGTATACAAAGAGGCTTCCGATTGCCTTCGCAATTTCAACACCTGTGTATCCTACTTATATGGTCGGTATACTTTCAAAGTGTAAATACTTGTCATATTGTCACTTTTAATCTCTGGTATTTCTGGGGTGTTCCTCAGTACTGGTGACGAGTTCTTCATCTCAGAAAATGGACTTATCCTTCCCTTCCTTGGATCGAACCTGAATGAGCTTAAATCCCCAGGAGCTATACGGCCTTTAAAGTTTAGTGCTTCCCACTAATAAAAATAAAAGAATTCTGAATGATATAAATCTATAATAGCTGATGCATATTGTGAAGATGGATAATTTTTTTTGTGTTTAGGCTGTGTAGGCCGAAATTTGCTTCGACTCCAGTATTAGGAAGTGCGGCTGAGCACGAAATAGCCTGAGCGGGAAATAGGCTGAGTGAGAAATAGGTTGAGTGTGAAATAGGCTGAGTGGGAAATAGGCCGAGTGGGAAATAGGCTGAGTGGGAAATAGGCCGAGTGGGAAATAGGCCGAATGGGAAATAGGCTGAGTGGAAAATAGGCTGAGTGGGAAATAGCCTGAGCGGGAAATAGGCTGAGTGAGAAATAGGTGGAGTGGGAAATAGGCTGAGTGGGAAATAGGCCGAGTGGGAAATAGGCTGAGTGGGAAATAGGCTGAGTGGGAAATAGTATGAGCGGGAAATAGGCCGAGTGGGAAATAGGCTGAGAGGGAAATAGGCTGAGTGGGAAAAAGGCTGAGTGGGAAATAGGCCGAGTGGGGAATAGGCCGAAGGGGAAATAGGCTGAGTAAGAAATAGGCAGAGCGGGAAATAGGCTGAGTGGGAAATAGGCTGAGTGGGAAATAGGCTGAGTGGGAAATAGGCTGAGTGGGAAATAGGCCGAGTGGGAATTAGGCTGAGTGGGAAATAGGCCGAGTGGGAAATAGGCCGAATGGGAAATAGGCTGAGTGGGAAATAGGCTGAGTGGGAAATAGCCTGAGCGGGAAATAGGCCGAGTGGAAAATAGGCTGAGAGGGAAATAGGCTGAGTGGGAAATAGGCTGAGTGGGAAATAGGCCGAGTGGGGAATAGGCCGAAGGGGAAATAGGCTGAGTAAGAAATAGGCAGAGCGGGAAATAGGCTGAGTGGGAAATAGGCCAAGTGGGAAATAGGCTGAATGGGAAATAGGCTGAGTGAGAAATAGACAGAGTGAGAAATAGGATGAGTGGGAAATAGGCTGAGTGGGAAATAAGCTGAGTGGGAAATAGGCCGAGTGGGAAATAGGCTGAATGGGAAATAGGCTGAGTGGGAAATAGGCTGAGCGGGAAATAGGCTGAGTGAAAAATATGCCTAGTGGGAAATAGTCTGAGTGGGAAATAGGCTGAGTGGGAAATAGGCTGAGTGGGAAATAGGCTTAGTGGGAAATAGGCCGAGTGGGAATTAGAGGATTATCCCCGATCTGCCAGCTTTTTCGGCCATGCCCTAGCTCCTGGACAAAGAGCATCCAGCTCCTGGACCATGACCAACTTATCTCCAACACCTCGGATGAAGATCCCCTAAACCCCTCTCTTCTCTACATCACACATGACCATCCTAGCTCCAACACCTCGGATCAAGAACACCCTCATCTCCTACTTCTCCACTCCAATTCCTAGGAACAGGATCTCACACACCACCTCACCCCCTCCATTTCCCCTTCTCCCCTTGGATCAAGAACACCCTCAATCTCTTCATCTTCTCCACCCCTGCTCCATCTTCTTGGATCAAGAGCACAATCACCTGACATCCCATGCTAGAAGTCCTCGGATCAAGATCCTCCCTCTCCCTACCACCAACCACATCTACCTGTCCATCACTCAGACTCTAGTTCCTGGTCCAAGAACATCCTTGCTCCAATTCCTTGGATCAAGATCCCCTTCACTACTCTTACCACCCTCTCCCAATCCTACATCCTTACTCCATTTCCTTGGATGATGAACACTCTCATCTCCTCTAACTTGTCTCCAACGCACTGGAACAAGAACACTCAACTGCCCGACCCTTAACCACCTACTCCATCACCCCTACCCACGTACCCTCTCCCTCTCACCCCTGCTCCATCACGTTGAATCAAGAGCACTCACCCTGTGACGTAATGAGTTTCTAAACATAAGGCAATACCTTCGGTATTTACCTGTCATGGTAATAGGGGCGCATCCACTCTCTCCCTTTACGGTCTTATTTCATTTATTTAGAGAGTAGTAATTTATTTGCTCGCTTGATTCCATCAGATAAATATGTTTTGTATAATATTTTTTAAGATGTGTTCACACACTAGCGCTCATCAGGTGGTAAGAGGGGCACTATACAAGTGGGCATTTGTTGGTCAATAAATGTTGGTGAATGAATGGTAAATAATACACTAAATGTTATTAACATTACATATTTAAATAATGCAAGGTTAAACATTACGTGGTAAAAAAGTCACAAAAGGTAAAATATTTTATTTAAAAGATATACAAGTTTAATTAATGGATGGTAAACCATAACATGGTAAAAACATTTCAATGTTACACAAAATTTTATTAGGCATTCGCTGGTAAAACTGTTATTATCTATGAACGCTAACAAAGTAATACGTTCCAGAGTATCACAAAAGTTAACTCATACTCTCCAAGTCCTTGAATCTCGAACCCAGCACCACCATGCAAGAGCACCTACCTTCACCCTCGACCCCAGCACCACCATGCAAGAGCACCTACCTTCACCCTCGACCCCAGCACCACCATGCAAGAGCACCCACCTTCACCCTGGACACAAGCACCACCATGCAAGAGCACCTACCTTCACCCTCGACCCCAGCACCACCATGCAAGAACACCTACCTTCACCCTCGACCCCAACACCACCATGCAAGAGCACCCACCTTCACCCTGGACACAAGCACCACCATGCAAGAGCACCTACCTTCACCCTCGACCCCAGCACCACCATGCAAGAGCACCTACCTTCACCCTCGACCCCAGCACCACCATGCAAGAGCACCCACCTTCACCCTGGACACAAGCACCACCATGCAAGAGCACCTACCTTCACCCTCGACCCCAGCACCACCATGCAAGAACACCTACCTTCACCCTCGACCCCAACACCACCATGCAAGAGCACCCACCTTCACTCTCGACCCCAGCACCACCATGCAAGATCACCTACCCTCACCCTGGACCCCAGCACCACCATGCAAGAGCACCCACCTTCACCCTCGACCCCAGCACCACCATGCAAGAGCACCCACCTTCACCCTCGACCCCAGCACCACCCTGCAAGAGCACCTACCTTCAGTCTGGACCCCAGCACCACCATGCAAGAGCACCCACCTTCACCCTCGACCCCAGCACACCATGCAAGAGCACCCACCTTCACCCTCGACCCCAGCACCACCCTGCAAGAGCACCTACCTTCAGTCTGGACCCCAGCACCACCATACAAGAGCACCCACCTTCACCCACCAGCACCACCATGCAAGAGCACCCACCTTCACCCTCGACCCCAGCACCACCATGCAGGAGCACCCACCTTCACCCACCAGCACCACCATGCAAGAGCATCCACCTTCACTCTCGACCCCAGCACCACCATGCAAGATCACCTACTTTCACCCTGGACCCCACCACCACCATGCAAGAGCACCCACCTTCACCCTCGACCCCAGCACCACCATGCAAGAGCACCCACCTTCACCCTCGACCCCAGCACCACCATGCAAGATCACCTACCTTCACCTTGGACCCCAGCACCACCATGCAAGAGCACCCACCTTCACCCTCGACCCCAGCACCACCATGCAAGAGCACCCACCTTCACCCTCGACCCCAACACCACCCTGCAAGAACACCCACCTTCACCCTCGACCCCAGCACCACCATGCAAGAGCACCCACCGTCACCCTCGACCCCAGCACCACCATGAAGAAGCATTCACCTTCAGTCTCCACCCCAGCACCACCATGCAAGAGCACCCACCTTCAGCCTCGACCCCAGCACCACCATGCAATATCATCCACCTTCACCCTCGACCCCATCACCACCGTGCAAGAGCACCCACCTTCACCCTCGACCCCAGCACCACCATGCAAGAGCACCCACCGTCACCCTCGACCCCAGCACCACCATGAAGAAGCATTCACCTTCAGTCTCCACCCCAGCACCACGATGCAAGAGCACCCACCTTCAGCCTCGACCCCAGCACCACCATGCAATATCATCCACCTTCACCCTCGACCCCATCACCACCGTGCAAGAGCACCCACCTTCACCCTCGACCCCAGCACCACCATGCAAGAGCACCCACCTTCACCCTCGACCCTCGCAGCAGACCTCATTGTAATTCACAAAATTATCATAACGTTAACAAGTTGCGTCTTCTTGTGCCATAGGTTACAATGCAAGGTCTCAAGTGTCGCCCAGTTTTCAATCAAGCACTGCGGAGCTCGGGTCTGTACCTCCAACAAACTGAACAATCGCATAAGCTACGGTTCAAAAAAATGTGGTGCAAATGACATTTTTTGAACAGGAACATTCTTATCTCGTCTTAGCGATAGAGAGAGAGAAAGAGAGAGAGAGAGAGAGAGAGAGAGAGAGAGAGAGAGAGAGAGAGAGAGAGAGGGGAGAGAGAGAGAGAGAGAGAGAGAGAGAGAGAGAGAGAGAGAGAGAGAGAGAGAGAGAGAGAGAGAGGGAGGGAGGGAGGGAGGGAGGGAGAGAGACATACAGACAGATAGACAGACAGACAGACAGACAGACAGACAGACAGACAGATTGACAGATGAACTTAATATTTTATATTTTTGGGGTTCAAGCTTTTCGACTATGGGTGAATCAATAATTTAAGTTCGCGTGTAATCTCTTCGCAACTGTTCAAGAACACTTTCATCATTAAAATAATGAATTAAGTAAACTCTCATTGAATATATACAGAGACATACGTAGGGAACTGATATAACACCTATTCATCGACAAGTCTTCTACCAATCATCGCCTCTGTTACAACACTGTGTGCACACACGTATTTATTCATAATAAAATAGTATTTACTAGGACGGGGAGCTTCCGAACGTTTCCATCGTCTCATCTTTCGTGTGGCCAACTGTACACTGGTACTTATGCATAGTACATGAGTGGCATTTACTACCTGGGTTTATGATGGTGTTGGTGGATGTATGATAAGATGGTATTTCAGCAAGTGAGAGAAAAATGTTGAACTCATTGTTACTTAGGGAAGTCGCAGCCCAACATTGGCGGAGGAAGGGTGTGCTATCTGGGTCCCCTGGTGGCAGTATCGTACAACGTTGTTGTCCGCAACATGGCTGCCAGTTACAGGCGACGTGTAAACACCGTTTGTATTGAGCTTTTGCAGGGAGCTGTTTACCCTAGTACGGCTGATGTGCTGCTACCCTTGATAATTGGGGTTTCCGTTAATGTTGCCATGAGGAACTTTGTCAAGTTTTCCAGCACTGGTGCTTAAGAGGCAATTGTGGATAAGTATCAGGACCTGATGATTGTGGTCCAAACTGGCTTGGAGGTACGTGTATGAGATGTATCTATATATTATTCTTGGATATGAATTCGGAATACTCCATTTGAAGCTGATGAAGTGGATGTGCAGAAGGTTTTCAGACAGTTTGGAGTTATTCACGCAGCTACTGTGGGGCGTTGGGTCCAGGGTGTGTATGCTGGAATGCCGGAGGGCTCTTTTGTCCTTAAAATGACTCTGTGATGACAGATTCCATCGTATGTGTTCATGGAAGCCTTTAAGACCCAGGTGTACATTACATACCCTGGGCAGATACGGACCTGTAGGATCTGTGGGTCCCCAGGACATATGGTGGTGATGTGTGAGAAACGACGGGACCTACTACAACGGGCCTCAGACGATTGAACAGCTGTTGCTGATCAGGCTGCGCAGGAGGTACAACTGGTGAAGCTGGATGTGTCAGAAGCTGCAGGTGTTGAGGCGAGCACTGGGAAATGGAGCGACAAAGTTCCTGAGGAAGAGGTGCTTGTGCAGACTTTATGGATATGCAGGCCCCAACTCAGGAGTCGGCGCTGAATAAATCTGATGGGGATGTTGTCGGCGAGGAGGTGGGATTGGTGGATCCTACTTTCGAGGACCTTCACAGGATGCTTGATAGTCTGACAATGGTTGGCATGTTGACTGCATAGGTGGTGACTGAGGAGGATGAGTTATGAATTGCATGTGTTGATGGTGTTGAGGTCATTGAGCTTTTCCGGGTATTGAATGTGGTAATGGAGGTCGAGTTGCATCAGGCTGAAGGGGATGAAATAATGGTTTGCATGGGTACATCCTGTAAACGGCCTAGTGAGGTGGCTGGTGATAATGTTTTAACACCTGGTCAGAGGTCTGGTAAAAAGGCCTGGGCAGACATGGCGAAGGGTGGGAAGGGGGCATTGTTAGGTTGGAATGGAGGGTTAGGAAAAGGTAGTAGTGCAATTGGTGGTTCTGTCCTGCCGGGAGGGCATAGGGTGCAGAAGCAGAGAGGAAAACCCCCGTTATAGTTTTTACATTTCTGAATATGAATGTTAATGGCCTCCGTGCGGAGGTCAAGAAGAGATGGGTTGAAGTGACTTTGCGACTACTATGTGTTGATGTATGCTGCCTTCAGGAGCATAATTTTAGGTGTGGAAGGGACTTGAGTCTGAATGGTTTTGTCACATATACGGGAAGTGCAATGAATTTCAAAGGGGGGGTTACTATTGGGGTCAGGGAAACCAGCCCTTTTACATTAAGGTCTTGGGAGGAGGGGAGGGTAGGATTGTTCGAGTTGATGGGGTTTGGGGGGATATCCAGGTATGTTTTATCGGGGTTTACATGCCTGCTGAGAATAGTCGTCATGTTAAGGAAGATTTTGTTCGTAATGAGTTGATTTATTTTCTGAGAGGATTACCGATGATAACTGTTGTTGCTGGTGACTGGAATTGTGTAATCCGTAAGAGGGATGTAAAGCCAAGAGGGGTGGGATGTTTATCGGGTGTGTTGAGGTATGTTTTGGGTGCGATAGGAGTGGGGGATGTGATCTGGGGGGAAGTTGTAGAACATACTTATGTCAGGAGAGGCTACGCTGCTAGATTAGATAGAATATATGTATCAGGGGATGTGAGGGTGGAGAATGTGACTTGTGTGGATGTTTGGATTTTCGGATCACAGGGGCGTGTTGGCTTGTTTATCATGGGGAAGTGCGATACGCATGTATTCTAGTTATTGAAAGCTGAACACTAGATTGTTGCAAGGCCCGGATCATTGTGGGGTTTTCTCGGAGTGGTGGGGAAGGGTATGGGATGAGGGTCATTGTGTTGAGGACATTGTTGGGTGGTGGAATGGGAGAGGTAATGTTGTGATTCATGATTTTTAAACAAGGATGGGGAGGGAGGATGTGCGATTGAGGCTTGGCATGCAAAAATATTTGGAGGGGAATTTGAGGGCATGCTATGGAGGGGGAGGGGGTGGGTATCTGCAGGAGGAGATTGCAGCCTTACATGAACGGTTGCAGGAGATTTAGGAGGAAGCGTTTCATGCCATTCGAATACAGATGGGGTTGGATGATGTACTGTGGGGCGATAAGGCCTCAGCGTATGTGTTGCGAAAATTTAGGTGCCACAGGAGAGATATGACAATTATGTCTATGAAAGTCGATAGAGAATTAAGTGGGTATAGGCTGGGCCAGCTATTGCAGACGATGGAGGGTATCGGTGGATATGTGGATGTTTGGTTCCGGAGAAGTTATGTCAGGTGGATTGTGATCAGGCAGCGCGTGGAATAGTCCTAGAGGGTATTGTCTCGAGAATTAGTGATGCGGATCGTATGGGCATGGAGGGGATGATCACTGAAGAGGAGGTGTTGAAGGCGATACAGGGTCAGAGGTTAGGGAAATCGCCAGGGATAGATGGGATCCCTGGCGATTTTTATGTTGCTCATTGGGAGGTTTTGAGGCAGGTGCTAGTTCGGATCTTCAATAGCATGAAATCTGGGGGCGCTATGGGGGAAGATCAACGTACTGGGATTGTGGTGCTTGTACCCAAGAGATGGCATAGCGAGTCTTTGGGGGGCATATTGGGCAATAACGTTGCTTTGTTCAGACTACAAGATTTTTGCATGAGTGAATCGGATGAAGGTAGTTTTATGTCACATACTAGAGGGTGGGCAGTATGGTGTTCTCGGACGCAGTATGCAGGCGGGGAATCGGAGAATTAGGAGTTTTCTGGAGGGTCAAAAGGGGGGAAAAATCATAGGGCTGGATTGGGAAACAGCTTATGATCGTGTCAACAGGGATGTATTGCAGGAGATACTTAGAAGGCAGGGGTTTGGTGATGAAATAGTGGGATGGGTAAGGACATTGTATGTGGGGGTTCAGGTGTGAGTGCAGGTAAATGGGTGGGTGGGGGTAATGGTGGGTATGGGGCGGGGGCTGCGACAGGGGTGTCCCCTGTCGCAGATCCTGTTTGCATGCTTGCAGAACCCCTTTTATCGGTTGGTGTCTGAGGGTGTCTGGGAAGTGGGTGAGGACAGTGATTGAGCACCGGGGATCATTGGGTATGTTGATGATACATCCATTTTGGTAGGAAGTGAGGAGGGGTTGAGTGTTATCAATAGGATGATAGAGGTGTTTGGGTTTGCTTCTGGCATGAGGGGTAATAGAGAAAAATCACATTTATTGGAGGTGGGGTCTTGGGTAGGGGGGACGTTGGGGCAGAGGTTTGGGTGGGTCACTGTAAATAGACTTAAAATTTATGGGGTAACCTTTTGCAATGATGCTAGGGTAGCACGTGAAATTAATTCCTCTGCGGTTGTGGAAGGGGCTTTGAGGAGGATGGAGGGTTGGAGAGCAGGGATTTTACATTATTGCAACGAGCAGTGGTTATTAATATGTTGGTGTATAGCAAACTTTGGCACGTGGCCACAATATATCCTCTCATGGAGATGGATGTACTGCGGTGCAGATGAGAGTCTTGCGATTCATTTGGGGATTTGGTAAGCACTGGTTAAAGAAGGAGGTGGTGATGACAAGGGTGGCATTAGGGGGCTTGGGGTTGATACCTTTGGGTAGGAGGTTGCAGGGTATTTTCATTAAGCAGGAATTTGTGGTGAGGGGCGGGGTGCGTGGAACAAAGGTAGATAGGATAATGAGGGAGTTACAGAGGTGGTGGAGTGGGCAGGAGCTGCTGAGATATGAGGTGATATTGCGAGTTCTGTTAGTGGCGCGTGAGCTGGGTGGGATTAGGGTTAGTAAGCTGGATAGGGTAGGGGTAGGGATGGAAGAGGGGGCGGTATTAGGTGTGGAAACTTTCCCAATGTACGATTAGCGAAAGGTGTGTTTTTTTTTTAGGAGATTACGGTTGCCATCTAGGTACGTGAGACTGGGTTTCGGTTTTTGCATGGCATCTTGGCCTCTAAAGCTCTCCTGTTTGTTATGGGTTTGGCGAGGGAGGGCAGCTGTACCTGATGTGGGATGCCTGATACAGCGTATCATGCTGTGTATTTTTGCGGGTGCCTGGGAAGGGTTAAGAAATGGTTTGGCCAAGTTCTTCGTATGGAGGGGGGCGAGGGTGTTATGACCTTGCAGGCTTTAATACACACACAACCTGCACATATAAGAAAGAGAGGAGCTTACGACGACGTTTTGGTCCGACTTGGACCATTTACAAAGTCACACTAACACACAGGACAGGAAGAATGGGTATTTATAGGCAGGCAGACAGGGGAGGGCACAAGAAAGTGGTGGAGGGGTAATAATGGAGGTAGTGGTGGTAGTGGTAGTAGAAGTAGTAGTGGAGACAGTCATATTCTAGGAAGGGAGCACTGCAATGAAGCTGGCGGCCCGCATAGGGTGAGGACAACAACACAGAGGGGGAAAATGAAATTAAAATAAAATAAAGAAGGACAAATACAAGGCAAAATAAAAGAAAGAAAACACAGAGGAGAAGGGGGAAGAGATAGAAGGGGAAGGAATCAGGTTAAGTCACGGGTGTTCTGAAGTTTGGAGCATTTAACAATGTAATGGGAGAGGAAAGCATCTACAGAGACAAAGCCAGGGCTAAGATTCATACAGGGAAAGTTGTGTATAAGGGAGGATTCAACCAGATGGTGACTATGAAAGTTGGACGTAGGGTAGACAGTTTTAGCAGAAGACCAATCAATAGAATGACTGTGATCTCTGACATGACAGAAAAGAGCATTATTAGTGTCGGCAAGCCTAGCCCTATTTTTGTGCTCCCTAAGTCTGTCAGAAAGAGATCGGCCAGTTTCTCCAAAGTACTGAAGAGGACAGGAGGAGCAAGAAATAGAGTAGACATCAGGAGAATCTAAAGAGGGAGGGGAGGTATGAACTAGATTAGTGCGAAGAGTGTTAGTCTGGCGAAAGGTAAGTTTGATGTCTAAGGAACGGAGAGAGTTGTTGAGATTAGAGAGACCAGAGATGTAGGGAAGGCAGAGGACAGGAGAGTTCCCAGGAGTAGAGGGTTTAGGAGAGAAGAAAGTCTGTTTGGCATGAGAGAAAGCAGAGTCAATAAAATGGAAAGGGTAGCCAAGACGGGAAAATGAATTATGAAGAGTGGAAATTTCTGCTTCAAGGAACTGAGGATCACAAATGCGGAGAGCACGGAGAAAGAGGGAGATAAGAACACTTTTCTTGTTTTAGATATTTTGCATGTGTCGTGGGGCATGAGTGAGGTTAGGAGTGAGGTAAGGATCAGGGCTCTGGCAGCCCATTTTTATAGAATGATGTGTAGAAATCAATGTTTGTACGGGAGGGCGTGGTCGCGTTTTTTCCCAGAGGGGTATAGTCTCCTCACGATGGGTCTTTTGTTGTGGGGTAGAGGTTAAGGAAACCTAAGGGAGCTGGTTTCCAGGGGAGGGGGATGGTTTGGGTGTGTGTGTGTGTGTGAGTGTTGGTAGGTGTGTGTGGTCCTGGTTTGGGGTTGGGTGGGGGGTGGAAGGTTTGGGGTGGGAATGGGATGGGGAGAGTTGTGCATCTGTTTTTTGACTTATGACCTTTTTTATGCAGGGGCATAGTGGAAGGGGTTGTTTATAACTTTGACGGTGAGTGTTTGGTAGCGCTGTTTTGATTTGGACTTTGGACTTCGGGTTGGGTTTTTGTTTTTCATGGTATGATTGGGGTTTTTCCCTCTCTGCTTCAGTTATGAGTTTAGGGTGGTGGTCAGGGTTCCCTGTTCCACGTTGTGTGGGACCGATCTCAGGTAGGGTTTATTATATTTTTCTTGATAATTAATGTGCGGTGATTATTTTCTTGTCATGTGCTTAGGTACAATATTGTGCTTTATGAATATAACTGTACCTGTGTGTTTCATATATCTTGTGTGACGTGTATATCTTCAGGTGTAATATGTCAGGGATCTTTTTGTGTTCCCTAACCTTTAGTTTTCGGGAGGTGGGGGCAGATGCTTCCTTAGGAGAGGGGGTACTGAAACACCGTCTGAGGGTGGGTGTGTTTTTGTGTCCCTGTTTAACTTAATCTTTGGAAAGGTATTGTAACGTGTCATATATATGGGACATGGTTAATTGTAATCTGGTGGAATGCGTGGGTTTGTTGTTTTGCCCTTTGTGGTACAGTGGTTTTCGGGGTTGTGGAAATAAGTCTCATTGCCGTATTTAGCATATCCTTATAGTAATTCTATTCGGGTCATGAGTTTAAGTAAGTTGACAAAAAAAAAAATTCTTCTATGTAGGTCCTTGTTGGACCATTCTTATTGTATAAACATGTATCAGTCTACTGTACCCCAGCCATGGGGTTTTGTTTTTAAGTTGTAAGTTTGTAATCTGTATAATGTTCGAGGGATTAGTACCAAACTTGCACACGAGAGTCACTCCCTACGAAAGCAAAAGACTCGGCAGGCGATGTAACATCCTCCCAATGAAAAGCAGGGGTGCCACTAGCACGTTGAGAGACAACACAATAAGTGTCAGGGACCCAAGACTATTCAACTGCCTCCCAGCATACATCAGGGGGATTACCAAAAAACCCTGGCTGTCTTCAAGCAGTCACTGGACAAGCACCTAAAGTCGGTACCTGACCAGCCAGGCTGTGGTTCGTATGTTGGACTGTGTGCGGCCAGCAGTAACAGCCTGGTTGATCAGGCTCTGATCCAACATGAGGCCTGGTCACATACCAGGGGCGTTGACCCCTTTAACTTTCTAAAGGTATACTCCAGGCTCTTGCTTGTCATTTCAATGAAATATTAAAAAGAATAACTAAAGAGGGGTGGGGGTTTGGGATAGTTTTGATTTTACTTAGTTTCTATAGTCTGTAATGGTGTAGAAAATGTCAATGGTCACTTGTATTTTGTCTGTTACATAGTGATTTATGTATATTTTGTATAAGGTCTCTTGTTATATTAGTACTATATGGTATATGTTGTACGAAGAATGAGGTGTTATATATTGTTAGTAGGGATGTCAAAAGACATTACATATTTGGTATGTTTCTGATTCCATGTTTGTACTCCTGTATGGTTCGTAAATAAATAAAAAAAAAACTTAGTACTACAAGTCTGTTTGGGTAGTTGGGATCTTTTGCAATTACTTTATCCTCTTGAATGTTTAAGTAACGGATTTTACCTGGATTACTTTTACGCTTTTCCTGCAGTGTAAATACTAGTAGGTTGTGTCGGTTTTTGGTCAAATACTCATTGAACTTAATGTTACTTTTTTATTGCAGCCTTGTTTATTCCCCTCTTTTTAGAGTTATAGGCAAATTTGATCTTTATGCGCTTGAGGCACCAGCCTGTCCTATATACTTCTTGGAAGTGTGTGTGTGGGGGTTGAGAAGCATATTATATCTAATTCCAGTTTTGGAAGCATTGAGCACGGGAATATATCTACACAATATTCACCTTACATTTCAACAGAAAAGAGAGTGATCTTTATGAATATTGAGTCGCTGAGTAGTTGTTGCTTCATCACACCGGCATGATGGTCGTCTGTTAAGTTTGTTTTGTGTAGAGATCCTCAATTCTTGTGTCGACTTGTGACTGCAGAGAAGTTATACCGCTGACAATGGAGATAGTTAGGGCAACATCGTTTTGTTTGTTTAAATGCTGATGCAAAATCGTTTCCAGTTCATTTATTCTGGTAGCTTGATTGGCAAAGACATCCTGGAGTTGTATGTAGTTGATTATTATATTTGCTAGAGCTTCTTGTTCTAATCAGAAGTTATTGTTTTTCTTTGATCTTTGGTTGATTTTTCCTATCCTTGCTTCCAGTAATGTTGCTTGAGTGTTAAGTAGGTTTATTCAGGTATACACAAATATATTTCAGGTATATGTTGAACATCGAGTGGTGTATTTTTTGGGCTTAAGTTGCAGGGTTTATGGTTAGTCTTATAAGTCGCATCCTGGGAATGAGGAGCAACTGACCCCAGTGGCTTTAAGGAGACCTCAGTGGAAATAAGTCACACTGTCTGACTATGTTGGGTTATCCTGGGTTAATAAAAATGTATATTGAATGTGACCATCATGTCTGCGTGGGCTCAAGAATACTGTATAAAATTATGGCTTATGTGTCTCACGCCTGAACATGGACTTACCAACTTACTTTACTTACATATTTACTTAACTTACATATTTACATACATATTCACTTATTGCTTATTTACACATTCACACAGGCCCTGTGGCCTGGCTGACGGAGCTCTCATTTCACATACTGAGGGTCCGGGTTCGATTCCCTGTGGTGTGGAAACATTCAATGCGTTTCCTTACATTCATCTAGCAAGTAGGTACCTGAGTGTTAGTTGACTAGTGTGGGTCGCATCCTGGGGGACAAGATTGAGGACCACAATGGAAATAAGACAGACAGTCCCTCGATGACGCACTGACTTTCTTGGGTTATCCTGGGTGGAAAACCCTCCGGTAAATCCTATTTTGACTAACTCAAAAGAAACATGCCAGCCTTGCCTTGGGTCTTCAATGTCCCTGTAGTCACCAATTTCAATGTAACCCAGAAAATTGACATTTCCACAGCGCGAGTCCCTCAAATCCACCCCTCTGATCTGAATTTTCAACCTGAATTCAACTCCCAGGTCCTTTCAATACCTACTAGGCAGATGTCCACTACAATCCCTATTTCCAAACCAAACTTTCCTATTCCTTTCTAAATCTAAACATCTATTGAATCCATAGCGTCTCTTTAGATATCCTCAAGACCTTATTTATATCCCCTTTTAATACCCATTTTCCACTTTATACCTCGATCATGTCTCCTCATTCTACGTCTTACAAGTGAATGTAATTTAGGGTCTTCAATCTTTCTTCGTAAGGAAGATTTCTAATGCTATGTATTAATTTAGTCATTCTACGCTGAATGTTTTCTAACGAATTTATGTCCATTCTGTAATATGGAGACCAGAACTGAGCTGCGTAATCTAGGTGAGGCCTTACTAATGATGTATAAAGCTGTAATATAACCTCTGGACTTCTGTTGCTAACACTTCTGATATAAATCCCAGTAATCTATTTGCCTTATTACGTACGCTTAGGCATTGCTGTCTTGTTTAAGGTTGCTGCTACCATCTAAGAATCACTAAGACTTATTAATATAAGGCTGGTTAACACTCAGCAGGCTCTTGCCATACTAGCATCCTCAATGCATCCCACTCTATTCGACCACGAATTAATTTTCTAATCTTCTATCCAAGAAATCTAATGCTTTGAATCTAATTACTCATCGGTCTCGACTAATGCTCATTCACTATGAATTTATCCAACCTGATAATTATGAAACTACAAGGTCCTAGCTGACCCTACTAGGAGACTCCACTATGTTACAACCCTATTTAAACCCATTTTTCCTACTTCCTTTGTAAATCCATAACTTTCCAATTATGAGCTGCCATTTTTGCAGGTTCTCTCTTGGAAAAAATAAAAGGAGCACTGCACTTTCCAAAGAGGTCCTTACAATATCCCAACGATTCAATTTAATACCCAGAATAATTGAATTCTTTACTCGTGCATCCATCATCCCTCCACCTGTTTCAACCAAATTAGAACACAGGTCTAGTTAATTACCCTATAGGCAGACTCGTTCCATCTATCATCCCATTCAACAATATTTTCTAATGCTTCTAATTAACTTATCAGATCATATTGGGTCTCCTGAATGTTCCTAACAATTTAGTCCATTCTGTTAATGACCAGTAGTGACTGTAGTCTCCCTGCTTTACTAATGATAATAAGAAGCTTAATTACCATTTCACTTTTTATTAGCACTACACTGTTTGAATTAGATAAATTAACCAAATGTAATCGGGATATTTGTGTATTCACGTACGTTCCATTTGGATTTAGAACCATTGAACCATTCATCTATAGGCATTGCTGTCTTGGTTTTAAGAGTTGCTGCTTACCATCACCCCCAAGTCCTTCTCGCAATCTGTATGGCTAAGTTCTACGTTATTTAACTTATAAGTGCTTGGGTTATGGACACTCCCGAGCTTCAGAACCTTGCATTTATCTACATTGAACTGCATCTGCCACTTTTCTGACCACGAATTAAGTTTGTCTAAATCTTCCTGAAGTTCTACGACATCTATGTTTGAATCAATTATCCTACCTATCTTCGTGTCGTCGGCGAATTTGCTCATATCACTAGTAATTCCCTCATCAAGGTCATTGATATATATTATAAATAACAATGGGCCTAAGACTGATCCCTGTGGAACACCACTTGTTACAAGTCCCCATTCGGATTTAACCCCATTTATGCACACTCTCTGCTTCCTATTGGTGAGCCATGACTCGATCCATGACAGCACTTTTCCCCCAATGCCATGAGCTGCCACTTTCTTTAACAGTCTCTGGTGCGGTACTCTATCAAAAGCCTTACTAAAGTCTAAATAAACAATATCGAATTCTTTATCGTGATCAACAGCCTCAAAAGCTTTACTGATATACATATCCTATATAGTTTACCACGTAAGAGCCGTTTTCTTTGAAAGAGGTTATAAAGCGTATTCTTTCTTATTTTTCATGGTAAACTTACACTAACATTTTTGTGGGATAACAGGAAGACCTAAGTAAGTAAGTAAGTAAGTAAGTAAGTAAGTAAGTAAGTTTATACACACACAACCCGCACATATAAAAGAGAGAGGAGCTTACGACGACGTTTCGGTCCGACATGGACCATTTACAAAGTCACACTAACACAAAGGACAGGTGACTTTGTAAATGGTCCAAGTCGGACCGAAACGTCGTCATGAGCTCCTCTCTTTTTTATATGTGTGGGCTGTGTGTGTATTGTTCCAGTCACGGTATTGTGCCTTTTTTGTTATTTAAGTAAGTTTATTCAGGTATACACAAATACATTTACATAGATTATCATACATAGCAGCATATGTGTAGAGAACCCAGGATAACCCAAAAAAATCAGAGTGACAAATTTCCATTGGGGTCCTTGTGATAAGTATTATTTATCTTTAAAAGTTAAACACAGGTAAGTATCTTAACTATGTAAAAACAGTTACAATGAAAGAAGATATACTAGGGGAGAGGTAAAATTAGTTGTTTTCATACAAGAAATCACTCTCCTCCCATTTTGCAGCCTTATTCACGAGGTACATTTTGGCTCTCTTCTTGAACTGGCTCATGCTATGACAGGCTTTGACATGTTCAGGCAGTCTGTTCCAACTGACTGTAGGTACTGCAAAGTTGTTCTCCGCCTGACCACTGACTGTAGGTACTGCAAAGTTGTTCTCCCTTCCCATAGTTCTGTAATTGCATTGGTTCCCGGCCTTAACAAAATTAGCAGCAAGATATTAGGGACAATGGTTGTGAGCAATTTTATAAACTTATTTTAGCATTAGTTGTTTTGCTCTGTCTTCAACATTCAGTATATCCACCTGTTGTAATTCATCCTCACCTACACGCTCTCTTGGACTCAGGTCCAGAATGAATCTCACTTCAATGCCCAGTGACCTGGTGGATAAAGCTCTCGCTTCATACGGCGAGTGTCTAGGTTCGATTCCTGGCGAGGGTAGAAACATTGGGCGTGTTTCTTTACACCGGTTGTTTATGTTCCCCATCAGTAAAATGGGTACCTGGGAGTTAGTGGACTGGTGTGGGTCGCATCCTGGGACAAAACTGACCTAATTTGCCAGAAATGCTCTGCATAACAAGCGGCTTTCTGTGTAGTAGTATGTCATTGATGTCAGTTAGGCCTGTATACCTTGTAGAAATAAAGATATTATTATTATTGTTATTATTATTATTTTGTTCTGGGTGATTTGTAGCTTATCTTTCAGTTGTTGTTTTTTGTTAGCTCAGAGTACCATGAAGAGCAAGAGTAGTCTATAATACATCGTATGAGAGCTAGACATAGGGTCCTGAGAGCCTCAGTTGGTAGACACTGCGTCTGTCTGTCGAGAAACTTAGTCTGGCATATGCTTTCTTTACAACATTGCTACTTATTAGTTCTTCTGACATGCTTCGGTCAAATGGGATTCCCAGGTATTTCACTGAATTTATCTTTTTTGATTATTACCGCAGGTTTCTGTTATCTCTGAATAACTTAAGATAATGAAGCAGTGTAGATTAATTTACATATTTAAGGATTTGCAAAGTTGTCAGTTACGCTTCATCTTAAGACTATTAATAAAATAGAGCAAAATTAGAAGAATTCAGAACTATTTTACATCAAGAATACGTTAACAATTCAAGGCTATGACCATAATTTTTAAAGGGGTGGACCGGTAAGCCAGCGGAAGGCCTCGGTCAGATGACCAAAAGCTCCAATGGCGGGTCATCATCTGACTAAGACCCGCGTCAGGAGACACTTGCCCTGGTTCCTGACGAGCCTTACCTGACCTAACCTCAAGAGATCTTGAAAAATTATGAACAGTTGTGAGTTATTTAACAATTCATGAAATCAAAATTCCCTTTTTCTGTAGCATCTTTGGTTCTATTCATAAATTGTCTTATACAACGACTATCCATAACATTATCAGATAACCCATTGGGCTGGTTACATGGTAACGGTAGACGCTACAAAATTCACTTAGCAAGTAAGTAACGACATTTATTTAGGTGCAATTTACACACCTCGAGTTCCATAAGTTGAGAATAATTACAATTGTCTTACATAGTGATATATGTATACATTACCTAAGATAACCAACCAAAGATGAGACAAAGTAACTTTTTTGTTCATTTGGTTTCTTGTACTGTCTGACTAGTAGCAGCCTAGCTATTAAATACAGCGAAAACCTGTCGTCATTCTGACAATATAAATAATGTAAATTGAGTAAATGCATGCATGCATAACGGATGTAGGTATGATGGATGCAGGAATGATGGATGTAGGTATGGGGATGCAGGCATAACGGATGTAGGTATGATGGATGCAGGTATGGTGGATGCAGGTATGGTGGATGCAGTTATGATGGATGCAGGTATAATGCATACAAGTAAGATACATGCAAATTATGATGGATTCAAGTATTATGGATGCAAGTACTATGGATGCAGATATGATGGACATAGCTATGATGGATGCAGGTATGATGCATGCATGCATGATGCATGGAGGTATGATGCATGCAGGTATGATGGATGCAGGCATGATGTTTGCAGGTATGATGGATGCAGGTATGATGGATGCAGGTATGATGCATGTAGGTATGATGCAAGCAGGTATGATGCATGCAGGTATGATGCATGCAGGTATGATGGATGCAATGGATGCAAGTATGAGCATCACTGGAACTGCCTTGTATTCTTTTATATCAGCAAAAATCCAAGAAAGAACAGTTAGAGAGAAAAATAAAATAAAAAGAATTTAGGAGAGAGAGAGAGAGAGAGAGAGAGAAGTGAGCACTAACTAGAGAAGAGAATAATTAACAAGAAAAATTTGTTTTTGAAATAGAGTATCTTGTTCAGAGACTTTTTTTTGAGTTGTTAGCTTAGTAAGCTCAGATTTAATTATATAAAATTACAACAGAAAAATATAATGAAATTTCAGTATAGAAAATGAAAGAAGGAATCTATGATGCAACCTTCCTTCATTTACTGAAGGAGGAGACATTATATATATATATCTAATAATTATCGAGAATGTGGCTTCCTTGTGTGAATGGTCATGTGAGACTTGGGGCTGCAATGTTGAGAATGTTACTCTCTCGCACTGCCCAAAAAAATACATTTTTCACTGTCATCTGAAATACTTGTTGATCATAACCTTCCGAAAAGAGACATTCTTAAGGCTCACAGGAGAACTACAGACTCGTATCGGAAAGAAGAGTTTCAGAAATTAACTAAGAAGCCAAGGCAAAATTTCATGCAGTTGTAAACTTAACTCTTCAGCATAATCAATTTTTGTCTAAATTGTGTATGTATTGATCACAACCACGACTCCCCTGGAGATTTCGTGGTAGCTGATCAATTCTTGTCTGCTGTAGCTTACCATATTTGAACATTTGTTAAGAGAGACAACTTATAGTTAGCCTCTGAGGTGGCTGAATCATTATTCATGACACACATAAGGTACTTATTTCTTTAATTAGTATTGGAGAGGGGAAGAAAATCGACAAATAAATTTCCCCCTTTGAACTTACTTTTTAAGTCCTGTTATTCTGCTTCAGCTGATTTTAATGTTTATACCTATGAAAGGAACACTCTGGCTCCTTGGATGTTTCTCAAAATAGTTGTCTATACCCTATGAATCATTTACTGTTAGACGAATAAGAGCAGCAGGTCGATTGTGACTTAGTCCGTTATTTTTATATTCATTAGATATTGCTACTACCATAGCACTCTTTACGCAACATACGTCAATCTTGTTATCGAGTATGAAGCACCAGCATGGAGCACCCACATGATCGAACATGAATGAAACCAGGAATGAAGTACAAGAGTTGAGCGAGTTGAGGAATGAGAGACTAATAGAAAGGAACCTGAACACTTGAAGAGAAAGAACTTAGATAGGCACAATTACGACATATAAGATACTCAGAGGATTTGAGAGCAGATTGAGATAGAAGCAAAAGGAAAAAAAGGGGTCCTAGATAAAAACTGAAAATGGAAAAGAGCCACAGGGAGTTTAGGAAAAACTTTTTCAGTATCTTTATGGTAAATAAGCTGAATGAGGTAGATGAAGTAAATGAATACTTGATATACAGTTTCAAGAGTAGTTATGATAGGACCTTTCAATTAAAGAACCAACAATGAAACCGATTGTAGCTTAGAAGGCGGGTCCAGGAGCTGAGACTCGACCCTGCAAACAGAAATCAGTGAGTACATCTCGTTGAGTACAGCACCATAGGAGTAGTATTAGGAAATGATATTCAATTCTTTGTATCAAGAACCCTTCAGCTGCATCAAGAACCCTTCAGCTGCATCAAGAACCCTTCCTTCAGTTGCATCAAGAACCCTTCAGCTGCATCAAGAACCCTTCAGCTGCATCAAGAACCCTTCAGCTGCATCAAGAACCCTTCCTTCAGTTGCATCAAGAACCCTTCAGCTGCATCAAGAACCCTTCAGCTGCATCAAGAACCCTTCCTTCAGTTGCATCAAGAACCCTTCAGCTGCATCAAGAACCCTTCAGCTGCATCAAGAACCCTTCAGCTGCATCAAGGCTCCTAAACTGAAGTTTGTACGTCAGTGTAGCTCGGTCTTCCTCTCAGGCTGGTCTACACTGAGGCTGAAAATTATTGTATAATATATGATGGTGCTGCTGATAATGTTACATAATATAATGACTCGTGCTGACAATATCATGTAATATATGATTGTACTGCTGATAATATTACATTATATATAATCGTGGTACTGATAATATTACATAATATATGACTGTAGTGCTGATATTATATAATGCTTGATAGAGGCGCTGATAGTATTAATTTATGCAGCATTTTCTCAAAAATAATTGATACATTATATCTTATTGTATTATATTCAGTTATTATTAAATTATTGTGATAATGGTAATGCTAATTAACATTAGCAAATGGTTTACCGATTAAAACAAAATAAATATCTTAAGAAAATGGTTCCCAAATTATTTAATATGTCAAATATATTGTGTAAAATATTAAGTTTTATAACGCTGACTTTAAAAAATCAAATGTAAAATAGAAAATAACAAGTTTTATAATGCTGCTCTTCAAAGATATTTTGTACACTTAAAAGCAAACGTGTTTTGTGTCACATTGCATGAGGATGAAGCGAGAAAACAAAGGAAAGTCCCCTTTCTTAGGAATTAATGATAGTATTTGAAACTTTGAACACTACAAGGGGGATGATTGTGTTGACAGGATGAAATGATGGCTGTCCAGGTAACCACTACAAAGTCGGACAGAATGACTGACTTTGACATTCACAGGTTGACTGTTGTAGTGACTTGGTCCTGCCCACCCAACCAACGAAGCAATCAATATGTTTCACTTGACTTACGATCTGCGGCCAAACTGCTACGAAACAAAATTACATACACAAAGATTTAATCAGTTTCAAAGGAAATTATAAGGTGGTGAAAGGCCCCTTAGTTGCCATGTAGCGCCTCTGTTTCTTGCGGTAAAAAAGGTGATACCGATAAGATCTGGAAAAAGAAAGTGAAGTATATTTCAGGATATTTGTTAGAGGAAATGTTTCGCCACGAGTTCGGTGTGAAAAGGCCACTCAGGGCAAAACGTTTCCTCTAGTAAATGTCCTGAACTGTACATAATCAGTTGGAGGCTCTGTGGTGATCAGTTGGAGACTCTGTGGTGATCAGTTGGAGACTCTGTGGTGATCAGTTGGACACTCTGTGGTGATCAGTTGGAGACTCTGTGGTGATCAGTTGGAGACTCTGTGGTGATCAGTTGGAGACTCTGTGGTGATCAGTTGGACACTCTGTGGTGATCAGTTGGAGACTCTGTGGTGATCAGTTGGAGACTCTGTGGTGATCAGTTGGAGACTCTGTGGTGATCAGTTGGAGACTCTGTGGTGATCAGTTGGAGTCTCTGTGGTGATCAGTTGGAGACTCTGTGGGGATCAGTTGGAGACTCTGTGGTGATCAGTTGGAGACTCTGTGGTGACCAGTTGGAGACTCTGTGGTGATCAGTTGGAGACTCTGTGGTAATCAGTTGGAGATTCTGTGGTGATCAGTTGGAGACTCTGTGGTGATCAGTTGGAGAATCTGTGGTGATCAGTTGGAGACTCTGTGGTGATCAGTTGGAGACTTTGTGGTGATCAGTTGGAGACTCTGTGGTGATCAGTTGGAGACTCTGTGGTGATCAGTTGGAGACTCTGTGGTGATCAGTTGGAGACTCTGTGGTGATCAGTTGGAGACTCTGTGGTGATCAGTAGGAGACTCTGTGGTGATCAGTTGGAGACTCTGTGGTGATCAGTTGGACACTCTGTGGTGATCAGTTGGAGACTCTGTGGTGATCAGTTGGACACTCTGTGGTGATCAGTTGGAGACTCTGTGGTGATCAGTTGGAGACTCTGTGGTGATCAGTTGGAGACTCTTCTCATCATCTTCATGTTTTAAATACGGTGCTGCCACCCATGTTGAATCTCACACTCAGTCTCTCTTACATTGATCTTTCTATCTGTTCCTCGTCAATCACACTTGATTACACTTGGTCTCTTCTCCTGGATTTACACGACAATCATCACTTTCCTATTCTTCTTACTTCTACTATGTATTCCCGGCCGCCTCGTAGCCTCCTTGGTAATTTGCACCACCGAATTGGGACTTATACTCTTGTCTTACCACTTTCTGTGGGACCTTCCTTCGTCCTCTGTTGATAAGCTGGTGCACCAGTTTTCGACCTTAGTTTTGACTGCGGCATCATGTTCTATTCCTCAAATCTCAGGCAGGCATTCTCAGACGTGTGCCTCGGTGGTCTCCTGCGTGTGCCCGTGCAGTGCGTTTGAAACATGTTATGTTCTGGTTAGCAGTAGTCTAAAACCGAGACAACAGTGCATAAGTGTTCGCAATAAAGCGAACAGAATCCTTGGCGTCATATCAAGAAGCATAAATAATAGGAGTCCTCAGGTTGTTCTTCAACTCTATATATCCTTGGTTAGGCCTCATCTAGATTATGCTGCACAGTTTTGGTCACCGTATTACAGAATGAATATAAATGCTCTGGAAAACGTACAAAGGAGGATGACAAAGTTGATCCCATGTATCAGAAATCTTCCCTATGAGGATAGACTGAGGGCCTTGAATCTGCACTCTCTAGAAAGGCGTAGAATTAGGGGGGATATGATTGAGGTGTATAAATGGAAAACAGGAATAAAGAGGATGTAAATAGTGCTAAAAATATATAGCCAATACAGGACTCGCAGCAAAGGTTTAATTTGGAAAAGTTCAGATTCAGGAAGGATATAGGAAAGCACTGGTTTGGTAATAGTTGTGGATGAGTGGAACAAACTCCCGAGCACAGTCATAGAAGCTAAAACGTTGTGTAGTTTTAAAATTAGGTTAGATAAATACATGAGTGAGTGTGGGTGGGTGTGAGTTGGACCTGACTAGCTTGTGCTACTAGGTCATACCGTGCTCCTTCCTTAAGTGAATGTGACCTGACATGACTAGGTTGGGGCATTGGCATGCCTCGCATGGGCCAGTAGGCCTGCTGCAGTGTTCCTTCTTTCTTATGTTCTTATAAGTGTCTTTTTTCACACTTGTCTTGCGGTACTGGCGTTGACCTCAGTAATGTAAGGAAAGAAGTTATGCTAGCGGATAACTACAGCGTTCACCTTCTTATTCTTCCTTCTCTTTTTCTCAATTTATTCAAAGTGCTTCTCCTCTTCAAAGGAGAGGGGGGGGGGAGGTGGCGGGTTCATTGTTGTTGTTGTTGTATGTTCGATGGTACATCCGGCCCGGGTCTTCTCCAAATGGTGACCCGGCATTGGCCCCCTGGGTAGAGGGTGTCGGTCATCTTCTTTCTTTCTTGCTGTGGCTCCCCATGATGGGGAGTGTCTTCTGACGTCGCATCTTCATCAGCAGATCTTGGTACTTCAGGCTGTGGTTCTACCTACATAGGAAGAAGAAGGATGGGGAATAAGAAAGAAGGAAGTGAGAGAAAGAATAGCTGTAGTGGGTAGTCTTGGTCGTCGTCGGGGTTCTCCGGCGTCGTCATCGAGGGGGCGGGTGGGTGGCTAGGACTGGGAGCAGTGTCTCCAAGTCATGGGTGGCCAGGTAAACCAGCCGGGCTGCTTTGTCCTCGCGGGTCAGATCCCCAGGTGCCATCGGGAAGTGCCTGCGGCGGATGGACGTCGTCGCAGGACAGTCAAGCATGTAGTGAACTAGAGGCTTTGGAACCATCCGGTCGCAGTGGCGGCAAAGCTCCTCACTCATGCGTTCGATGAGCGCTTTGCAGTAGGGTAGCCGAGGCGCAGGCGGTGGAAGATGACTTGCAGCTCCTGTTCAGTTTCCTCATGTTTGGTGGGGGCTCCCTACGTGTCGCTCTGTCATACCAGTGCCGGCTCCGAGATGCTCCCGGTGCTGGTAGTGGGCGTCTGGCTGCCGAAGCTGCCCCCAGGTGCACCTGCCTGCGGCTAATGGCAATTGTAGTCGCAGGTTGGGCCTAAGTGTGGCAGACTTAGCTGCCCCATCCGCCGCATCATTCCCAGCAAGGTCGATGTGGCTTGGTATCCAATTGATTGTTGCTTGCCGGCCCTGCTCGTCAAGTGAATGTAGGTCTCTTCTGATGGCGGTGAGGAGCCGGATGTTATCCTTGGGCTCCTATGCATGATGGACTGTATCGCCGCCCTGGAGTCGACGTGGATGACTGGAGGTTGGTGGTGTTCCAGGAGCGCATGTTGGATGGCC
Organism: Cherax destructor; assembly: GCA_009830355.1. Classification (NCBI taxonomy): domain Eukaryota; kingdom Metazoa; phylum Arthropoda; class Malacostraca; order Decapoda; family Parastacidae; genus Cherax; species Cherax destructor. Next base: position 23,272 of record WNWK01002882.1, on the reverse strand, counting down.
CTCTGGATGGCGTGGAGTTCTGCCTGTAGGATGCTGCAGTGGTCTGGGAGGCGCCAGCCGGCCTTTAGGGAGGAGTGATATATCCTGGAACCCGTGCGGCCGGCCTCGGGGTCTCTTGATCCATCAGTGTAGTACACTGCACACCCGGGATGCTCCGCTGCAGCAATGCTTGCAGCTGCCCACCGCTGCAGCACGTGCTGTGGACAGTGACGCTTGCTGGCTGGCAGGTTTGCAAGGTGGATTACGACAGGTTCTGGTGCCCATGGCGGTGGCACGGTGTACCCATCGACTGGCCGGTCGCATCCCTTGTCCTCGAGGAGCGGCATGGGCAGGAGCTCCTTTGTCACTTCCGCAGCCGACCACAACCATAGTCGGACACGGCCTACTGCGAAGTCGCCTCGCTGATGGTCAAGGAGGTCTCTCAGCAGGCGCTCACCGCCCGGTAGCTGGACAAATTTGGGCAACCTCCTGGCAGCAACAAGGGCGATCCTGTCACTTAGGGGCTGCAGTTGGGCCTCTCTGTTCAGAGTCACTGTGTTCATCCAGCCCGGAGCCCCCAGCATGACCCGAGCTGCAGCGGGTTCCTTGGCGCGGTGAAGAAGCATTTGGTCTGAGGAATTAGACGTGTAGGTCTTCTTCCTCCGACCGAGCCTAATTACCCCCTCTCCCCCTTCCCTGCCCCATCATCCACATCCCTTTCCATTCCTCCTCCTTTCCTCATCCCTCCCCTCTCCCTTTACTGTTGTCAGCCTTTGGGGTCTTTCCCTCAGGCATTCTAGTTCCTAGGTGTGGGAAAGGGTATTGTTGTCTATCCCTTTTCGCTGAGGTCCTTGATAGTGGTGTAGTTTGCAATGGAATCTGGATCATCTGGAGATGTCCTGAACCCTCTCCGGTCTCCCGGAGAAAGGCTTCCGGTGTCTTTCGGGTGACGACTGTATCTCTGGAGGCTGCCTAACAGATTCCGGGAGGTGGTGGCCGAAGGAGGTATGCCTTGTGGTGGGTATCCGACTACCCACTCTTGTCCGCTGAGGTGGCTCAGTAGATGTGAGGTTACGATCCTGAATTACTGGTTTATTGGCATGAAGGGTAGGGTATGACATGGGTTTCATGCCGCATACGCACTACTGGCTGCACTGAGCTCCTCATGGGCTCGGAGGGGGATTTACGACACTTTCATTCCTCCTAGGAACTATCCCTCCACGTTCCCCTTATTCCATTTTTTCTTTTCTTTTTTACTGGAAAAATAAAAATAAAAAAGTGACCTAACCATGGAGTCCCAGATCCATGAAATTGCTCGTTCCTTTCTGCTGCAGCGTCTCTTACGACCCTACCTCATTATCGTCGCCCTCTCCTGGTACCGAGGTTCCGCCTGACTCCTTTGATACATCCGACCTCCGCACGTCTTTGACCATACTTCCGGCTTCTCTGCGACGATTTTCAGATCGCCGACTAAACAACCACGAATATTAACTGATGACACTGCTTCGATTACCTCTCACTCTTCCCGGAAAAGACCAGCGCGATGCTCACTTTCCTTACAAACTGCGTTTCAAAGTACACAATGGACTAAGTTTTTCACTCTGCAACCGACATCTCCCACTGACTATGCAGCGCTGTATGACCCTAGTGGGCTTAGCGCTTCATTTTTATTATAATAATCCCACTAACATTCTGATCATAGTGTCAACAATGTACTCCTGCGTCAAAAAATGCTAGCCACGTTCACAATCTTTTCTTTCTTACCTCCATAGATGATATTCGTGTCACATTTCTTCTCATATTGGCGAACATTAAATTGTTCATTCTTACATTCGAATTTAAAGTGTCATGTACAGTAAATTTTCACTGTTCTATCAAGCATCATCGGATTCAGAAATAAAAAAAGTTGATACTCTTATAAGTACAGTTTTAAGATATTCTCATACAACACAAAGGAAGTGATAAGATAGAATAAGTGTTGAATGGTAGAGAATTATCGACAGTCTGTTTCGTCAGAGCAGCACAAGGGAAGCCATGGTGAAGTACTACTGAAAGATGATCAAGAGGCTGCCACTTTTTTCCGCCAACAGCACAAGGGAAGCAATGATGTAGCCCACGAACAGCAGATAGAATGCACCTTGCAAATGATACAGCCTCAACTCTTCTGTCCCCTCGTTCTGTGGAATATTCAAAAGGTATGCATAATGTTATTTATTATCAATTTATTATAAATTATCATATGATACATATGACTACTCTTCCCTTACAAGAACTCACTGCGTAATTTTACATAAAATCAGTAAATCTTTTAACTTAGTTGTTAACGATATTTATGCCGCCTTGACAAGTGAATGTGTCATCCAATGAGCTTAATTTTAGCTTCTAGTTGGAACACATTGTTTTCTCTAGTTTCTTTATCTTGTGTCTTCGTATCACTTAGTGTTATGAAGACATTATTAGAGCACTGTTAAGTAGTAGGCTTTTCTTCAGTATAATTGGTCCTGCTATGGCTAACTCTTGGGTTCTAGCTCTAGGACCCTTGAAAGGTTTTTTTTCTGAGTGATAGGTTCCAATTCCTCAGATGAAAAATTTTTGCAACATATATTTCAGCGGGTGAACTTGTGGTATCCTGAGAGTTTATCTTCACTCCATTCCCTCGGATCAAACTTTTTCTCGACATATATTTTCAAAGAAATGAAATTTGATTTACGTATACAGTAGAACTTTGATATTTGAATGGACCGGACCTCGTACAACGCGGAGTCCAAACAATTTTGTTAAAAAAAATTGATTCGGACTTTAAATATTTTTCTGGAGTCCAGGCTTTTACAGTTCAGCTGTCATCGAAAACCCTGTTTTGAAAGTGCTTTGAAGTGACTTCTGACACTAACCTAACTCTCAGTGAGTCTGATAACACTAACAAAATTTCACTTTTGTCGTGTTTCTGGGAAATAAGTGTCATTTTCCAATTCTTGATAACTATACAAAGTTTAAAAAGCAATTTTGATCCCAGATCTTTGCTTCTGTGGTCAGGACACTTCTGGAACACTTTCAAGAGAGAGTGATGTAAAACTATTATGTTCTAGGGTTTTGCTTGGCAAATATAAAAACAGGATTGTATGGTCCAGTTTGTTAGTGTCGTGAATTTTCGCTCATCATGAGGCGGACTAAAACAACACAGGTTGGATCCCCAGGCAAGTCGCAGTGTTGTTATTAATTAAATACCACTTGTTTGTGGTTACAATAATAAATATACTGCTTGTGGAGGCTAGTACACCAAACAGGGAGTACTGTAGAATGAAATTAACTCTGAGGCACCCACACAGTGGTGGCTCGTCCATAGGAGCTGCAGAGCTGCAGTCCCCCCCAGATGTTCACTGCCAGACGTATGACTTCATCAACCTTACGCTAAAACAATTTGCAACTAACAAATATATTACAGGAAAAATCTGTTGTATGTTGTTTTCAATGTATTTATAAGTGATTTTTTTTGAAACGAGATAAAAAATTATTAAAAATAGAAGTTTGATGTGGTACGATAGTATAGGTATTACTGGCACTACGAGCCGCCACCGCACCCACACCATCATATGTCCTCAGATCATGGTACAACACCTAGCTCTGCTGGGTGCGTGATATTTGTAGGAATGTATGGTCCAGTGGGTTAGAGTGTCGTGAATTTACGCTCATTATGAGGTGGGCTAAAACAACACGGGTTCGATCCCCCGGCTAGTCGCAGTGCTGCATGTCTCTGGCATCTCTGCAAGAGAGAGGCTGTGGTCATCTCTCTCTCTGGTTTTGGCACAATATCTTTAAGTCAAGAACACCTATCAGGATTATCATCAGGCTGGTGTGTGAATACCTGCAACTCATTTAAGAGTGGCAAGAAGACCCTGCATTTCATTTCTTCCATTAGAATCAAGAAAAGTGTTGTGTACATGAAGTGAGTGTCAGTGATGGAGGATATCTAACGGTCATCTGAGGGTTGGAGGGAGCAGTGAGGGGAGGTGGGCAACATGGAGGATGGGTAATACTGCGTATGTTTCTCCCCCTTCCTTCCCACAAACACGCGCACACAGTGCAGACTCGTTTCGATGACAGAGTGTTTGTTCACCTTGAGTGTATAGTGTAGAGTGTATAGCAGTGTGATGTTTATAGTGGGGGCTGTGTATAGTGTCGTGTCATGAATAAAGAGGTGTCGTTTAGTGCAGTGAGTGGGCCACTCTGCCAGGCCTGCCTCCCCAGGTCATCACCCCTTCCCCACTACTCCCTCACCCTCATCACTCCTCACACCACCTCCTCCTTCCCCCTCCTTCCACCAGGACTTGAGACCTCCAACCAGATCTAGGCCTACGCTCTCCTCCACTCCACTCTACCCCCACCATGAACAACCCAGAGTATGTGCCTCCATCCACATGAGCCATTCTCTCTTCAGCCGAAGCTTACCACACAGATTGAGGTATGGCAGATGATGCCGCTAGCCAGCCACAAAGCCAGGGAAACAGTGCTCCTAACAATGAAAGAAGAGGCACATGTCAGGTGTGTGGAGCGCATCGGGCATTCAACAGGAATGGCTTTATATGTGCACACAATGGGTGTGCTGGATCACATATGGCCCCGGCAGAGAGAAGCCCACAGCCTCTACAGGCAGATGAAAGTTCCAATGGTAACCTCCACAGTTGCGAAGATCTTCTAATGGCATTCAAATGCACTGCTAGCAGTACCCTATATCACATTCCTAAAGCGGCTCGTCCATATGCGGCAGGGAAATTCACAGACCTTAAGCAGGTGAATGGAGGTTCCACCAACTTAGAAGCCCGGGGCACCATTAAGGCTTGGCGCAACCTACTCCTGTTCGGCAATGTCTGTCTTGCAGTTCCTGAAAGACGCGGCGAACTGCTAACCACTTCAGTCATCAAGGCAGTGCGCAACTACCCAAGAACAGATAATTATTTTCCTTTGCCCCATTATCGCAGGAATCACAGAGGTAGATCCAAGAAAAATTCCACTGAAAACGAGAAAATTTGCGCACAGGTTAGCACAAAAATAGAAGGTAACACAGTAGGAGCAATCAGAATAATTACAAGTGACGACATTGTTACTCCCAAAGATGAGGCCACAGCCCAAGCACCCAACAAGGGATAATAGAGTTGTTAACAACAGCCCTGAGGAAAACCTCATCAGTAGACAATTAATTTTGCCAGAATCAGAAAGTCTATAAGGCGATATTGTCATTTCCAGCAGGATCTGCAGGAGGTTACACTGGAATTCGACCACAACACCTCAAAAGATGGTAAATCCAGTACTCGTCACATCATCAATTCTTTCTCGAGTTAACAACCTTCGTTAACAACTGTCTGGCTGGGCGGATTCAGAAAAATTAAACTTTTCTTTTCGGAGCCTCATTATGCGCTTTGAAGAAGAAGGATGGGGAATCAGACCCATTGCTGTTGGTAACACTCTTCGCCTTCTGTTGCCAAAGCAGCAGTATGAAACATTCGCCTGAAGTTGCCAGTTACTCCAGCCACACCAACTGGCTTGGGGTCTCTCAAGGCAGTGAAGCCGCAGCTCATGCAGCAAGGTCCAACATCATTGACTTACCAGAAGACAAGGCCATAGTCAAACTTGATTGTATAAATGCTTTTAATATGGTGAAAAGAGATGTGGTTTTGCAAGCTGTTCGGGATCAGTTCCCCAGTATTTTTCCCTTCATTTCAGCTGGCTACAGCAAGCTCTCAATTTTTATGTTTGGCGAAAATGAAATTCCTTCATCAGAGAGTGTTCAGCAGGGTGACCCACTTGCTCCACCTCTCTTCTGCTTGGCAGTAAGAGAACTAACTTCCAGCCTGCGCAGCGAGCTCAACATCTGGTACCTGGATGATGGCACTCTGGCAGGTACTGAAGAGTCCCCGCTAGAGGAGCTACAACTCGTGAAGACACAAGTAGAAGCCTTGGGACTAATTGTCAATCCCTCGAAGTGTGAAATCATCACAACGAACCAGGAAATAATCAGAGCTGTGCGAACAATCCTACCTGAAGTCTCTACTACCACTCCATCCAAGAGCACCCTCTTGGGAGCACCGCTGGGTTATCAAACCATCGACATAGTCCTCAAGGACAAACTGAATGACCTGAAGAAAATGGAGGAGAGAATAAGAGATCTTGATGCCCATGATGCCCTGTATCTCCTCACAAGGTGTCTTACTCTGCCAAGACTCACTTACTTCCTGAGGTGTGCACCCTCTTTTGACAACCCAACACTCAACGAATATGACTCACTTCTTAGATCAATCTTTAAGAAGGCACTGAATCTGTCACTGGAAGATCAGCAATGGGATCAGGCAACTCTCCCAGTTTGACTGGTAGATATAGGGGTGTGCAAGGAAACCCAGGTAGCTTTACCTGCATTTCTGTCCTCGTGTTTGGCCTCCAGTGGACTAGTCAAGGAGATTGTCCTCGAACACTTGAGAGGTGCGGTAGGAGCTCAAGACCCCAGGTTCATGGAAGCAGCCATGGGTTGGGACACCCTTGCAGGCTCCTCCAGTAGACCAGCTTATCCCAAAGAGCACAAACTGTACCACTGGGACAAACCGATCATGTAAAAAATCGCCAACACAATGCTCACCAGTGCTTCAGGAAAGGACAAAGCTCATTTCCTAGTGGTAAAGGCACCACATTCAGGAGATTTCCTTTTAGCTGTTTCCAATTCTTCTCTGGGCACTCGACTCGACCCACAGGCCATTTGGATTGGTGCTGCTCTTCGCCTAGCCACCCCCATACTCACCGAACATAGGTATATTTGCGGCACGGCGACGGCTGATCAATTCGCTTCATGGTCTCTGTGTCACACATCAGAAGGAAGTATGCTAGACATGAAAAGGTCACCGACATCATAAGAGAAGCCTCGCCACAGCCTGTTACCCAGCTCAACGGAGCTCCAAGTTCAGAGGTCTGACGGAAGTCAAAAGCATCCTGATGGAGCCACTATGCTACCCTGGAAAGAGGGTAAGCAGATTGCCTGGGACTAAACCTGTGCCTCCACATTGGCAGACACCTTCTTGCCGTGTTCTGAAGCTGAAAGGGTGAAGCCTCTGCTACAGGGGCGACCCAAAAGACCCGCACATATGAAGGCCTTTCCCCTTGCTATAACTTCATTCCAGTAGGGTCGGAAACCCTTGGAGCATGGGGTAAGTGTGCTCTAAAGTTCCTCAAAGTGCTGGGTGAAAAACTCACCTCAGAAACCAAGGATCACAGAGCAGCCAGCTTCCTCTTTCAAAGACTCAGTGTTGCGATCCAGAGGGAAAATGCCTGCAGCATTCTGGGCACGCGGCTCACCGCCGGGGAGCTGGATGAAGTTTTGGAGATATAGCTCTGAGATGTTATCCATGTTGTTCTACTTCCTATTGTATTTTTGTCAATGTATTTTGTTTTTAAATATTAGAATATAGAATATAGGGCGTGGTAGAAGACAATATATATATATATATATATATATATATATATATATATATATATATATATATATATATATATATATATATAGAAGAAATTTGAAAGTGAATATAGGAAAGAGTAAGGTGATGAGGATAACAAAAAGAATAGGTGACGAAATATTGGATATCAGATTGGAGGGAGAGAGTATGGAGGAGGTGAATGTGTTCAGATATTTGGGAGTGGATGTGTCAGCAGATGGGTATATGAAGGATGAGGTGAATCATAGAATTAACAAAGGAAAAAAGGTGAGTGGTGCACTGAGGAGCTTGTGTAAATTAGATTAGTCATTTCAGACCCCCTAAAATACACTTACAAAAGCACTTACGAAAATACACTTACATAATTGTTCGAGTTTGGAGGTGAATGAAAACCGAGGGTCCACTGTATTTCATTTGTTATAATTCTGTTTGCAAAAAAACTTTGCAAGGTTCGTGTTGCATCTTCTGCAACGCGAGAGTGAGTGTGTGTGTGAGAGAGAGAGAGAGAGAGAGAGAGAGAGAGAGAGAGAGAGAGAGAGAGAGAGAGAGAGAGAGAGAGAGAGAGAGAGAGAAAGAGAGTAAATTTACACTTTGAGTAGAAGAGAGATTGAAGAAGAAGGATAATTTTCACTCTACTTGCAGCTCTGGTGTTCAATTTTCCCTTATCAAACCCTATGATGCCCGTGTTCATCTCAGACACCAAGGCTTCAACTGGCAATTAGAATAGAGCAGTTTTAGGGTCTCCACTGTTCAGTTAACCATATATATATATATATATATATATATATATATATATATATATATATATATATATATATATATATATATATATATATATATATATATATATATATATGTCGTGCCGATTAGGTAAAACTGGTCAATTAGCAAGAACTCATTTAAAATTAAGTCTTTTCTAAAATTTTCTCTTATACGTTTAAAGATATATATTTTTCAGTTATGTTAATGTAAAAATTTATAATTTTGTACCAAAAGAAACTTACAAAACCTACCTAACCTTATTATAACAAGCGCAATTTAATTTAGCCTAACCCAACTAAATATATTTTAGATACGTTTACAATAATTTAATAATAAAGAAACACAATGAAATATATTTTTTTCGTAGGTTCAGAATGATTTTTGCGAAATTATTGCATACACAAATTTTCGCTTGTCTTATATGGCAAGAAGAGAGTTGCTATTTAAGCCAAAATCGCAAGTTTTACCTAATCGGCACGACATATATATATATATATATATACTTGGAGTATACCTAAAGAGGGTTTCGGAGATGAAAGCCCCCGCGGCCCGGCCTCCTAGTGGATCAGGGTTTGATCAACCAGGCCGTACGCAGACCAATGTACAAACCACAGCCTGGCTGATCAGGTACTGACTTTAGGTGCCTGTCCAGCGCCTTCTTGAAGACAGCCAGGGTCTATTGGTAATCCCCTTATGTATGCTGGGAGGCAGTTGAACAGTCTTGGGTCCCTGACACTTACTGTATTGTCTCTTAGCGTACTTGTGGCGCCCCTGCTTTTCATTGGGGATGATGATGCATCTTCTGGCCAGTCTTAGGGTTATATTTGATATTCTGGAGAAATTAACAATATTTTGAGTCTCGGTCATAAAATATTCTTACAGATTGTTGACCCTTAATTTGATTAACGACTCACTACACACCGAGTCATATTGAGATTTCAGTATCTCGCTCATTTCTTTGCTGCCATTTGTTAAGTCCCATCTCATAAGGGGTTTTTTGCCTTAGATTTGGCATATGAATAGAAATATTTTGGATTTCTTTCAATTTCTAGGGCTATTAGAATACTTAGCTTGAAATTCACTATTCCTGGGCGTTTATAAATGTTGTAATACGACAGGTTGATGCTAAAGACAGGTACAGTACTTAGTTATCTTTATTGATGAAATGCAGCTGCATACTGGCTTAATAAAATACAGGGATAAATTACAATCCTGGAGATAGAAGACTTGATTAATGAAGCCAGTAATGCAGGCAAAATATTTTGTCAGTAGAAACCTCAGTGCTACAGATATGTTTTAATCATCAGCGCCTTAAATGTTAAAACAATTATGCTATTTTTCATTTATTCTTACCTTTCAGGACAAACATATCGCAAATAAAAAAATTTTTCCAAGGAATTGTAGTTGATTGCTCATAAGAAACCCCTTTCTAGGGTCCTAGAGCTAGAGCCCAAGAGCTTGCTATAACGGGACCGATCATACAGAACAGAAGTCTACTTCTCTGTTATAATATTCAATAAATTGAAATGTACTAGAAAATGAATGAAAAAAAAATCATGGTTTGAAAGGTAATCCATCGAATGAATGGAACAGTGAAGACGATGGGACAGTGAAGACGATGGGACAGTGAAGACGATGGGACAGTGAAGACGATGGGACAGTGAAGACGATGGGACAGTGAAGACGATGGGACAGTGAGACGATGGGACAGTGAAGACGATGGGACAGTGAAGACGAAAGACAAGAACAACTGTTGTCCTTTTTCTTATCTGCCATTCTCTTGGTACTATTGGAAAGAATAAGAAATTATTTTTTGGGGATATTGTCAGACAATAAACATGACCTGTTAATTTGTTCATTGCCAATACTTTATTAAAAAAACGGGTGAATTAACCTCGTTTAAGACAGATTACCCACAAAATCTCTAGTCACTCTCGTTGGTTCACCTATTTTATGTTCTTGACAATGCGTCTGCAGTAATGTTGGAGGCACTTTTTATATATCTAAATAATAATAAAAAGTCATTTTAATAAAGTATTTGGGTGTTTCTTTGCTTATGTTCCTTGACGCTTAAAATAATTTATAATTTAAAAAATGATGATAGAGCCATTTAATGATAGCCAGTGTACCTATGGGAAGTGAGGCAGCTGTGAATTGCGTCATTTGCTATACAATTACTGTCTCTATTTTTTTATGCAGCTCTATTTCTCTTCTGAGAGATATCTTTGATATTAATAATAATTATTATAACAAAATACTGACAGGCCTAGAAGAAAAAAGCCATGTTAAAACACATTTTAATTCCAATTTCAGATTATTACTCATAGATAATCAATACATAGGTGCTCAACCACAAAACAGAAAATTATGAACCAATTCGTAAAAATCAACCTATCTGTACATGACAAGGAATTCTTCACTATAAATAATGAGATACCTACGATCGGTGTATATTTCCAGGATTCATTAGCGTAGAGTGCTGCGCCTTTGTTCTCCCTCACTCTTGTGGCTATCACCTCTTTAAACCATTGTTCCGTAATGCCAGAGTCTTTTAACCGCAGTAACAGCTGCTTAAAGCGTCGGTAATATGGCGCACCTTTCCTAAGGAAGAGAAAAAGTTATATTTATTGTGAAAAAGGCAATTTATTTTAGAAGCCGTTTTATTATGACTTTAGCTTCTATCGAAGAATGGTTCAGCATTGATCGAAACGTCGTCTAGAACTCAGCTTTTCTGCCTGTATCTTCATTTTCAAGGAAAATATAGGCTGCTTTAGGTATGCACTTCTCTATAATTTGTTTTGTGGGGATTCTGTCCAATATTTTGTGACTGGGCAAATTAACAAGAGACTGGTAGCTGTTCCAAAGGGTAGATGGCGTTCTCGGAAAATAGATGCATTGTAATAATATTGGTAGAATTACCGACAATATGTTAAGTAAAAGGACACAAATGCAACTAATGTGACATTTTATTGTGGCAACGTTTCGCTCTCCAGGAGCTTTTTCAAGCCGTTACAAGCGATACATGGACACAGAGGGTATATATACTTCCAAGTGAGGTGTAATACTAGTGGTGGTAGAAGTAGTAGTGATATAAGTTGTAGTAGTAGTAGTAATACAATAAGGTAGAACAATCAATTTGCACATGTGTAAAAGGTGATAAAACAATTACATGGGTAGTATAAAAATAGGTTAGACAAATATTTCTGCTGGAGGTTGGAACAGAGAAGGCCTGTAGGAGTGTTCTACCTTATTGTATTACTACTACTACTACAACTTATATCACTACTACTCTACCACCATAGTATTACACCTCACTTGGAGAGTATATATATACCCTCTGTGTCCATGAATTGTTGTGACGGCTGAAACTCTGGAGAGCGAACTTGCCACAATAAAATGTCACATTAGTTGCATTTGTGTCCTTTTACTTAACAGATGCATTGTAGTTAGGTGTACTGATTTATTTAGTTAGCATTTACTGCATCAGGCTTATAGTTATACATCCAGGCAGTACTCTAAAGTATTGTGAAAACTGAAACCATTAATTAAATTGGTGGGAGAAATAATCGGAGACTTTTGGACTAAATTTTGTAATCCTGGGTTAAATCAACATAATATACTTCTTAATACCTCTAACATCCGTGTACCCTCAACACCATTGTTAAAAATTTGAATGTCATGTACATGTATACTTAATGTACTTTCCTAAAACCTGGTTACTCTTAGAGAAAAGTCTGGATTGATTATTGCCTCTGTAGGTTTCAGTTTAACTTTTTTTTGGAAAAAAAGAAGAAAATTTAAATATGTGTTTTCATGCTATAATTCCTTAGTGTCGCATCTGATTAGCTTCTGAGCGGCCACGCTTAATTTCCGTGTTTATTTTAGTATATTGGTCTTCTTGATCTCTTTGAAACATTTAAATTATATATAGGCTGTGAATGTATAAATTAAAAAAAAAATATTTAAGAAATTTGGATATGAATTTTCATATAATGACTGCATTATCAACATATGCCAGACTCTGCACTATCCCCATCACGTGCACTGAGGAACAGGGGACCGAGGTTATGGACTAAGGGGATGTCTTTCTAGGTACGCAAAGGAGAAAGACCTTGGGGTGAGTATAACGCCAAGCACGTCTCCGGAGGCACACATCAACCAGATAACCGCGGCAGCATATGGGCGACTGGCAAACCTAAGATTAGCGTTCCGTTACCTTAACAAGTAATCGTTCAAGACACTGTACACCGTGTACGTCAGGCCCATACTAGAATATGCAGCACCAGTCTGGAACCCACACCTGGTCAAGCACGTAAAGAAACTAGAGAAAGTGCAAAGGTTTGCGACAAATTTAGTTCCACAACTCAGGGGTCTGTCGTATGAAGAAAGGTTGAGGGAAATAGGACTAACAACACTGGAGGAAAGAAGGGTCAGAGGAGACATGATAACGACATACAAAATACTGCGGGGAATCGACAAGGTAGACAGTGACAGGATGTTCCAGAGAGGGAACACAGAAACAAGGGGACACAACTGGAAGCTGAAGACTCAGATGAGTCAAAGGGATATTAGGAAGCATTTCTTCAGCCACAGAGTAGTCAGGAAGTGAAATAGTCTAGAGAAAGATATAGTGGAGGCAGGAACCATATACAAATAACAAAAAAGGCACAATACCGTGACTGGAACAATACACACACCTTTGGTGTCGCTATGGGCTCTCCTCTATCTCCTGTTCTTGCTAATCTTTATATGGAATACTTCGAGACTGTTCTTCTTCCCACTATTGATGTACGTCCTTCACTCTGGCTCCGCTATGTAGATGACATCTTTGCTCTTTGGCCTCATGACTTAAGTCTCTTCCAACCTTTTCTTGATGCTCTTAATAATCTTGCCCCTTCCATTAAGTTTAAAGCTGATTGGGAATCTAATTCTTTGCTTCCTTTCCTTGATGTTCATGTCCACCGTTCAGTTACAGGTTTTGCCTTCTCCGTGTACCGCAAGCCTATGCACAGTGGCATGTACATTCATTACTTCTCTTATCATGCCTCCTCTGTCAAGAAGAGTGTTCTTATCTCCCTCTTTCTCCGTGCTCTCCGCATCTGTGATCCTCAGTTTCTTGAAGCAGAAATTTCCACTCTTCATAATTCTTTTTCCCGCCTGGCTACCCTTCCCATTTCATAGACTCTGCTTTCTCTCGTGCTAAACGGACTTTCTTCTCTCCTAAACCCTCTACTCCTGAGAACTCTCCAGTCCTCTGCCTTCCCTACATCTCTGGTCTCTCTAATCTCAGCAACTCTCTCCGTTCCTTAGACATCAAACTTACCTTTCGCCAAACTAACACTCTTCGCACTAATCTAGTTCATACCTCCCCTACCTCCACAGATTCTCCTGGTGTCTACTCTATTTCTTGCTCCTCCTGTCCTCTTCAGTACTTCGGAGAAACTGGCCGATCTCTTTCTGACAGACTCAGGAGCACAAAAATAGTGTTAGGCTTGCCGACACTAATAATGCTCTTTTCTGTCATGTCAGAGATCACAGTCATCCCATTGATTGGTCTTCTGCTAAAACTGTCTACCCTACGTCTAACTTTCATAGTCGCCGCCTGGTTGAATCCTCCCTTATACACAACTTTCCCTGTATGAATCTTAGCCCTGGCTTTGTCTCTGTTGATGCTTTCCTCTCTATTACATTGTTAAATGCTCTAAACTTCAGAACACCCGTGACTTAACCTGATTCCTTCCCTGTCTTATCTTCCCCTTCTCCTTTTTTCTCCTTGGGTTTTCCTTTCTTTCTGTTCTTTCTTTTGCCTTGTATTTTCCTTCATTTTTCGCTTTTCTTCCTCTCGTACTCCTTGCGGGTCGCTAGCCTCATAGCAGTGCTCCTTCCCATATGACTGTCTACTCTACTACCTTTACTACTACCTTTACTACTACCACTACTACCACTACTCCTACATTTCCCCACTCTCTTGTACCCTCCCCTGTCTGCCTGCCTATAAATACCCTTCCTCTGTCTCTGTGTGTTAGTGTGACTTTGTAAATGGTCCAAGTCGGGCCGAAACGTCGTCGTAAGCTCCTCTCTTTTATATGTGCGGGTTGTGTGTGAACCATATACAGTTTTAAGACGAGGTATGATAAAGCTCATGGAGCAGGGAGAGCAGAGACCCAGTAGCGGACAGAGAAGAGGCGGGGCCAGGAGCTGAGTATCGACCCCTGCAACCACAATTAGGTGAGTACAATTAGGTGAGTACATCCAGTTATGATTCCCGTTATTCATGGTAAATTAATTTCAGTTTACATCTTCTGAATGGGTTCATTATTCGATTGAAATGTATATACAATTTGCCAGACACACCAACATCATGGCATCTTGGTACAGAAGACATCTCCACAACCTATTTGCTTACTTCTGGCCCAGCTCTTGGGCATCACCTGCTGCCACTGGGGAATCCAGCCTTCGTCTGCTGCATGTTACCTGACTTTATTATATAAGCGTCAATCTTCCTACCTGTGCTTCAGATTCTTGTAGACGTCGGTGTTCATCACCTGCTCGTACGCTGAGGGACTCATTACCTCGTCTTCTGTATATATTTCTAGTCTTCACAATATGTCCATTTATTGTATTCGTAAAGCCACTGAATGGCGAAACGTCTACAAAGTAAAGATACTCTGATGTCTAATTCATTATTAATATTTAATGGCTGATGCGCATTACAGTGCTTTTCATGCTATAGTTTTCGTGTCGCATCCGATTATCTTCAACTCTTAATTCTGATGACTTGATGAAGCAGCATCTGCGTGCCTTCAAGTTTGTAAGAACATAAGAAAGGAGGAACACTGCAGCAGGCCTGTTGGCCCATACTAGGCAGGTCCTTCAGATTCCATCCCATTAACTGAATAATTGTTCAACCCAATTTTCAATGCTACCCAAGAAACAAGCTTTGATAATTTTATTTACTCATGTGCGAGTCCCACTCAAATCCAACCCCTCTCACTCATGAATTTATCCAACCTAAATTTGAAACTACCCAAGGTCCTAGCTTCAATAACCCTACTAGGCAGACTGTTCCACTCATCAACTACCCTATTTCCAAACCAATACTTTCCTATATCCTTTCTAAATCTAAACTTATCTAATTTGAATCCATTATTGCGGGTTCTCTCTTGGTGAGATATCCTCAAGACCTTATTTATATCCCCTTTGTTAATACCCATTTTCCACTTGTATACCTCGATCATGTCTCCCCTCATTCTACGTCTTACAAGTGAATGTAATTTAAGGGCCTTCAATCTTTCTTCATATGGAAGATTTCTAATGCTATGTATTAATTTAGTCATTCTACGCTGAATGTTTTCTAACGAATTAATGTCCATTATGTAATATGGAGACCAGATGGAAATAAATGGTATAAAATACCGACACAATAGAAAAATAAACACATAAGCAGAATAATGTGATCCTTTATTGACAACGTTTCGCCCACGCATTGGGCTTTATCGAGTCACAAACAGATCTACCTGTGACTCGATAAAGCCCACTGCGTGGGCGAAACGTTGTCAATAAACATAAGAACATAAGAAAGGAGGAACACTGCAACAGGCCTACTGGCCCATACTTGGCAGGTCCATGTCAAAACCAACCCACCAACAAAAATATTTGTCCAACCTATCCCCATCCAAGGAACAAACCCCGACAACCCCCCAATAATTGTGCAATCCCGTTCAAATCCAACCCTTCTCACTCACAAGAAAACAGAAATAAAGAACATTGCAGCAAGCCAACTGGTCCACGCTAGGCAGGTCCCCCTAAAACCCAAAACCAATCCCACAAACAAAAACTCCTACCCAACCCACCTACTCCATCCATGGAATATGCTTCGATAATCAGGGCATTATAAAACAGGGTACTGGAAGAGCTGAAGAACCTGGTCCATCACAAGAGCACCACAGGAGCTGAAGCACCTGGTCCATCACCAGGGCACTAAATAAGCCGAAGCACCTGGTCCATCACCAGGGCACTGAATAAGCCGAAGCACCTGGTCCATCACCAGGGCACTGAATAAGCCGAAGCACCTGGTCCATCACCAGGGCACTGAATAAGTCGAAGCACCTGGTCCATCACCAGGGCACTGAATAAGTCGAAGCACCTGGTCCATCACCAGGGCACTGAATAAGCCGAAGCACCTGGCCCATCACCAGGGCACTGAATAAACCGAAGCACCTGGTCCATCACCAGAGCGTTGAAGGAGCTGACGCACCTGGTCCATCACCAGGCCACTGAATTATACTGCTTATGTGTTTATTTTTCCATGGAGACCAGAACTGAGCTGCGTAATCTAGGTGAGGCCTTACTAACGATGTATAAACCTGTAATATAACCTCTGGACTTCTGTTTCTAACACTTCTTGATATAAATCCTAGTAATCTGTTTGCCTTATTACGTACGCTTAGGCATTGCTGTCTTGGTTTAAGGTTGCTGCTTACCATAACCCCCAAGTCCTTTTAAGAACATAAGAACATAAGAATGGAGGAACACTGCAGAAGGCCTACTGGCCCATACAAGGCAGGTCCTTATCAAAACCACCACTACCTAAGAATTTACTCCTGTACTCACGACACTAATCAAACCCAGCCCCTCCCACTCATATATTTGTCCAATCTCTTTTTAAAGCCACCCAAGGTCCTAGCCTCTATCACCCTACTCGGAAGATTGTTCCACGCATCTACAACTCTGTTCGAAAACCAGTACTTGCCTATGTCCTTTCTAAATCTAAATTTATCCAATTTAAATCCGTTATTTCTGGTTCTTACTTGGTTCGATATCCTCAGTATTTTATTAATATCTCCTTTGTTTATGCCCATCATCCACTTGTACACCTCGATGATATCTCCCCTCATTCTACGTCTCTCCAGAGAGTGGAGATTCAATGCTCTAAGTCTATCTTCATACGGGAGATTTCTTATACTGTAAATCATTTTAGTCATTCTTCTTTGTATGTTCTCCAATGAATCTATATCCATCCTGTAGTAAGGAGACCAAAACTGAGCTGCATAATCCAACTGAGGTCTCACTAGTGATGTATAGAGCTGAAAAATAACTTTTGGACTTCTGTTGCTTATACTTCTTGAAATAAATCCTAGTAATCTGTTAGCCTTATTGCGCACACTTAGGCACTGTTGTCTTGGCTTTAGATTTCTGCTTACCATGACTCCCAAGTCTTTTCACATTCTGTATGATCAAGCTCAACTTCACCTAGTTTATAAATTCGAGGGATATTTTCATTACCAACGACTAGCACCTTACACTTGTCCACATTGAACTTCATCTGCCACTTTTCAGACCAAGACATTAATTTATCCAAATCCTCCTGGAGTTCATTGGTATCCTCCTCAGAATGAATTATACGGCCTATTTTTGTATCATCAGCAAATTTACTCATGTCACTTGCAATTCCTTCATCAAGGTCATTTATGTAAATTATGAACAACAATGGGCCCAAAACTGATCCTTGTGGAACGCCACTGGTGACAAATCCCCATTCAGATTTGACCCCATTAATGGAAACTCTCTGCTTTCTATTGGTAAGCCATGCCTCTATCCATGCTAGAACTTTACCTCCTATACCATGAGCTGCCACCTTTCTTAAGAGTCTCTTGTGAGGTACTCTATCGAAGGCCTTACTGAAACCAAGTAAACTATATCATATTCTTTATCACTGTCTACTGCCTCAAATGTTTTATTGAAAACGTCAGTAAATTTGTCAGGCAGGAACGACCTCTCGTAAACCCATGCTGAGATTCATTAATCAAATTATGTTCTTCAAGGTGACTTCTGATAATATCAGCTATAATTGATTCTAATAATTTGCCTACTATAGACGTGAGGCTTATTGGACGGTAATTTGATGGACTGGACTTATCCCCTGATTTGAATATAGGAACTACATTAGCTATCTTCCACATCTCTGGCACAACAACCAGTTAGGATGGACGTGTTAAACACATTCGTTAATGGCTGACTAAGTTCCATCTTGCATTCTTTAAGTACCGGGAAAACAACTCGTCGGGTCCTGGGGACTTATTTTGCTTCAGTTTATCTATCTGTTTGATAACCATATCCCTCGTGACAGTAATATTAGTTAATTTGAATTCTTCAGGAACTGAATAATTGTTAATTTCTGGAATCTCATTTACGTCTTCTTGTGTAAAGACTGACAAAAAATAGTCATTAAATAGAGAACACATTTCCAGTTCGTTATCCGTCAGCTGTCCATTCCCAATTTCAGAGGTCCTACCTTTTCCCTCACCTTCGTCCTGTACACTTGAAAGAACCCTTTTGGATTAGTCTTTGATTCATTAGCAACCTTAATCTCATAGTCACGTTTAGCCTTTCTAATCCCCTTTTTACTTCTTTTTCAACTGAACATATTGGTCAATAAGGTTAACATCTCCTCTTTTGATGCGCCTATAAATTCCTCTTTTCTCCCTAATAGATGTTTTAGCCTCCTGTTAATCCATTTGGGATCGTTATTATTTGACCTAAATTTTCTGGGGAATAAACATACTCTGTGCAGTTGTACATTATTAAGAAAAAAATCATAAACGCAGATCCCATCGTAATCGTTAGCTAGATTACCCCAGTCGAGATTAGACAGGTGTTCCCTAAGTCCAATATAATCGGCAGAACGAAAATCAGGAACTTTACCGTATTATCCCTATTCTCGTACTCCCATGTAATATTAAAGGTAATGGATTTGTGATCACTAGCTCCAAGCTCTTCAGTGATCTCCAGAATATTTACAAGAGTTTCTTTATTTGACAAGACTAGGTCGAGCAAATTATTACCTCTGGTAGGCTCCGTACACACTGCTTCAGAAAACAGTCCTGAACTACTTCCATAAAGTCACTGGACTCCAGATTACCGGTCAAAGAAGTCCCGTCAATATGACTAAAGTTAAAATCCCCTACTATCACTACGTTATTGTGCCTAGAAGCCCTAACAATTTCGTCCCAAAGTAGTCTCCTCTATCGTGATCCAAGCCTGAGGTCGGTATATTACACCTAGAATCAGTTTTTCTTGACCTTCTAGAAACTCTACCCAAACAGATTCTGTTAATGATCCATCTATTTTTAGGCCTGTTTTTATGCAGCAATTTATATTTTCTACATACAATGCAACCCACCCTTTCCCATTATATCTATCTACATGGAACAACTTAAACCCCTGAATATGACACTCAGCAATCATATCCCGACTCTTGGTATTATACCATGTTTCAGTTATTGCAATGACATCAAAGTTCCCAGCACATGCTACCAAACGTAATTGTTAATTTTATTTCTGGCGTTCGACGGTTAGTATAAAATACATTGATATGTATCTTCTTGTGAACCTTTTTCAGCTTTTGTTTACACAATTTCTGTTACTATATTACCCTGTGTCACTCGATTACTGTTATTGTTATGATTTATGATATCAAAGCCTGAATCAATATTTTGGCCCTCATTATTTACCTTTCCCTAAACCCATACCTCTAATTTAATCCTAGTTTAAAGCCCTAACAACATCCTCAACTGAGCTAGCGAGAAATCCTACACCTTCCCTGGATAAGTGAACCCCATCCCTGGCATACATGTCATTTCGGCCATAAAAGTGGTCCCAGTTGTCAATGAATGGGACTGCATTATCTTACAGTGTTTGTCCAGCCAGCAATTTATACCAATCGCTCTGGACAGCCATTCATTTCAACACCCTTCTTGGCAAAATGCCACATATAACAGGGCTCCCTCCTTCTTCCTAATGAAGTCTATTGCTGCCTTATACCTACTAACTAAATCTCACTTACGCTTGGATACATCATTGCCTCCAGCACTGAGGGCAGATAATAGGATTGATCCCATTACCATGCATGATGTTGTCAAGCCGGCTAACAATGTCTTCCATCCCAGCCCCAGGAAAGCAAACCCTCTGTCTCCTACTCCTATCTGTCAAGCAGAAGGCCCTATCCATATATCTAACTTGGCTATCCCCAACAACAACAATGTTTTTACCTTCCTTGGTACAGTTCGTCGTGACGTTCCCAGTAGTCGACTCACATTCGTCTGGTAGCACAAAAAAGGAGTTCGAAGTTTCCACAGCAGTCTTTTTTCTTCTTCGTCGTTACTACCTTCCATTCGTCTTCTTGATCTTCAACTTCGTCCCATGCTGTCCGGCCACTGCCCAGGTTCCCTTCTTGACCTGAGGACTCACAACAGGAGGACTACTACGAATCCTCTTGTTTTTCGCAATCTATATGGCTAAGTTCTACGTTATTTAACTTGTAAGTGCTTGGGATATGGACACTTCTGGTCTTCAGAACCTTGCATTTATCTACATTGAACTGCATCTGCCACTTTTCTGACCAGGAATAGAGTTTGTCTAAATCCTGAAGTTCTCTGACATCTACGTTATAATCAACTATCCTACCTATCTTCGTGTCATCGGCAAATTTGCTCATATCAATAGTAATTCCCTCATCAAGGTCATTGATATATATTATAAACAACAACGGACCTAAGACTGATCCCTGTGGAACACCACTTGTTACAGATCCCCACTCGGATCTAACCCCATTTATGCACACTCTCTGCTTCGTATTGGTGAGCCATGACTCGATACATGACAGCACTTTTCTCCGAATGCCATGAGCTGCCACTTTCTTTAACAGTCTCTGGTGCGGTACTCTATCAAAAGCCTTACTAAAATCTAAATAAACAATATCGAATTCTTTATCGTGATCAACAGCCTATTTTAAAAGGTTTAAATTAGAAGAAACTTGAAGACATTTTGATATTAGTTTGCAAAAGGTGACTTGTAAATGTTTCTTCTGATTCGATTTAATTCTGCAACACAAATATATTTAAGTACATTACTGTCTTATGCCGCACTCTGCATTATTCCAGTTGCATGCATTGTAGCACAGGGGACTAGGATCACTCAGTGACCAATAAGCATCTGGTTATTATGTATCTTAGAAGGGAAATCTTTAAATGGTTAGAAAAATATATATATATATTTTTTTTCATTCAACTTTTCACTTTATTTCTCACATAACACTGAAATACTGATTTGCTTGCAATATATTTTGAGTGTTTCATCCAACTGGCTGCAACCGTCAACCGTCATGCAAATTCATACTTTACGTTCTGGTGAATTTTTAGGACATGACAAGAGACAGTGTCTAAAGCTTGGCTCCAAAACTTATATAACTAATCCAGCCACTGTGTTGAGGATTAGTTATGAAGTGTTCCAGCCACGGTATTGTGGATTAGTTATGAAGTGCTCCAGCCACGGTGTTGTGGATTAGGTATGAAGTGTTCCAGCCACGGTATTGTGGATTAGTTATGAAGTGTCCCAGCCACTGTGTTGTGGATTAGTTATGAAGTGCTCCAGCCACGGTGTTGTGGATTAGTTATGAAGTGCTCCAGCCACGGTGTTGTGGATTAGCTATGAAGTGTTCCAGCCACTGTGTTGATGATTAGTTATGAAGTGCTCCAGCCACGGTATTGTGGATTAGTTATGAAGTGCTCCAGCCACGGTGTTGTGGATTAGCTATGAAGTGTTCCAGCCACGGTATTGTGGATTAGTTATGAAGTGCTCCAGCCACGGTGTTGTGGATTAGTTATGAAGTGCTCCAGCCACGGTGTTGTGGATTAGTTATGAAGTATTCCAGCCACGGTGTTGTGGATTAGTTATTAAGTGCTTCAGCCACGGAGTTGTGGATTAGTTATGAAGCGCTCCAGCCACTGTGTTGTGGATTAGTTATGAAGTGTTCCAGCCACGGTATAAGAACATAAGAACATAAGAAAGGAGGAACACTGCAGCAGGCCTACTGGCCCATGCGAGGCAGGTCCAAATCTCCCACCGACTTAAGCCAATGCCCCGACCCATCCAGGTCAGGTTCATTCCATTAAGGAAGGAGCACGGCATCTGACCTAGTAGCACAAACTAGTCAGGTCCAACTCACACCCACCCGCACCCACTCATATATTTATCCAGCCTATTTTTAAAACTACACAACGTTTTAGCCTCTATAACGTACTCGGAGTTTGTTCCACTCATCGACAACTCTATTACCAAACCAATGCTTTCCATATCCTTCCTGAATCTGAATTTATCCAACTTAAAGCCATTGCTGCGAGTCCTGTCAATACTAGATATTTTTAGCACGCTATTTACATCACCTTTATTTATTCCTGTTTTTCCATTTATACACCTCAATCATATCCCCCTAATTCTACGCCTTTCTAGAGAGTGCAGATTCAGGGCCCTCAGTCTATCCTCATAGGGAAGATTTCTGATACATGGAATCAACTTAGTCATCCTCCTTTGTACGTTTTCCCAGAGCATTTATATCCATTCTGTAATACGGTGACCAAAACTGTGCAGATAATCTAGATGAGGCCTCACCAAGGATATATAGAGTTGAAGAACAACCTGAGGACTCATTATTTATGCTTCTTGATATGAAGCAAGGATTCTGTTCGCTTTATTGCGACACTTATGACTGCTGTCTTGGTTTTAGATTACTGCTAACCAGAACTCCTAAATCCTTTTGCAATCAGTAGTATTAAGATCTATATTATTTAGTTTATATGTGGCATGGTTATTGTCCTGTCCAATATTTAGAACTTTGCATTTATCTATATTAAACTGCATCTGCCACTTCTCCGACCACTGCATCAGTCTATTCAAATCTTCCTGGAGGCTCTAATGTCCTCATTTGAATGAATTGGACGGCCTATTTTGGTGTCATCGGCAAACTTGTTATGTCGCTATTTATTCCCTCATCTATGTCGTTTATGTAGATTGTAACAACAAGGGGGCCCCAAAACTGACCCTGTGGAACACCGCTTGTGACACTTCCCCCCTCTGATTTCTCCCCATTTATGCAAACTTCTGCTGCCTATTTGTCAACCATGCCTCTATCCCGGAAAAATTTCTCCTCCTATTCCGTTGCCTTAATTTTCCTCAATAGTCTCTGATTGGACTCTATCAAAAGCCTTACTGAAGTCCATATA
>WNWK01002881.1:0-190033 GCA_009830355.1 Cherax destructor | reverse complement strand
AATTACACAACCCAGAGCAACACAGGTTTAGAGCAGGTTGTCCTGCCTGTCCCAGCCCCTGGACCACTATGACGGGGTCCTGGATCTTTGGGGGATAAAAAAAATACAGATGTAGTATACACAGATTTTGCAAAGTTTTACAAGTTACCATGGTGTAATACCCCAAAATGCGTGATAAAGGAATAACGGGAAAAAGTTTGTAGTTGATCTATAACTTCCTGAAAAATAGAAAAAAAGGGAAAAAAAAAATGCCCAGGCAGCCACAGTAAAAAGCCTGTTCCTCAACACAGTACCGCCCCCATTCTTTTTTCCCCTCTTTTCTGACTTAGTTTAAGAAGCCCCATGTTTTCCCTTTGGGATACACCGGGAGCCATGGCAGTGACCTCCATTGGCGACACCAAAAGCCCAAGGGGACATCAAAAAACCAAATGGGCCTGAAAACAATTGAATTTCCCGAGGAAATTTCAACTCTAGGAAACTTGAGGAAATAAAAAATGTATAAAGGGTTCACAAATTCTAACCATACAATAAACAAAAAAAAATGTGAAGGACTTGGGGGGTTTTGGGGGTCTGTTTTAAAAGCCCAAAACAATGTATCCCCCCATGGCTAGAAAATGATAGGGGGATAATGAGAACCTTCAAACTGGGGATGCCCCCCATATAACACTCTTCAAATCACTTGTTCCTCTAGGCTGGAATACTGCTGTACACCTCCCCCCTTCAAGGCTGGCGACATTGCAGACCTGGAGGTGACAAAGAATTTTCACAGCACACAAAATTACGATAAAGCACCTAAATTACTGGGAACAGTTGAAGGTCCTTGATCTGTATTCCCGGGAATGCAGGTGAGAAAAAATGATAATATACACGGGAAGGTCCTGGGGGGATTGGTACCAAACCTGAAATGAAAATCACTCCTAAAAGAAAAAAGGGCTGCAGGAGATGCAACTTTCCCCCCGATGAAAAGCAGGGGCGCCAAGTACTGAGAACAACCCCAAAGTGTCGGGGCCCAAGACTGTTCAACTGTCCTCCTGCATACTGGGGGATTACCAATAGCCCCCTGGTTTTTCAGAAAATGGACAGGCACCTAAAGTCATTTCCCCTGCCACGGGGGCATTGACCCCGAAATCCTCTCCAGGTAAACCCCAGGTAATACCCTGATTTTTTCCCCATTTCCCAAGGGCTATATGACACTCATGGGTTTAACATTTTCCCTGAATGTAATAGCAGTAATAATTCGGCAGATCAGCTTAAGCATCATGTTGTTTATACCTTAGTTATTGTTATAAATTTTAATATGGAGTTATCATTTTGATTTTTGGTCATTATTTACTGAATCTTATATTTTACTGAGGAATTAAGGTGAGCTTAATTTTTACTATACATTTTTATACTTTATTCATAGTAATTAATTACTAAAATAATAAGATTTATTGGCCAAACCAGTTGTGGGATCCAACGCTGAAATTATTTTTTCTAAACTGTCGTATCTGTATGAGTGAGGTGACAGTGTTGAATGATGATGAAAGTATTTTCTTTTTGGGGATTTTCTTTCTTTTTGGGTCACCCTGCCTTGGTGGGAGACGACCGACGTGTTGAAAAAAAAATTATTTTTCACAGATTTGTTATGGTTTGATTTACGGCATGGGAACACAAGCACTGAGTGAGCAGTTGGGTGTTGGTGAGGATGAAGCTCTGTCATTTATGGAAAAATTCAAGGGAAGCTTTCCAGGAGTTAAGCACTTCATACAAACTACCATAGAGAAGTCTCGCAAAGAAGGTTATGTTCTTACCCTGATGGGCCGGCGCAGATACCTTCCAAACATCACCAGCAAAGATTTGTGTGCTCGAGGTTTGTACCTTGCTTTAAAGCAGTCTTGTTTGTTAGATTAATGTGGGTGGAGGCAAGGGATTTTGGGGGGATCTGAGCACAGAAATACAATATCTGGAAAAATAGCTATGGAAGAATGATATAATTGAGTTTCCTTCTTTAGGTCATCCTGCGTTTTGTGAAAAATTACCTGTTAAAAAAAGGTATGCTGCATGATGTGCATATTATATTTATGGGCAGCACTAAACCTATAAAGGTCATACAGTACCTTAGAAATGGGATGTAATCAGGCTTTAACCCTTTCACTGTCGGGACCCCTGATTCTAATCTCGTTCTGTGTCGAAAAATATTTGAAAAAAAAATTCTTATGAAATGATAATCTTTTCCCGATGGTAATGACACCAAAAAAAAAAAAAAACGAATTTTGATGGAAAACTTATGGAATTACGCTCTCGCGAAGTTAGCGCTCTCAGCTATATTTTCCCATCACCGATTTTGCCATTTTGAGCCTATTTACACGAATTCTATTGTTCCAGTCAGCCAAACTCATAGCTATTTCACTAGAACTCCATTTGTTCTATCGATTGAGTACAATAAACCGCCCATTTACTGATTTCAACTACCCAATAAAGTGATCAGAAATTGGCAAATTGGCCAATTTCACACACAATTCAAGGAAGGCCAATTTCAAAATAGGGGCCAGAATAAACAATGCAGACATTCCTAGCACTAAAATAACATTTTCTCTGTTCATTAGTCATGTCTCCAGGCCCCTCTTATATTATGCTTGCTTTCCATTTTAAATTTTTATTCACACAAAAAATAGAAGATTTACTGTTATGCAGACTTCTGCATTATTGTAAAAATGGTATAAATAATATGAGCGCATTTGTGAAGGCATATTAGACCCACCACTTGACGTGTATTAGACGTGTGGCGTGATTTGTTTGCTCTTGAACATCGGCAAAAATCGAATATTTCTGCTACTTTGAGCTCAATTTCAAGGTACTTTTAGTCTGGAAAACAGTCAAAATCATCTCTATTTCTGTAATATATCTTCCATTCTATCAAATGATACCAAGAAAACGAGAATACATTTATAAATACTATACAAAAATACACTGCAAAGTCGATGTTTTAAACCAAAAACACGGTCTGAGTTTTTTTTCTCATTATGCACTGTGTGCTGCAGGATTTTTTTTATACTGCGTGCACTGAGCACACAGACCTATTCTCACATATAGGCCTACCAGCTTTCTCCCATCAGATTTGAAGGCACTAGAATTTTGGCGTAGTATTATGGGACAGACACTGGCTCTCAAGCCGTAATATTACAGGACCGACAGTGAAAGGGTTAACCAAGGAAGGGAAAGATAACTTCAATTCTTTGGATCAAGAACCCTTCACCATTATAAAGGAAGTCTACTTTAAAGGTTACAGTACATTATTTATTTTTTAACGCACCGGCCATCTCCCACCAAGGTAGGGTGACCTGAAAAAGAAGAAACACTCTAACCATCACTCACTCTGCCACTATCCTGCCAGAGGCATGCTGACATTAAAGCTCAAAAGTCCTTCCAAACTGCAACATCCCTACCCCCCAGAGAGCAGGCATTGTACTTCCCACCTCCATAAATGTTACCTTGCTCGCTCTCCAACAACACATCATCATAAAAACTGCTTGCCTCTACTCACTCCAATTAAACATGCTCACACACACACACACACCTCACTTATTTTTCCAAAAGTCCATGAAAAAATAGAAACTTTGCCTTTTAGTGATAACTGGTAGATGGGTACTGCCAGAGTTCCGGTCATCCGTGAGGTCAGCATGACAGCACATGTTTTTGTTTTCGTACTTAATCCAGACCCAAGTTGAAGTATCTTGCATTCACGGCTTTGAGACTTGTAAATTTTTTGGAATCTTCATTTCTGTAATCATAGTCATTGTCGGAGAAAATTATCTCGAGTCAATAATATTTAGTATGAGAAATTTCTACATTTAGACACTCAGTCCTCCTCTGATATAATATTATTTTTAACACAATGGCTATCTCCCACTAAGGCAGGATGACCCGAAAAAGAAGAAACAAAGTTTTCTTCATTTTACATTTAGTAATTTATGCAGGAGAAGGGATTACTAGCCCAATGCTCCCTTACGACACACACATGGCTAACAGAGGAAGGATTTTTCTCTACTTCCCCATAGTTTTATAAAAATTATCTATAGGAAAATCAAATCATTGTTGAATTGTTCTTAATTTCTGTTTACAGCTCAAAGTGAGCGCCAAGCAGTTAACACAGCAATACAGGGATCTGCAGCAGACATAGTCAAATTAGCTATGGTGAGGATAAACACAGCCATTCGACAAGCATTCCCAACAGCACCTACCTTCCTCACACAGCCAACTAAAAGCAGGGAGGATATAAGTGGAGGTTTTTTTGTACTGCAGCTTCATGATGAACTTATGTATGAGGTAAGGGGCTTTTCCGATTATAGCATGGGGTGTCTGTAGGAAAATAGGTTTTGATTTCTGAATGTTTGACTTATGAACAATTTTTTGGAACACACTAATGTTGTAAGTTGGGGCCCTACTGTATCAGGCATGTCTCTTCACCACTCCAGAGAGTATGTTTTAGATACCTTGAGTTACTCTCAGTAATTTAAATGTTTAATTAATTCTATGTGACATTACTAATGAGAACTGTTAGATCCTTTTTTTTCCTTTTGGCTTGATGGTTTTGAAACTTTTTATATTCATGTTTTATATTCATTGTTATAACCCAAATATTGTACATTGAACTTGTTCACACTGAAACTCATCTTCCACCATTCCCTGCACCAACTCGTCAAAGTTCCTCTTATGTATGAGAAAGCTCCTGGGCCTTAAGATTGCAGAATGGTGATCAACTGTAATAATATTTTAAGTTACAAAATTGAATGTAAATAATATCATGCAGGATAACACAAAATAAACACGTGATTATGCAGCTGCCATGTAATTGACATGTGGAGAATTTGCTTTACAAACATCACAGTTTCATATCACCCAATCTAGTAAAGCATAGTGACTACAGTCAATGGCCTCCACTCCAGAACAACAGATATTAGTGCCAGGAAAAAAAGACCCCCTCCATACCACCAATACCACCAATCCAACGACATTCATCTTTGCAAATATACAGGGTCTAAAGCCAGCAACAAACAACAAGATACCTTACATCCGTGGACTGCTTACAGAGTCAAATGCAATGTTTGCGGCTTTCACAGAGACCACATAAAGGATCACTTGGACAATGAAATATGGATCCCTGGCTACAACCTATACAGATGTGTACGAGTGAACAGGCAAAAGGGGATTTGGCCTGTATATCACAGAGTCACTTATATGCTCAGAACTACTAAATGCCTCAAATAATGTAGTTGAAGTTTTAGCAGTAAGATCGAGAATCAAAACCTGGTCATCGTGGTTGTATACAAGCCTCCGGATGCAACGTCCCAACAATTCCAGGAACAGCTTCTGAAAATTGACCAATGTCTGGAAAACCTTCCAGCACCTGCCCCCAACATCTTGCTCCTGGGGGACTTCAACCTAAGGCACCTAAAATGGAGGAATATTGCAAATAATGTGGTAGCAGAGATAACACCAGGAGGCAGCTCAGATGAAAACTCGCACACACACGAGCTTTTAAATCTCTGCACCAAATTCACCTTAAACCAGCAAATAATAGAGCCTACAAGATTGGAGAATACACTGGACCTCATCTTCACTAACAATGATGATCTGATACGAAATGTCATCATATCAAAAACGATATACTCAGATCACAACATAATTGAGGTCCAGACATGCATGAGGGGGGCCCCAGATCAACAAAATGTGATCAGTCGCGAGGGAGCCTTCTCCAATTTCAACTTCAATAACAAAAACATAAGGTGGGACCAAGTAAACCAAATCCTAAATGATATAAACTAGGAAGAATGCCTAAGCATCACAGATCCTAACCTATGTCTAGAACAAATTAACTCTGTGGCACTTGAGGTTTGCTCAAGGCAAATTCCCTTAAGGAAAAGGAGGAGAAGATGTAAACTAGAAAGAGAGAGGCGCCCCCTATACAGGCGAAGGCAGAGAATAACGGAGCGGCTACAAGAGGCCAATATATCTGAAATACGTAGGGAAGCACTGGTCAGAGAAATTGCAAACATCGAATTAAAACTAAAGGAATCTTACAGGAATCAAGAAACGCGGGAAGAACTAAAAGCCATAAATGAAATTGAAAGAAACCCAAAGTATTTCTTTTCTTATGCCAAAACAAAGTCGAGAACAACATCCAGTATTGGGCCCCTACTAAAACTAGATGGGTCTTACACAGATGACAGCAAGGAAATGAGTGAGTTACTAAAGTCCCAGTATAACTCAGTTTTTAGTGAGCCGCTAACCAGACTAAAAGTTGAAGACCTAAATGAATTTTTTATGAGAGTGCCACAGAACCTGGTAGACGCAAGCCTATCTGACATTACCCTGACGCCACATGACTTTGAAGGCGATAAATGACATGCCCATGCACTCCGCTCCAGGCCCCAACTCATGGAACTCAGTGTTCATCAAGAACTGCAAGAAGCCCCTATCACGTGCTTTTAACATCCTATGGAGAGGGAGCATGGACACTGGGGTCATCCCGCAGTTACTAAAAACAACAGACATAGCCCCACTCCACAAAGGCGGCAGTAAAGCAATGGCAAAGAACTACAGACCAATAGCGCTAACGTCCCATATCATAAAAATCTTTGAAAGGGTTCTAAGAAGCAAGATTGCCACTCATTTAGATAACCATCAATTACACAACCCAGGGCAGCATGGTTTTAGAGCAGGTCGCTCCTGTCTGTCCCAACTACTGGACCACTATGACAAGGTCCTGGATGCTCTAGAGGACAAACAGAATGCAGATGTTATATACACAGACTTTGCAAAAGCCTTTGACAAGTGTGACCATGGTGTGATAGCACACAAAATGCGTGATAAAGGAATAACAGGAAAAGTTGGTAGATGGATCTATAATTTCCTAACAAGTAGAACACAAAGAGTAGTAGTCAACAGAGTAAAGTCTGAGGCAGCTAATGTGAAAAGCTCTGTTCCACAAGGCACAGTACTTGCTCCCATCCTGTTTCTCATCCTCATATCGGACATAGACAGGGATATAAGCCACAGTGCCGTGTCTTCCTTTGCAGATGACACCCGAATCTGTATGACAGTGTCCACCGTTGAAGACACTGCAAGACTCCAAGCAGACATAAACCAAATCTTTAAATGGGCTGCAGAAAACAATATGAAGTTCAATGATGAGAAATTTCAATTACTCAGATACGGAAAACGTGAGGAAATTAAAATCTCATCGGAGTACAAAACTAATTCAAACCACACAATAGAGCGAAAAACTAATGTCAAAGACCTGGGAGTGATCATGTCAGAGGATCTCACCTTCAAGGACCATAACACCATAGCAATCGCATCTGCTAGAAAAATGACAGGATGGATAATGAGAACCTTCAAAACCAGGGATGCAAAGCCCATGTTGACACTTTACAAATCGCTTGTTCTATCTAGGCTGGAATATTGCTGCACACTAACTGCACCTTTCAAGGCAGGTGAAATTGTTGACCTTGAAAATGTGCAGAGAACCTTCACGGCATGCATAACTGCAATAAACCACCTCAATTACTGGGAATGCTTGAAGTTTCTAAACCTGTACTCTCTAGAACGCATGGGGGAGAGATACATTGTTATATACACGTGGAAAATTCTCGAGGATTAGTACCAAACTTGCACACAAAATCACTCCCTACAAAAGCAAAAGACTCGGCAGGGATGTAACATCCCCCAATGAAAAGCAGGGTGCCACTAGCACGTTGAGGGACAACACAATAAGTGTCAGGGGCCCAAGATTGTTCAACTGCCTCCCAGCATACATAAGGGGGATTACCAACAAACCCCTGGCTGTCTTCAAGCGGCACTGGACAGGCACCTAAAGTCGGTACCTGACCAGCCAGGCTGTGGTTCGTACGTTGGACTGCGTGCGGCCAGCAGTAACAGCCTGGTTGATCAGGCTCTGGTCCAACATGAGGCCTGGTCACAGACCGGGCCGCGAGGGTGTTGACCCCTGGAATTCTCGCCAGGTAAACAGGTATAACCAAAAGACTTCTATTTACGGCTCTTCAAGGTGTGTGCTTTGATTTGCAGTAAGGGGCTCTTGATTCAAAGAAATACAGTTACCCTTTCCTTCCTTATTTCAAATCCAATTTGGCACTTCTTCATCAATCTTGCATTTTGCACGTCAAATATAATCACGTTTTCAATAAATTATGATTGAAATATTGTGCCCAGTTTCACATTGCAAGGGAAACTTGAGTTTGATTGTGCTATATAGATTTAAAAATAAGCTGGAGGCAGTGCACAAAGACTGGTAACCCATAATTGCACATCAGTTACATATTCCCCTGCCTTAACAGTCATGTATCTACTGTAGTTGTATTTCTACATTTTAAAAATACATTGGTGATTGATAATAAGGTGTGAAAAAGTTAATAAATGAGAAAGTTTTGTAGTGAAGGCATGATCTTGACTGCAGTGTATTCATGAAAAACATTTCTGTTTAGGTTTATAGGGGCCACTACAGTATTGAGGTGAATAATTCCTCGCAGGACTGGAAGCAGGTTCATGCAGCTCAAGGAATTGTAGTCTTAATTATCACCAACAACCTTCCTCACCTTTTTTGCAGATTGATGTAGGAATGTAGTTTTCAGTACTATACGTAATGACAAAAGATGGATGGGCTTCATAATAATGTAGGATGAACCAAAATATCATGTAAAGTTTCTATAAATTTTAAACTGCATGTGGAATGCTTTGTTGCTAATGAAGAGGTTCTTAATCTAAGGAATTGGAGTTACTCTCCCCTTCCTCAAATCTGACCTGATTACCTCTTATTCCATAGACATTTATGACATACTGGTTAATGCTTATCCATGAGTGTATTTTTTTTTACACTGGCTGTCTCACACTGAGGTAGGGTGGCCCAGAAAAGAAAAAACATATTCACCAGGAGGTTTTGTGTGCGAGGGGCTTGGACTTCCAGCAAGCGTGCGTGAGCTTGTTAGATAGAAGCAAATGGAGACGAATGGCTTTTAAGGACTTGACGTGCTGTTTGAGTGTAAGGAAGGTAACATTTATGAAGGGATTCAGGAAAACCGGCAGGCCGGACTTGATTCCTGGAGATGAGAAGTACAGTGCCGGCACTCTGAAGGAGGGGTGTTAATGTTGCAGTTTTGTAAATGTAGTGTAAGCATACCTCTGGCAAGACAGTGATGGAGTAAATGATGATGAAAGTTTTTCTTTTTCAGCCACCCTGCCTTGGTGGGAAATGGCAGATGTGTTAATAAAAAAAAATATTCACCATCATTCATTTAACTGTTGTCTTTCTGGCAGCATTTTGACATCAGTTCAGATGACCTAGGTAGTAGGTTGGTAGACAGCAACTGCCCAGGGAGGTACTACTGTCCTGCCAAGTGAGTGCAAAACGAAAGCCTGTAATTGTTTTACATGATGGTAGGATTGCTGGTGTCTTTCTTCTGTCTCATAAACATGCAAGAGTATGTCTTGTTACTTCTACTTACACTTAGGTCCCACTACACATGCATGTACAAGCATATACAGTGGTCCCTCAGTTTTCGTGCATCTCCAAACTCGAACATTTATGTACATAAGTATATTTTCGTAAGTGCTGTTGCAAGTGTATTTTTGGGGGTCTGAAATAGACTAACCTACGTGACATTATTTCTTAAGGAAGTAAATTCGTTCAGTAATGGCACTTGAGCAGCATTCTGGAACAAATTTTCGGCGAAAACTGAGGGACCACTGTACAGTGGAACCCCGAGTAACGAACACCCTGGAAATCGTACAATTATGTAAGTATAATATTGTAAGTGCTTTTGTAAGTGTATTTTTGGGGGTCTGAAATGGACTAACCTACTTGACATTATTTCTTAAGGGAGTAAATCATTCGGTAATGGCACTTGAGCAGGCTTCTGGAATGAAGTTTTTACGTTACTCGGGGTTCCACTGTATATACACACCCCTCTGGGTTTTCTTCTATTTTCTTACTAGTTCTTGTTCTTCTTTCCTCTTATCTCCATGGGGAAGTGGAACAGAATTCTTCCTCCGTAAGCCATGCGTGTCGTAGGAGGCGACTAAAATGCCAGGAGCAAGGGGCTAGTAACCCCTTCTCCTGTATACATTACTAAAGTTATAAAGAGAAACTTTTGTTTTTCTTTTTGGGCCACCCCGCCTCGGTGGGATGCGGCCGGTGTGTTGAAAGAAAGAAAGAAAAAGTTCAGATGACCCTCTGAACTACAACCCCCACCTCTTCCCCAGAGTTGTCAATTTTTCCAGCCATGGTATTGTAATTTTTTTCATTTGTGTGAGCTTTTTTTTTCAACCAACAGGTAGTGAGTGAAGATGTGATCCAGGTAGCACAGCTGGTTCAGAGTCACATGGAAGGTGTCCAGCAGTTGGCTGTCTCTCTGCCAGTTAACATCAAAGTTGGGCCATCTTGGGGAGCCATGCAGACACTTAATCTCTGAAGGCATCTGCTGTAATTGTCAAAAGGATACTGTAAATACATTTAAATACAGTTAGTTACAATTTATATGTGACGAAAGTACTCTTAAAAGAAGTAGAGATTAATTATATCAGCAAGAGTACTGTACATTATGTAACTGCAGGAGTAATGTTGCACTGTATGATATGTGCTGCATCTGTAATTAAAGGAAAATTGAATAGAAAGTATATCATTCTGCTTACAGACAAAATATTTAGAATTTTTGTTATGCACTATATACATTTTATTAACTATATACTACTGTATATATATGTAAAGGCATCAATGTATTATATCAGTTACTCTAACTTACTAAAAACATTATTTTAGCATATTTATATTTTTAACGTTTCATATTTTGGGTGTAGAGTTTAGGTGCAAGAATTTTAATTTAATTATATAGGTGAGGATAATGTTGGAATAGTTTGTACCATTGTTCTGTGCAAGTAAAAAACCTAAAGTTCTCGGTAATTGATAGAGAACATTTATACAAAAGAACAGAGACAGGTGAGAGTAAGAATCATAGGTGAAATATGGCTAGTAAGTATACCAGGTAGACTGTGTGGCAGAAGTGTATAGTAATTTATAGTAATTGGAAAAGCAGAAAGTATGATTACAGATAAACAGAGTGAGCATAAAATAATATGAAAAATGTACTGTATCAGAATACATAATGATACTGATATTTTTTTGACACTTAGTCTTTGAATGTTGTATCATTTTGAAAATTTTGTGCAGAGGAAATGTTATGTCTGAGATATGTGTGTTGGAAATATTTATAAAATCACCATAGGTGTGGTGATATGAAAGGTGTAATTAAGAAAGCTAAAGAGAGGATTCTGAGATAACTTTGCCATATAAAATAATGAATCAAGATTGGTCAATAAGAGGCTAGGTAAACCTAGAGAAAGATGGAGGACATCCTTGGAAGAGATGGAAGTGTGAATGAGGTGACTCATGAAATTGTAATAAAACGTTTGGAAACAAATCCACAGAATGGGTGGTTTGTGATTTGTAAATGAGGCATTGTGAGATAAAGCATGAACATCCAGCAGACACGTGTCAGTGTATTAGATCATAGTGTTGGCAAGTGATATAAGGAATTTGATGAGCTTTTAAGAGTGTAAGCAAAGTATTGTCTATAAATGGACTCGGAGAAAGTGGCTACTCAGACGTTTGTTATGGTGATTGTAAAGTAGTGTCTGCTCTTTGACAATGGGGTAAGAATGTCGTGGTTCAGCACTGATCCATGATGTCTCCTCCTTACTGTTAAGTCACTCTGGGAAATAGCCTAATTTAAAAAAATAAAATGATTAAGTGTTTTTGTGGTTCCCACTCAAAATGGTGTTAGTACTGTAGGGATCCAGTTTTTCTTTTATTTCTTGCCTAAACAGTTATAAATACATTTGTTGAAGCTACATTGTAAAACTGTTATTCAGTAGTTTCTCTTATCATACTAGTTTGTCCATTATTTCTACTTTATGTGCTTTTATTTTTGGTAGATTTTAAGGGCAGGTGGATTACTGGCAAATGATATTGAAATTCAAATCGAAACTTTTTTAAGAAAAAATTATAATTAAGGGTTTTAACTTTTTATTTAAAGATATGAAAATCTGAAAACTTTTTATATTTACAGTGTATTGTAAATTTTCTGGTTTCTTCCCATATGTGACTGTTTTAGCTCCCAATATATATAATATAAATGGATGTAATATATTTTACACAAAAATTTTAGGGATAAGTAAACTGTATATATCTAGATTAGCACCATCAGTATTTTTAATTGTTGTATTCATAAAGTAATTTTATAAATATAATACCATAGTTATTTAATATTTTTACATGTAAAGTGGACCCTCGGTTTTCGTTGAAAATTCTTTCCAGAACGCTGTTCGAGTGCCGTTATCGAACCAATTTGTTCCCATAAGGACAAATGTAAATTAGATTATTCGTTTCAGACCCCCAAAAATACACTTACAAAAGTACACATACATAATTGTTCGAGTTTGGAGGTGAACGAAAACCGAGGGTCCACTGTATAGTTTATATACCGTATTTATGTGATTATTGAACTACAGTGGACCCTCGGTTTTCGTTGAAAATTCTTTCCAGAATGCTGCTTGAGTGCCGTTACCGAACGAATTTATTCTCATAAGAACAAATGTAAATTAGATTAGTCATTTCAGACCCCCAAAAATACACTTGCAAAAGCACTTAGGAAAATACACTTACATAAATGTTCGAGTTTGGAGATGAACGAAAACCGAGGGACCACTGTATTCCTATTTAAATTAGTTTGATTTGTAATTATAAAATCAAGTCAAGGTTACAGGAAAATGAGGGCAATATGACTAAGGCTTTTTAATAAGTTATAAATCATAGGTATATCATGTATTTTGTTATTGTAAGGAATGTACTGTTTATATAATGGAATAAAATGTATTTAATATAAGGTGTTTACATTGAAGAAAAGGGCATATAGTATTTATAAATTTTAACATTTCACTTGGTTTGAAATCAGAAAACAGTGTTTCATTTGTGATAGTGCTGTTTGTCATTAAAATTTACATTTTATTGTGTTTGTTCAAATAGCATTAATTAAAAGGAAAATGCAGTTTGAATGGGTTTATTAAGATTGTACTATGGTTGAACCCACAAATTTATGAGGCTGCTAATTCATGGAATTCAATTATCCAACATTTTTATCGAGAGACAACCCGTAGATAAAATAAAATCATAAATCATTTTGTATTTTATCTATTATACAAATTATAATACACTACATCAAAAAGAGCAGGATGTGAGTGTGAGGGAGGTGCGTGAGGCATTACGTAGAATGAAAGGGGGTAAAGCAGCTGGAATTGACGGGATCATGACAGAAATGTTAAAAGCAGGGGATGATATAGTGCTGGAGTGGTTGGTATTTTTGTTTAATAAATGTATGAAAGATGGGAAGGTACCTAGGGATTGGCAGAGAGCATGTATAGTTCCTTTATATAAAGGGAAGGGGGATAAAAGAGTGTAAAAATTATAGGGGAATAAGTTTACTGAGTATACCAGGTAAAGTGTATGGCAGGGTTATTATTGAAAGAATTAGAGGTAAGACAGAGAGTAGGATTGCAGATGAGCAAGGAGGCTTTAGAGTGGGTAGGGGATGTGTAGATCAAGTGTTTACAGTGAAGCATAAATGTGAACAGTATTTAGATAAAGGTAGAGAAGTTTTTATTGCATTTATGGATTTAGAAAAGGCATATGATAGAGTGGATAGGGGAGCAATGTGGCAAATGTTGCAAGTGTATGGAATAGGTAGTAAGTTATTGAAGGCTGTAAAGAGTTTTTATGAGGATAGTGAGGCTCAGGTTAGGGTGTGTAGGAGAGAGGGAGATTACTTCCCGGTAAAAGTAGGTCTTAGACAGGGATGTGTAATGTCACCATGGTTGTTTAATATATTTATAGATGGGGTTGTAAAAGAAGTAAATGTTAGGGTGTTGGGGAGAGGGGTGGGATTAAATTATGGAGAATTAAATGCAAAATGGGAGTTGACACAGTTACTTTTTGCTGATGATACTGTGCTTATGGGAGATTCTAAAGAAAAGTTGCAAAGGTTAGTGGACGAGTTTGGGAGAGTGTGTAAAGGTAGAAAGTTAAAAGTGAACATAGATAAGAGTAAGGTGATGAATGTATCAAACTATTTAAATAAAGAAAAATTGGATATCACATTGGAGAGAGGGATTATGGAAGAAGTAAATGTTTTCAGATATTTGGGAGTTGACGTGTCAGCGGATGGGTTTATGAAGGATGAGGTTAACCATAGAATTGATGAAGTAAAAAGGTGAGTGGTGCGTTGAGGTATCTGTGGAGACAAAAACGTTATCCATGGAGGCAAAGAAGGGAATGTACGAAAGTATAGTGGTACCAACACTCTTATATGGGTGTGAAGCATGGGTTGCAAATGCTGCAGCGAGGAGGAGTCTGGAGGCAGTGGAGATGTCCTGTCTAAGGGCAATGTGTGGTGTAAATATTATGCAGAAAATTCGGAATGTGAAAATTAGAAGGTGTGGGAGTTACTAAAAGTATTTGTCAGAGGGCTGAAGAGGGGTTGTTGAGGTAGTTTGGTCATTTAGAGAGAATGGGTCAAAGTAGAATGACTTGGAGAGCGTACAAATCTGTAGGGGAAGGAAGGCGGGGTAGGGGTCGTCCTAGAAAAGGTTGGAGGGAAGGGGTAAAGGAGGTTTTGTGGGCGAGGAGCTTGGACTTCCAGCAAGCATGTGTGAGCGTGTTAGATAGGAGTGAATGGAGACGAATGGTTTTGGGACATGACGATCTGTTGGAGTGTGAGCAGGGTAACATTTTGTGAAGGGATTCAGGAAACCAGTTAATTGATTTATTGGACTTGAGTCTTGGAAATGGGAAGTACAATGCCTGCACTTTAAAGGAGGGTCTGAGATAGTGACAGCTGGGAGGGACTATTCTCAGCTGTCATATCTGAGCTCCTCTGCAAAGACAGTGATTATGTATGAGTGTGGTGAAAGTGTTGAATGATGATGAAAGTATTTTCTTTTTGGGTCACCCTGCCTCGGTGGGAGACGGCCGACTTGTTGAAAAAAAAAAATGTAATCGGCAGGCTGGCTTTGGCTGTCTCTCTGTTTATATCTGTCTATATCTCTGTCTATATCTGTCTATATCTGTCTATATCTCTGTCTATATCTGTCTATATCTCTGTCTATATCTGTCTATATCTCTGTCTATATCTGTCTATATCTGTCTATATCTCTGTCTATATCTGTCTATATCTCTGTCTATATCTGTCTATATCTCTGTCTATATCTGTCTATATCTCTGTCTATATCTGTCTATATCTCTGTCTATATCTGTCTATATCTCTCTGTCCTATATCTCTGTATCTGTCTATATATCTGTATCTGTCTATATATCTGTATCTGTCTATATATCTGTATCTGTCTATATATCTGTATCTGTCTATATATCTGTATCTGTCTATATATCTGTATCTGTCTATATATCTGTATCTGTCTATATATCTGTATCTGTCTATATATATGTATCTGTCTATATATCTGTATCTGTCTATATATCTGTATCTGTCTATATATCTGTATCTGTCTATATATCTGTATCTGTCTATATATCTGTATCTGTCTAAATATCTGTGTCTATATATCTGTATCTGTCTATATATCTGTATCTGTCTATATATCTGTATCTGTCTATATATCTGTATCTGTCTATATATCTGTATCTGTCTATATATCTGTATCTGTCTATATATCTGTATCTGTCTATATATCTGTATCTGTCTATATATCTGTATCTGTCTATATACAGTGGTACCTCGAGTTACGATGCTGTCATCTTACGTTATTTTCGAGTACCGATATTTATAACGTAAAAAAATTGATTGCGAGTAACGATGTTTGCTTCGTGTAACGACATTCGTACCGGACGTGTCCGCCTGGCGCCCAGCTGAGCGCGCACTCCAGGGAGCGTCAGTGTGCTATTGTTTACAAGCGAGAGCGACCACCCACCCACACCCACGCATTCATACCAGTATATTGTCATTATTCCACTGTTTTTAGTGCTTGCAACTGCTAAATAAGCCACCATGGGCCCCAAGAAAGCTCCTAGTGCCAAGCCTGTGGTAAAGAATGTGCAGGGAGTGAAGCATTCATGCAGGGAGTGTAGCATTTATGCAGGGAGTGTAGCAGGCATGCAGGGAGTGTAGCAAGGATGCAGGGAGTGTAGCAAGGATGCAGGGAGTGTAGCAAGGATGCAGGGAGTGTAGCAAGGATGCAGGGAGTGTAGTAGGCATGCAGGGAGTGTAGCATTCATGCAGGGAGTGTAGCATTCATGCAGGGAGTGTAGCATTCATGCAGGGAGTGTAGCATTCATGCAGGGAGTGTAGCATTCATGCAGGGAGTGTAGCATTCATGCAGGGAGTGTAGCAAAGATGCAGGGAGTGTAGCAGGGATGCAGGGAGTGTAGCAAGGATGCAGGGAGTGTAGCAAGGATGCAGGAGTGTAGCATTCATGCAGGGAGTGTAGCATTCATGCAGGGGTAGCATTCATGCAGGGAGTGTAGCATTCATGCAGGGAGTGTAGCATTCATGCAGGGACTGTAGCAAAGATGCAGGGAGTGTAGCAGGATGCAGGGAGTGTAGCATGGATGCAGGGAGTGTAGCAAGGATGCAGGGAGTGTAGCATGGATGCAGGGAGTGTAGCAAGGATGCAGGGAGTGTAGCAGGATGCAGGGAGTGTAGTAGGCATGCAGGGAGTGTAGCATTCATGCAGGGAGTGTAGCATTCATGCAGGGAGTGTAGCATTCATGCAGGAGTGAGCATATGCAGGAGTGTAGCATTCATGCAGGGAGTGTAGCATTCATGCAGGGAGTGTAGCATTCATGCAGGGAGTGTAGCATTCATGCAGGGAGTGTAGCATTCATGCAGGGAGTGTAGCATTCATGCAGGGAGTGTAGCATTCATGCAGGAGTGTAGCATTCATGCAGGGAGTGTAGCATTCATGCAGGGAGTGTAGCATTCATGCAGGGAGTGTAGCATTCATGCAGGGAGTGTAGCATTCATGCAGGAGGAGCATTCATGCAGGAGTGAGCATTCATGCAGGAGTGTAGCATTCATGCAGGGAGTGTAGCATTCATGCAGGGAGTGTAGCATTCATGCAGGGTGTAGCATTCATGCAGGAGTGTAGCATTCATGCAGGGAGTGTAGCATTCATGCAGGAGTGTAGCATTCATGCAGGGAGTGTAGCATTCATGCAGGATGTAGCATTCATGCAGGGAGTGTAGCATTCATGCAGGGAGTGTAGCATTCATGCAGGGAGTGTAGCATTCATGCAGGGAGTGTAGCATTCATGCAGGAGTGTAGCATTCATGCAGGAGTGAGATTCATGCAGGAGTGTAGCATTCATGCAGGAGTGTAGCATTCATGCAGGAGTGTAGATTCATGGGAGTGTAGCATTCATGCAGGGAGTGTAGCATTCATCAGGGAGTTTAGCATTCATGCGGAGAGTTCATGAGGGAGTGTAGCATTCATGCAGGAGTGTAGCATTCATGCAGGGAGTGTAGCATTCATGCAGGGAGTGTAGCATTCATGCAGGGAGTGTAGCATTCAAAGAAAAGGCCAGTAACCCCAGAAAGAACTTGGTACCTGCAGTGTTAATGGAAGGATTCCCCTTCCAAACACTAGCATACTACTCCACCTTCTCCCTCCTCCCGTCCTCCACACATCAACAACTCTTCAATAAATGTAAGTGACATGTTATTGTACAATATTTACATGTGTATTTAGGTATTCTTCATTAAATTGTGTATTATTTAATGTCAAAAAGTTCTAAAAATATTTTATTTAACTACTTTTGGAAGTCTTGGACGGATTAAATTTATTTCCATTATTTCTTATGGGGAAAATTGATTCGAGTAACGATTGTTTCGCCTTAAGATATGCCCTCTCTGACGGATTAATATCGTAAGTCGAGGTACCACTGTATCTGTATCTGTCTATATATCTGTATCTGTCTATATATCTGTATCTGTCTATATATCTGTATCTGTCTATATATCTGTATCTGTCTATATATCTGTATCTGTCTATATATCTGTATCTGTCTATATATCTGTATCTGTCTATATATCTGTATCTGTCTATATATCTGTATCTGTCTATATATCTGTATCTGTCTATATATCTGTATCTGTC
Source organism: Cherax destructor (assembly GCA_009830355.1). Taxonomy (NCBI): domain Eukaryota; kingdom Metazoa; phylum Arthropoda; class Malacostraca; order Decapoda; family Parastacidae; genus Cherax; species Cherax destructor. The sequence continues at coordinate 171,818 of WNWK01002881.1, read as the reverse complement.
TATATATCTGTATCTGTCTATATATCTGTATCTGTCTATATATCTGTATCTGTCTATATATCTGTATCTGTCTATATATCTGTATCTGTCTATATATCTGTATCTGTCTATATATCTGTATCTGTCTATATATCTGTATCTGTCTATATATCTGTATCTGTCTATATATCTGTATCTGTCTATATATCTGTATCTGTCTATATATCTGTATCTGTCTATATATCTGTATCTGTCTATATATCTGTATCTGTCTATATATCTGTATCTGTCTATATATCTGTATCTATATATATCTGTAATATCTCTCTCTCTCTGTCTCTCTCACATGTTCACATAAGTACAGTTATTATACATAGTGTAAATTACCTAGGATAACCCAAAAATTCCAGGCAAAGTGCTATACAATGCTTGTAGATAATTAGACATAATAAGCATGACTGGCAAGTAATACGCATTTTCACTTCTGCATCGTGTATAATACCTGTTGGTTTTACGAGCCGCACTCTGAGACTGAGACAAGCAGACGGAAAGGCACACACACAAGCAGACAGAAAGACAGATAAGCAGAGATAGACAGACAGATAGACAGTGGAAACAAAGAGAGGGTTCCCTGCTCACATTCATCAATGTCATTGGGCTGTCAGTGTTATCTGACACTTGTCATAACACCATTCTTCAAGGAGTTTCATATACTCCAGGCACACACAGGCAGACAGAAAGACAGATAAGCAGAGCTAGACAGACACACAGACAGATAGACAGGTGGACAGACAGTGAAAACAAAGCGAGGGTTCCCTGCGCACATTCATTCATCAATGTCATTGGGCTGTCAGTGTTATCTGACACTTGTCATAACACCATTCTTCAAGAAGTTTCATATTATACTCCAGGCACACACAGGCAGGCAGACAGAAAGACAGATAAGCAGAGCTAGACAGATACAGACAGATAGATAAACAGATAGATAGATAAACAGATAGATAGACATAGATAGATAGCCAAACAGATAGACAGATACAGCCAGTGTAAACAAAGTGAGGGTTCCCTGCACACATTCATTCATCAATGTCACTGCCTTATTAGTAGTTATCTGACAATTGTCATAACACCATTCTTCAAGTAGTTTCATATATACTCCAGGATGTCTAAAACATTGCTGGGATCTATAAATACTTCATATATATTTATAGACAATAGTAAATGTCCAAGGCAGGTGAAAATGTTCATCTGTTGGTGTGATTGTGACTATTTGAGTACTATTTCAGTACCTAATATTAGTGTTAGAACAAAGATTGGCTATGAAATCACAAGAACTATTATAAATTGTAATTATCAGAACATAAAAATTATATAAATTAAAATAAAAACTAGAAAAAAAAAGTATATCGGCAGTACTTCTGCAGTACTTCTCTGGATGGAGTGTTGGGCCACCCGTGCCATGCGTACGCGTCCAGGACGAATTACTTATTCTGAGCGGATCAACTTATACCGAACCAATATTTTTTACAGAAAAAGGTAAGTTATTCTGAATTTTACGTAATCCGACGCCTACTTAATCCGTACATTATTCCCCAGTGAAGCATATGTTTAGGCGTCATCGCCTACGTTCACGCAGTGTGCCATATGCAGTCCCCAAGGGTTGTGGAAGATCACAGTAAAAAATTCCGGCCACTGATAGTGATACTAATCATAAAGGAGAATATGCTGGGATGGAGGAAGAGGAGGTGGTGGTGGTGGGTGGCATGGTGCCTGAGCTGCATGGTGCGGTGGGTGGGCAGACAAAGGACCGTCCGGCACCCCCTCACCCATGTGCTGCCTCCACTCCCGTCCCTCCCCTGCTCCCCCACGCCCCATGCCACAAGTTCACCCTGCACCATCTGACCGTGAATGGAACTGGACAGAAAGTACATTAGTGCCACATCCTTTTGATTTTGATGCCAGTTGAAGAGGCATCCTGCCAGAATGTCCCATCACAAATGAGTCTACAGAGTTAGACTTTTTCTAATTATACTTTGACGAGCCTATAATGAACTTGATTGTTACCCAGACAAACAATTACTACCGCTATATAATGGACAACACAGAGGTTGCAGAATCATCACGGCTGCGCAGGTGGAAAGATACAACTGTGGCCGAAATGTATTTATTCCTTGGCACTGTCATGCTCATGCCTCATACATATAAGCACAATATAGCACAGTACTGGTCCACAGACTATTTCGTCAGTACTTCTTGTGTAAGTCAAGCTTGGTTAACTTTATTAAGTGTATTCTAACCTAACCACTCTGTAATCCGGCAAACTCAATAATCTGGCACACTACAGGTCCCAAAGATGCCGGATTTGTGATAGCGGACCTGTACATGTAGAAAAATGCGCTCTTTATTTAAAAAAAAAATCAAAATATTCGGAATGCTGGGCGAGAGAACGTAGATCTACGTTTGGACAGTTAATGGGTTAAGTGAATATCCCCAAAGAACATTTTTAACTCTACCAACAGCACACACCATGAAAGAGGCAACTGTAGAAAGGAGGCAAGAATTAGGATCATAGTTCAGTTCAGATTTTCTTCAATAGCAGCAGTTTCTATTAAGCTGCTAAAAAGTTCAAGCCCTGAACAAAACCCAGTACCTAGTCCCAGAGGTCTAGGCTTAAGCCAATCTGCTGGTGTTAGCAGAAACAAAGCAGGCAAGCTGCCTAGTTTAGTCCCAGTCTTCAGAGAATAAACACATGTAGTGTTGACAAAGTTTAGAGATTAAATGAGAAGACGATTACCCATAAATTCACTGGCCCGATACTCCTTGTTATTCATATGAGGTGGAGTATCTTACCATGATTTTACACCTAAGGATATGCTTTGACTGTATACTATTTACATTACTTATGGAATTTGTGCATGGGGATCAACAACATTAAATCACCTTAGACCACTCATAACCCAGCAAAAGGCAGCAGTCAGAATGATAACAAATTCCCACTCTAGACAGCATACTCCACCAATATTCAAAAGCCTAAAACTACTCACTGTAAAGAACATTCACACTTATTCTTGTGCCTACTACATACATAGAACTCTACACTCAAATATAAACCCTCCACTCAAAATTCTCCTCACCAACTTTAACAGGATCCATGACCATAAGACACAGATCTTTTTTGATATACCCAGAGTCCATATCACCCTGTGTAAAAACTCTATGCACATAAAGGACCCCAAAATCTGGAATTCATTACCAGAAAATATTCAAACCTTGCCTGAACATCAATTCAAGACTCTTCTCCAAAACCACCTACTCACCCTAAACTAAATATACTCATATTGTAAACTACTTTCAACAATGCTCAGTGTTATTTACCCATAATAAAAGTGCTATATTTACTATTGATATAACCATCTTGCATAACACGTTGACAAATGTAATATCCTCAGATTGTAATTTAAGTAAACTTATTATCTACTAAAAACACATGCTAATGTTTAACTATAACAAAATCATTCTATTTCTCTAGTATTAAGTAGTCAATAAGTCATTAGATTAAGTCTGCCCATAATGCCAGGGCATAATAGTGGCTCTCCTTGCTCTTCAATTCTAAATTGTAATTACAAAATCTCGATGTAAACTTGCAATGAAATCAAATTTACTTTACTTTACTTTACACTACAATGAGACTGTATAACTTATCTGCTAATTATACTTTTATGGATTAAATTTAGAAATTCACTTTTGGAAAATAAAGGCTATGCTTGGTAGAAAAACCAAAGGCAGATAAGCTATTCATAATCACTTTGTAATCTAATGTAGGTTTAAGCCAATATTAAAGAAAACTTTTTATCTGTATATCCAGTTCCTCATTCCAACAATAATAAATTTATTTACTTCACACACTTAGAAGCAGTCATACGGAGTGTTACTAGCTCACTTCAAATGTTTTTAAGATATAATAAAAACATAACTACTGAATTCAGAAAATATAATGTTGTGTATATTTCACTCCCCCTGCTGGGGTCATCTTCAGCAAAGGACCCCAGCTGGGGTCCTCTTCAGCAAAAGACCCCAGCAAGGTATTCGAGATATACAGATCAAGTAATTTTCCAAGTTTCTGTATCCATGTGGGATATTACTGAGCAGTGACAAGTGTTCATTTCACTTTGTTTAGTTATTCATTACTACTAAAATTCAAGCTTCAGGTAACTGAAGTAGTGTGACAAAAATATCAACGTCAATGCAATAAACATGTGGTGATGCAAGCAGACATTTATTGATTTACATTTATTTTGAATTTTCAAACATTTCAACATTATATTTCTTCACTAGAAACAATACAGTGCAATATAAACACATATGCAATTGAAAAAATAAACTGCATTATTTACATTGTAACCAGCTTAAGAAACATTCCATTACTCCTACTAATGAAGAAAGGTGCAAAAATCTGGCAAAAGCTACAAATGTTCGATATCTGAAAAATGCTTATAGTATTTCCTTTACACTAAAATAAAACATAAGTGAGCAATATAATGCAATATTCTACTGTATTCAAATATTCTTTGATACAACTTAAAATATACCAAAACAGATGTATCGGTGATAATGCCACAGAAACACACTGAGTATATTCTGATCTTGCAACATTTATAAACTTGCTGATTTTCTAAAGTATTTAGTCAATTTCTTACTTGTATACAAATAAAGAAATCCCTCACAAAACACACGACAATCTTATAAGAACAAAACTCATCTGGTACCAAAGCAGCTTCCATGATTCTCTCAACCTGAAAGCAAAGAAATTTGTGAGAAACTACACATGTACATTTTTTTTACACTTGAATTTATAGGGTAAGAACTATTATTATACCCAATCTTATTTCAAAATTTTGCCCTATCTAACCCTTTTACTGTCGGTGCCATAATTACAGCTTGCAAGCCAGTGTCAGTCACATAATATTACACCAAAATTCTAGCGGCTTCAACTCTTACAGGAGAAAGCTGGTAGGCCTACATATGAGAGAATGGGTCTGAGTGGTCAGTGTGTGCAGTATAAAAAAAATCCTGTAGCACGCAGTGCATGAGGAAAAAAATCCGACCGTGTTTTTGGTTTAAAACACATACTTTGCGGTGTATTTTCGTATGGCATTTATGGTTGTATTCTCGTTTTCTTGGTCTCATTTGATAGAATGGAAGATATATTACAGAAATAGAGATGATTTTGAATGGTTTACAGAATAAAAGTGCCTTGAAATTGAGCTCAAATTAGTGGAAATGTTCGATTTTTGCTGATGTTCAAGAGTAAACAAATCACGTCACGCGTCAAATACACGTCAATTGGTGGGTCTAATATGCTTTCACAAATGCGCTGATATTATTTATACCATTTTTACATAATGCAGTAGTCTGCATAACAGTAAATCTTCTATTTTTTGTGTGACTAAAAATTCAAAATGGAAAGCAAGCGTAATATATATGAGGAGCCTGGAGACATGACTAATGAACAGATAAAATGTTATTTTAGTGCTAGGAATGTTTGTATTGTTAATTCTGGACCCTAATTTGAAATTGGCCTTACTAGAATTGTGTATGAAATTGACCAAATTACCAATTTCTGTTCAGTTTATTGGGTAGTTGAAATCGGTAAATGTGTGGTTTCTTGTACTCAATCGATAGAACAAATGGAGTTCTAGCGAAATAGCTATAAGTTTGGTCGACTTGAACAATGAAATTGGCCGAAAATAGGGCTCAAAGTAGGCGATATTGCCAATGCATAAATATCGCCGAGACTGCTAACTTCACAAGAGCGTAATTCTGTAAGTTTCCCATCAAATTTTGTACTTTTGGTGTTATTACCATCTTGAAAAGATTCTCTAACATTTCATAAGAATTTTTTTTTTTTTAAATTCTTCGACACTGAGAGCAAGTTAGTGAGCAGAGGTCTCGACAGTGAAAGGGTTAATTATTAGGTTAAGCCTGCCCAAAATGCCCCGGCATAATGGTGGCTTTCTTTGTACCAATCAAATTATGAAATGTACACACATTGTAACCTTCGCAAAGAAATAAATTTTTGTTTGTATATAATATCACATTCTCCCTAGATGCCACCAACAGCAGTCTGCAAACCTTTTACTAAAAGTTAGAAATTAGTCGATAAAATAAAAAAAAATGTAAACTGCCAATACACCAAGCACTCATCTAGTCTTGAAATCATTTCTTCTGTACGCCCACATATGTGTGTCGTAAGAGGCAACTAAAATCCCGGGAGCAGGGAGCTAGTAACCCCTTCTCCACTGGAGGCAGTGGAGATGTCATGTCTGAGGTCAATGTGTGGTGTGAATATAATGCAGAGAATTCGGAGTTTGGAAATTAGGAGGAGGTGCGGGATTACCAAAACGATTGTCCAGAGAGCTGAGGAGGGGTTGTTGAGGTGGTTTGGACATGTAGAGAGAATGGAACGAGACAGAGTGACTTCAGAGTGTATAAATCTGTAGTGGAGGGAAGGCGGGGTAGGGTCGGCCTAGGAAAGGTTGGAGGAGGGTAAAGGAAGTTTTGTGTGCGAGGGCTTGGACTTCCAGCAAGCATTGTGACGTATTTGATAGGAGTGAATAGAGGCATATGGTTTTAATACTTGACGTGCTGTTGGAGTGTGAGCAAAGTAACATTTATGAAGGGATTCAGGGAAACCGGTAGGCCGGACTTGAGTTCTGGAGATGGGAAGTACAGTGCCGGCACTCTGAAGGAGGGGTGTTAATGTTGCAGTTTTATAACTGTAGTGTAAAGCACCCTTCTGGCAAGACAGTGATGGAAAATGATGATGAAAGTTTTTCTTTTTCAGGCCACCCTGCCTTGGTGGGAATCGGCCGATGTGTTAATAAAAAAAAAATAAAAAAGAAAACTTTTTTTTTTCATGTCACCCTGCCTAGGTGGGTGACAGCTAGTGTTAAAAAAAAATTAATTTCAAATGACAATAGAGCTTTCATTTACATTTATCCACAAGTCTTATAATTTCTTCTTCCTTAACCCTTTGACTGTCACAAGCCCATTTCTGAAACTGTCATTCTGTGTCGCAAAATATTAAAAAAAAAAATATTTTTTCTTATGAAATGATAGAGAATCTTTTCCCGATGGTATTGACACCAAAAGTACGAAATTTGATGGAAAACTTACAGAAATTACGCTCTTGCGATGTTAGCGATCTCGGCGATATATACGCATCGGCGACTTCGCCGAATTTGAGCCCTATTTTCAGCCAATTCCATTGTTCCAGTCGACCAAACTCATAGCTATTTCTTTTGACCTCCATTTGTTCTATCGATTGAGTACAAGAAACTGCTTATTTACCAATTTCAACTATCCAATAAAGTGGTCAGAAATTGGCAATTTGGCCAATTTCACGCAAATTAAAAAAGATGCCAATTTCAAAATAGGGCCCAGAATAAACAATGCAGACATTCCTGGCACTAAAATAACATTTTTCTCTGTTCATTAGTCATGTCTTGAGGCCCCTCTTATATAACTCTTGCTTTCTATTTTGATTTTTTATTCACACAAAAAAGAAGATTTACTGTTATGCAGGCTACTACATTATTGTAAAAATGGTATCAATAATATCAGTGCACTTGTGAAAGAATATTAGACTCACCAGTTGACGTGTATTGGATGCGTGGCGTGATTTGTTAACTCTTGAACATTGGCAAAAATTTAACATTTCCGCTACTTTGAGCTCAATTTCAAGGTCGTTTTCATCGTGAAACTAATCAAAATCATCTCTATTTCTGTAATATGTTTTCCATTCTATCAAATAAGACCAAGAAAACGAGAATACAACCATAAGTACTATACGAAAATACACCTCAAAGTTGGTGTTTTAATCCAAAAACACGGTCGTTTTTCTCAATATGCACTGCGTGCTGCAGGATTTTTTTATACAGCGCACACACCACACAGACCCATTCTCTCACATGTCGGCCTACCAGCTTTCTCCAGCTTGATTTGAAGCCCCTAGAATTTAGACGTATTAATACGTCCGAAACACTGGCTCGTAAGACGTATACAGTGGTACCGGTTTACGATATTTTCATTCCAGAATGCTGTTCATGCCATTACAAACGAATTTATCTCTTAAGAAATGTTGTAAAATAGACTAGTCCTTTTAGACCCAAAATTACACTTACAAAAGCATTTAAAAATAAACTTACATAAAAGGGTGAGTTTGGGGACCATCGTAAACCGGGGTACCACTGTATATAAGGCCGAAACAGTCAAAGGGTTAAAATACATCATTCTAACACCTACTTCCACTCCTCTCATCACAATTTTTTCTTATGCTGCCAACTTCTCATAACCTAGTAACCGTCTAGGATATGACTTACCATCAAATGTTTGCATCCCTAAAATTATTTGGCCTGAGAGAAGCAAGTTTTTTCATGTAAACATTAAAAAGAGCTAAAGGTGAACAAAGTGATATATCACATAGGACTGTGACAGCTTCCAGCAGGGTGGTCTTTTTGTTGCCAGCATCTGTTTAGGAAATGCATTCTTGTCCTCATGTCTCTTGTACACTAGAGTGTTAAGCTGTAGTGTTTTATACTGTATAGCATCTATTGCAAGCTGCTAAGTCTATTTTGCTCTTGTATTGTATTTTATTGTTTAACCCTTTCAGGGTTATTGACATACTAGTACGGCTTACGCCCTGGGGTTATTGACGTACTAGTACGCCTAAATTCTAGCGCCCTCAAATCAAGCAGAAACAGGCTGTTAGGCCTAAATGTGATAGAATGGGTCTGTGCGGTCAGTGTGCACAGTATAAAAAAATTCCTGCACCACACAGTGCATAATGAGGAAAAAAAAACTCTGACCGTGTTTTTGGTTTAAAACAGCAACTTTGCAGTCTATTTTCGTATGGTATTTATTGATGTATTCTCGTTTTCGTGGTCTCATTTGATAGATTGGAACATATATTACAGAAATAGAGATGATTTTGATTGGTTTGACAACGACAAGTACAGTGGTACCTCGAGTTACGATGGTCCCCAAAATCGCCCTTTTATGTAAGTTTATTTTTTTAAATGCTTTTGTAAGTATATTTTTGGGGGTGTAAAAGGACTAGTCTGTTTTACATTATTCCTTATGGGGATAAATTCGTTTGGTAATGGCACTTGAACAGCATTCTCGAACGAAAAAATATCGTAACTCGAGGTACCACTGTACCTTGAAATTGAGCTCAAAGTAGCAAAAATGTTCGATTTTTGACGATGTTCAAGAGTAAACAAATCACACCATGCATCCAATGCACATCAACTGGCGAGTCTAATATTCATGCACAAGTGCTCTAATATTATTTATACCATTTTTACAATGATGCAGTTGTATACATAACAGTAAATCTTCTATTTTTTTGTGAGAATAAAAATTCAAAATGAAATGCAAAAGAAATGTAAGAGGGGCCTGGAAACGTGAGTAATGAACAGAGAAGATGTTATTTCAGTGCCAGGAATGTCTACCTTGTTTATTCTGGACCCTATTTTGAAATTGGCATCGTTTTAAATTTGTGTGAAATTGGCCAAATTGCCATTTTCTGACCACTATTTTGGGTAGTTGCAATTGGTAAATAGGCGGTTTCTTGTACTCAATCGATAGAAGAAATGGAGTTCTAGCGAAATAGCTATAATTTTAGTTGACTGAAACATTGGAATTTGCCGAAAATAGGGCTCAAAGTGGGCGAAATCGCCGATGCGTAAGTGTCATGGCTACCGCTAACTTCGCGAAAGCATAATTCCGTTAGTTTTCGATCAAATTTTATAATTTTTGTGGCGTTATGATCGGAAAAAAATTCTCTATCCTTTCATAAGAAAAAATCTTTTTTTTTTTTTAAATTCTTGGACCCTGAGAACGAGTTTCGGAGACCCCCCTTGGACCCTGAAAGGGTTAAGTCAAAGTGGGTGAACATTTTCAACATCTTGAGCCACAGAGACACAAGTGCCCATATTTGATAATTTTAGCATTTAATAGTGCAAGACCATGTAAGATTAGCTTTATGATCCAATATAAGGATAATGCCATGTAAAGATTCCTAAACTATGAAACCTAGAAACTTTAGCACTAAAATCCTATCTGTGGACATAACAGGGCTGCAGCTTAAAAGTCTAATAAGCTGCCTTATAGTAATGAAGATTTTTTTTTTTTTTTTTTTGAAAGAAAAAGATGAGGGAAGGATGAACAACTTTATTTCTCCAAAATTCCAGGCACATAAATGTGAAAAACTGATGATCAAAGAGAATTAAAATAAACATAAAAAAATTAAATGATCAATATGTTCATTAGGGTTATTACTACCATGTGAAGTCGAGTTATTTGAGTGTGTGCGTCTGTGCATGTGCATGAGTGTGGGGGGAAGAGTACAGACGAGAAGAAAGAACTGAGTATTAACCTTAAGAATGAAAAGAAGCCATCCTAGCACTGCAGTTTGCTCCCTCCTTCTCTCTCATCCTTACCAGTAATATTTATACTTCTAAAATACTCTCCCTGTATTAGTGAGTACAGTAATGGTCTTACTGAAGACACTGTGCGCATGGCAACAGTTTGTTTTGACAATTGTTAGCTGGAGAGTAGTAGTGAAAAAATTATAATATGGACAGAATCGTGCAATCTTATTTTTCTTTTGCAACTTTAAATTAAGTCTGCATAGATTCCTCGTTACACTTTCTCACTGCTTACTGTATTCAAAAAAAATTTTGACTTTTGAAGTTCATAACAACTTTCTTTGTGGCATATGAAAATGAACTTCATTACTGGCAGCTGATTATTTTTTAGTGATTTTTTTTTAAAGTTATAAATACAACTTATAATACACTGTACTGTACATTCCATAATAACTTACGGTCCAGTTTTTCAACGGGAACAATATTGCACCCGAGAAGACCCCGTCCAGACCACTGACGAGGGGTGAGGGAGAGTGTGATACTTTGCTCGTTGCGACTTACAGTAATCTGAAATTACAGTTCAACAATTACTTATCTCTCTTTGGATGGTCAAGTGCTAAATGTTAAAGCTGAAGAGCTTTGATGCCACATCCACTGTACTGTTGCATTATTAAAAAGGAATCCAACCTGTTGTCACTCATGAAGCCAGTGACAGTGCTGTTAATAACAATTTTGCTATAAAGAGGCTAATCATTCAGTGATGATAAAGTTATCAAACCTAAAAGATATATTTATTAGGGGCAGGAAAAATGTGAAAAGTGAAAGAAAAAACTGACACAGCTGCCACTATGCAGGCAAGCCTCACACTTCGGGGTAAATTTACAAAAACAATAAATTCTCCACAAAACACATTCCCAAAGCTTCCATATCTTTCCACACTTTCAGTATTTACCTGTTACAAGCAAAACCATGGCAGGAGAGTATACTAGCATTTCTTCCCCTCCCCCCTACACCTCATTACAAACAATCACACAATTGACTTGAAAGTATAAAATGATGACTTTTTAAATAAAAATCCTATTTAACTGACTATAACAATATTCTTTCTTTTTGGGTCAACCTACCTTGGTGGGAAACGGCCGACGTGTTAAAAACAAATACAGTGGTACCTCGAGTTACGATATTTTTTCATTCGAGAATGCTGTTCAAGTGCCATTACCAAACGAATTTATCCCCATAAGGAATAATGTAAAATAGACTAGTCCTTTTACACCCCCAAAAATATACTTACAAAAGCATTTAAAAAAATAAACTTACATAAAAGGGCGATTTTGGGGACCATTGTAACTTGAGGTACCACTGTATATATGTACAGTGGACCCCCGCTTAACGAGCAAAATTCATTCCAGAAGCCTGCTCAAGTGCCATTACCGAACGAATTTACTTCCTTAAGAAATAATGTCACTTAGGTTAGTCTATTTCAGACCCCCAAAAATACACTTCCACAAGCACTTACAATATTATACTTACATAATTGTACAATTTCCGGGGTGCTCGTTAGGCGGGGGTCAACTGTATATATATATTCAATAAATATTTAATATTTGATTGTTAAAAATAGAAGAGGAGAGTTATTAAATGGAGAGTTAAGAGGTATCAGGAAGATGGAGGGAATATTTTGAGGAATTGTTAAATGTTGATGAAGATAGGGAAGCTGTGATTTCGAGTATAGGGCAAGGAGGAATAACATCTTGCATGAGTGAGGAAGAACAAGTTGTGAGTGTGGGGGAAGTTTGAGAGGCAGTGAGTAGAATGAAAGAAGGTAAAGCAGCTGGGATTGATGGGATGAAGATAGAAATGTTAAAAGCAGGTAGGGATATAGTTTTGGAGTGGTTTGTGCTTTTATTTAATAAATGTATGGAAGAGGGTAAGGTACCTAGGGATTAAAAGAGAGCATGCATAGTTCCTCTGTATGGTAGAGTTATTATTGAAAGAATTAAGAGTAAGAAGGAGGGTAGGATAGCAGATGAACGAGGAGGATTTAGGAAGTGTAAAGGGTGTGTAGACCAAGTGTTTACAGTGAAACATATAGATGAACAGTATTTAGATAAGGGTAAAGAGGTTTTAGTGGCATTTATGGATTTGGAAAAGGCATATGGCATGGTGGATAGGGGGGGCATGTGGCAGATGTTGTAAATGTATGGAACAGGAGGTAGGTTATTGAAAGCAGTGAAAAGTTTTTACGAGGATAGTGAGGCTCAGGTTAGAGTATGTAGGAGAGAGGGAGATTATTTCCCAGTAAAAGTAGGCCTTAAACAAGGATATGTGATGTCACCATGGTTGTCCAATATATTTATAGATGGAGTTGTAAGAGAAGTGAATGTTCAGGTGTTGGCAAGAGGTTTGGGGTTAAAAGATAAAGAATCCAACACAAAGTGGGAGATGTCACAGTTGCTCTTTGCTGATGACACTGTCCTTTTGGGTGATTTTGAAAAGAAGTTGCATAGGTTGGCAGATGAGTTTGGTAGAGTATGCAAAGAAGAAAATTAAAAGTGAATACAGTGGACCCTCGGTTATCGCCATAATCTGTTCCAGAAGGTTGGCCTAAATTCGAAAAGGCCAAAAACCGAATTAATATTTCTCATAAGAAATAATATAAATAAAATTAATCCGTTCCAGACACCCAAAAATATTAACAAAAAATACATTTTTTAAAGATTAACTACAGTTTTACATACACAAAACAATGAGAAAGAAATATAAAGCAGTAATTTTAATAATAAATGAACATTACATACCTTCATTGAAGACTCTTGCTGGCATATGGAAGAAGGCGAGGAGGGGAAAGGGAGGAGAGTTTATTGTTTGGAAGGGAAATCCCCCTCCATAAGGACTTCAGGTATCAAAGCCCTCTCTAGGGATACTTCCCTTCTTTGTCTTTTACTGCCACTAGGGCCAGCTTGAGAGTCACTGCACCCCTGTCGCACAAAAAACTGTCCAGAGAGCTCTGTTTCTGGCATCTCTTTAAGATTTGCCTGAAGTGGGACAAAGTTTTGTCACTGAACATGTTGCAGATTTCTACTTTCTTTGCCAGGATGGAAGTGATTGTTGATTTGGATTTCCCATACATCCTGGCAGGCTCGAGCACACGTACACCACTCTCGTACTTTGCTACAATTTCTTTCTTGAATTCTATCGTGTTTCTCACTCGCTTTACTAAAAGGCTGGCACTAGGAACTTTCTTTGGGCCCATGGTGGCTTATTTCGCAGTTGCAGTCAATAAACAACCACAAAAAACAATGAATTATAATGAAATGTTTGGATGAATACACGGAGTCTTGCTCACTCACCCAGAGACACAGTCAGACTGACTCACGAACGCGGCGGAGTGGCGGGCGGATGCGTCAAATAAGGCTGATTTCCGAGTTGATGGCCGAAATAAAGGATAGAATTTCGGCCCAAAAAAATGGCCAAAATCAGAATTAGTCAATATCCAAGGGTCCACTGTATAGGAAAGAGTAAGGTGATGAGGATAACAAAAAAAACTTAGGTAACAAAAGATTGGATATCAGGTTGGAGAGAGAGAGTATGGAGGAGGTGAATGTATTCAGATATTTATTAATGTCAGCAGATGGGTCTATGAAAGATGAGGTGAATCATAGAATTGACGATGGGAAGGTGAGTGGTGCACTGAGGAGTCTGTGGAGAGGGGAATGTATGAGAGTATAGTTATACCAACACTCTTATATGGGTGTGAAGCATGGGTGGTGAATGTTGCAACAAGTAGAAGGCTGGAGGCAGTGGAGATGTCGTTTCTGAGGGCATTGTGTGGTGTGAATATAATGCAGAGAATTCGTAGTTTGGAAATTAGGTGCGGGATTACCAAAACTATTATCCAGAGGGCTGAGGATGGGTTGTTGAGGTGGTTTGGACATGTAGAGAGGATGGAACAAAATAGAATGACTTCAAGTGTATAAATCTGTAGTGGAGGGAAGGCACGGTAGAGGTCAGCCTAGGAAAGGTTGGAGGGAGGGGGTAAAGAAGGTTTTGTGTGCTAGGAGCTTGGACTTCCAGCATGCATGCGTGAATGTGTTAGATAGGAGCGAATGGAGACAAATGGTTTTTAGGACTTGACGTGCTGTTGGAGTGGGAGCAGGGTAATATTTATGAAGGGATTCAGGGAAACCAGCAGGCCAGACTTGAGTCCTGGAGATGGGAAGTACAGCGTCTGCACTCTGGAGGAGGAGTGTTAATGTTGCAGTTTTATAACTGTAGTGTAAGCGCACCTCTGGCAAGAGTGATGGAGTGAATGATGGTGAAAAAATTTCTTTTTTGGGCCACTCTACCTTGGTGGGAAACGGCCGATGTGTTAACCCTTTACCGGGCACTCCCTGGAAAATGATAATTTCGAAATGTATTTCATATGAGTGGATAGAGTAACTCAATGTAAGGATAATGAGCCCATATAATTGAAATTCTAAAAAAACTTTTCACGCAATTGCCAATATTCAAGGACCGTCTACAGACGGTCCTGACCGTAAAGTGTCAAATTCGAATGTTGCAAATTTGCAATTGTTAATAAAACACCAAATAAGTATTTTTCTATTTTATTATACTAATAGACAATATCAAAAACACAAATGGAACTTGTTTCCAAACATTTTGTAGGTATAAAAATATAAAAGTGAACCAAAGAGCAACATGGACACATTGCAAAGGGATAAAACTTTCAAGTCCCATAATCCTGAATTTCCTGAGAAAAACAATCATTCTTGATCACTAATTGCTACAATGAAAGGCTATGAAGCAATTTCTTTCCTTCTTGATGCATAGATTTACCTTGCATACGGCACACAAAAATGAGGATGTGACATGATTTTTGTTTTGCTGCAATAATTGCATGTAAATATTCTGCCTTGAACTGGCCAGTGACCTAGCATTTTATCAAACCTATCATTTTGGTCAAACCTCACACTGTCATCAGGCCTTTCTGCACGTTGGTACTGCACTGGAGATGGCAACAGGTCATCTGGTTCTGGATCTGAGTCACTTTCCACCAAAATGCAGAGATATTTGAACTTCTGTTGGAAGGGTTCACAATAGAACAATTTCTCATTGATCTGGAATGACAATAAGAATGTTCTGTACACACCCAGACCACTACAGAATTCATATATGCACTAGAAATTTTTATATAAATATTTATTTACTGAAATTTAAAATGTGGCCCTGACGGGGGGACCGTCTGTACACGGTCCTCTTTTGTTGCACTTTTTCAATTGCATGGTACACTCATATTATGCATATCTAACTCCTGATATATATCTCAAAATATGCCTAAACTATTCATTTACACACTGAACACAACAATTAGTACTTACCTACATTGTAGAGAGTATAATCACAGTGTATATGAGTGGAACAAGAGCAAAATTCGGCTCTGGGTGACGCCAAGCGAGAAGTGTTTACATTTTGGTCTCTCAACCAATGGGAAGCGAGCAGATGCCGGTCTCACTTAGCTGGAGCGACTCACAGAAGGCTTGTGATTGGTCAGATATAGAGAATGGGAACCTAGATGCGCTGGGGAGTAGGATGACACGCGCAAAAACACGTGTTTAGGACCGTCTGTACACGGTCCTGCCCGGT
Source organism: Cherax destructor (assembly GCA_009830355.1). Classification (NCBI taxonomy): domain Eukaryota; kingdom Metazoa; phylum Arthropoda; class Malacostraca; order Decapoda; family Parastacidae; genus Cherax; species Cherax destructor. Next base: position 155,763 of record WNWK01002881.1, on the reverse strand, counting down.
AAAGGGTTAATAATAAAAATAAAAAAATATTTAATAAAGTCAAATTCTTAAATAATACAGTAGTCATTGAATCACAATGTTTCATCAAGTGTTTATAAAATAACAGCATGTCAGCTACAGATTGACTGATCAGGTTTCAAACTGACTTGATATCCTTATGTCACCTTTGTTAAAGTGATTTCTTAGTGCTTCCTGCACTTACAAGTGACTAGTCACAAACACACAATATAATGTGAAAAAAATAGGAAAAATCCTTTAAATTAATATATTGTTACTGAGTAAGCAGACTGGTGATCTAACTAGCCAGATCAAAAGCTCATTAGACCATAACAGAAAACAAAACATGAGAAGTGGTATTGATCAGGTGTGCTAGAGTACAGCAAAACAAAATACACTGGATCCAGAAGTTAGGTTAGGTAAGATTGTCAGGCAACAGGACAAGTGTTTCCTGATGCAGGTTTTAGTCATATGAAGACCCGCCACTGGAGCTTTTGGTCATCTGACCAAGGCCTTTCCCTGGCTTACCAGTTCACCTCTTTAAAAATTAAGGTTATAATTATAACCATAGTTATTAGACTACCTGTAATGTCAACATTTATGGGCATGATGACATAACATGAAGAACAAGTTTTAACTGGGAATAATTTGTTCAGTTGTTGATCCTTACATATCCTAAGTGATATGTAGTCCCAATAAAAGCTTGCTTTGCTTATTGTCTCTGTTTCTTTAATACTACCCACCTCCAGAATTCAAGTCTGACTAACTGGTGTCCCATGAATCCTTTCATAAATGTTAACTTGCTCACACTCCAACAGCACATCAGGTCACAAATACCACTTCCTCCACTCACTTCAATCTAACCTGCTCAAACAAGACTGTTGGATACAAGCCCCTAGCACTCAAAATCTTTATCCCTGCCCCCTTCTTCTAACCCTTCCTAGGATGACTCCTACATCTCCTCTCCTCTCCATCTAATGTTTATATACCTTCCTTGTCATCCTATTTTGCTCCATCCTCTCTAAGTTCCCAAGCCATCTTAACAACCCATCCTCAACCCTCTGAATTATACTTTTGGTAGCCTCACACATTCCTCTAATCTCCACTCTCTGAATTCTCTGCAAAATATTCACACCACACATTGCCCTCAAACATAATATCTCTGCCACCTCCAGCCTCCATGCTTCACACCCATATATGTGCTCCTTTAACTACACTGATACATTCCACTTTTTGCTTCCATGGATAATTCTTTGTAAAGAACAAAAGGCACAATACTGTGACTGGAACAATACACAAATAACCAGCACATAGGAGAGAGAAGCTTACCACGATGTTTCAGTCCGACTTCGGTCCAAGTCACACCGAAACGTTGTCATAAGCTCCTCTCTCCTATGTGCAGGTTATGTGTCTATAATTCTTCATCTTTTTTACTTTTACCTCAACAGCCGTCTCCCACCAAGGCAGGGTGAGCTGAAGAAGACAACACATTCATCACCATTTATTCAATACCAATACAAAATACTGTATGAGCTTGGTACTGTTTACCACACCAAGGAGGTTACAGAGCAATATGACCAAAGTAAAATAATAAGGTGAGCTTAAGAACTCTTCCTACACCATTTACATTGCTAATTAAAAAACAAAAGTTAAGTACCTGACTAAATATACTAACAATGAAATCTCACCTGGATGGGAGAGTTTGCAGAGTGCTGCACAACCTGGGCTATGTTAGTCAAGCTGCGGAAGTTGTCACACGTGATGGATCCAAACTGCGTTATGAAGTCATTTTCTAGAAGTCCCTGAAATATTATATATCAAATGTTACTCTTCACCAGAACAAAAGTTTTAATTTATAAAATCAAAGAGTTTCATACAATGATGAAGACAGAATTCTACTGAAAAAAATGCATTCAACTCTAGCACAGAACCATTAGTTCTGAAGCATGTGGTTTTTCTTAGTCCTCTAGCCACTAAGGTGAAGAGGGGTTGTTCAGATGGTTTAATTATTTAGAGTGAAGTAAAGTAAGTTGACTAAGAGTGTGTATAACTAGGGTTGATGGATGAGGAAACAGAGAACATCTCAGGAATGAATGAAAGGTAAGGGAGGAGAAGGTTTTAAGTGGTAAAGAATTAAGCACCCAGCAGGCATTTCAGAGTTTACTAGATCAGTTTGGAGGCAAGAAGGTTTGGGGAATTGACAAAATATGGTATCAGAGTAACAGCATGGCAACATTTATGAAAGCAGTCAAGGAAACTAGTTAGCTGGACCTGAGTTCAGGTACAGTTCCTTTGATCTACTAACCTATCTTTATAATACATTGTACTAATGTACATTCTTAGAAAATAAATATTATTTATTTATATGTATATATTTTTAAAGATCCTGACAGTTTTTAGCATCCACCACTCCATCAATGTCTTCCAGTCATCCACAACTCTTATAGAATTATTTTCTGAATCTTCCTTGCTGGCTTTACTATACTGACAAAAAAATATTTCCATTATACTTTTAGCGGTTTGAAAAACTTAGTTTGCCAATTTGATTACATTGTTGGGAACCTCATTCAAGAGAGCATGGTAGAGAGAGAGACACTAAGAGTGTGCAAATTTTACTTATGCAGCAAAATAAAGAGTATCATCTCGTACAGGATCTATAGGCTATAGCTTCCAAACGTTCCTGATGAGATTCAAATTAGAATCCAATCTAGTTGGTACACCTTGAATGATCTAAATTATTTTTCTTCACATCCCATTACACTAAAACTTCAATAAATTCTTCACCTTACAATGGACAGGGTGAATTATCAGTTTGCAGCAATGTTCTCTGGTCTTGAGATGGCACCATAGCTCTTCATGAATGTCAGCCTCTCATACACAGCCTCCATACTACAGGTTTGTCTGTTTTTTATCTATCTAGAAGACATCCTGATAGTAGACTCAACTTCACTTTAGAAATCTACAAATCTCCAGACAATGAATGATCAATGCATTTTTGAATAAGAGCCATTAATCACCCAGTCAATATTAATCCCACTGCATTCCAAACTTAACTCGGCCAATCTTCACCTCTCCATTTCTGCAGACAAGTACAGTGGTACCTCGGTTTACGATTTTAATCCGTCAGAGAGGGCATATTTTAAGCCGAAACAATCGTAAAACGAATCAATTTTCCCCATAAGAAATAATGGAAATAAATTTAATCCGTCCAAGACTTCCAAAAGTAGTTAAATAAAATATTTTTTAGAACTTTTGGACATTAAATAATACACAATTTAATAAAGAATACATAAATATACATGCAAATATTGTACAATAACATGTCACTTACATTTATTGAAGAGTTGTTGATGTGTGGAGGAGGGGAGGAGGGGAGAAGGTGGAGTAGTATGCTAGTGTTTGAAGGGAATCCCTTCCATTAACACTGCAGGTGGTAAGTTCTTTTCTGGGGTTACTTCCTTTTCTTTGAATGCCACTAGGACCAGCTTGAGAGTCACTAGACCTCTTTCTAACAACAAATTTGTCCAGGGAGCTCTGTGTCTGGCGATTCTTTAACACATCCCTGAAATGACACAACAGCTTCCTTGATTTTACTTGAATATTTCTTATCCACAATGGTAGCGATGGTAGAATAGGGTTTACCATACAGCCTGGCTAGCTCACTGATACGCACTCCACTTTCATATTTTCCTATTATCTCCTTCTTCACTTCTATCGTACATATATTTCTGTTCCTCTTTGCCACAGGCTTAGCACTAGGATCTTTCCTTGGACCCATGGTAGCTTATTTAGCAGTTGCAAGCACTAAAACAGTGGAATAATGACAATATACTGGTATGAATGCGTGGGTGTGGGTGGGTGGTCGCTCTCGCTTGTAAACAATAGCACTGACGCTCCTGGAGTGCGCGTCAGCTGGGCGCCAAGCGGACAGGTCCGGTACGAATGTCGGTAACCGAAGCAAACATCGTAAACCACAAACAAATTTCTTACGTTATAAATATCGGTTACCGAAAATAACGTAAGGTGATAACATCGTAAACCGAGGTACCACTGTATAGTCTTTTGCTCCTGTGGAAGCAAAGAGAATACTTGAGCAGGAGAGTCTGCAATAGTGACTGATTTTGACAAACCTTCTGAGCTTAGTGCTCCATCTCTCAAATCCCATGAATACCCTCATGAAGAACACTTCATCCATTGGCTGAGATGCATCCTGAATGTTTCCAGTCACACTTAGGGATATTGGCATTCCAATCAACTTTCTTTTCCTATAAACTGGATGAACCTGAAGGATCTTAGACATCTACCTCCATCTTCTACCTTGTGGAGAGAAACCTGTAGGCAGTTCTTAAAAACACAATTATGTTTTTCTTACAGAACTGTAAAGAATCAAAAGTTGTATAAAAATATAAAAAGAAATTTGGGAAATACTGAATCCATATTTTTTTTTTATTATTAACACATCGGCCATCTCCCACCAGGGTGGCCCAAAAAAGAAAAACTTTCGTCATCATTCACTCCATCACTGTCTTGCCAGAGGTGCGCTTACACTACAGTTATAAAACTGCAGCATTAACACCCTCCTCTTCAGAGTGCAGACACTGTACTTCCCATCTCCAGGACTCAAGTCTGGCCTGCCGGTTTCCCTGAATCCCTTCATGTTAACTTGCTCACACTCCAACAGCACGTCAAGTCTTAAAAAACATTTGTTTCCATTCGCTCCTATCAAACACGCTCACGAATGCTTGCTGGAAGTCCAAGCCCCTAGCACACAAAACTTCCTTTACCCCCTCCCTCCAACCTTTCCTAGGCCGACCCCTACCCTGCCTTCCCTCCACTACAGATTTATTCACTCTCAAAGTCACACTATTTTGTTCCATCCTCTCTACAGGTCTGAACCACCTCAACAACCCCTCCTCAGCCCTCTGGATAATAATTTTGGTAATCCTGCACCTCCTTCTAATTTCCAAACTACGAATTCTCTGCATTATATTCACACCACACAATGACATCTCCACTGCCTCCAGACTTCTCCTTGTTGCAACATTCACCACCCATGTTTCACACCCATATAAGAGCGTTGGTATAATTATACTCTCATACATTCCCTTTTTGCTTCCATGGACAAAGTTCTTTGTCTCCACAGACTCCCTAAGTGCACCACTCACCTTTTTACCCTCATCAATTCTATATTTTTTATTTTGGTGAATTTTGATGAGCTGAAGCCAAATAGCTTTCTATAAAGTAGTTTATAAATACATATATGTCAAACACCCTAATTGTATAATGTACTGTACTCCATTTTATAGAAATTAAATTTGTTTATTTGTTTAGTCTTTGATGGGGCAAACTGACCAACTGAACCAACTTGTCTATATAGTACAGTGGTACATCGGTTAACGATATTTTTTCATTCCAGAATGCTGTTCAAGTGCCATTACCAAACGAATTTATCCCCATAAGGAATAATGTAAAATAGACTAGTCCTTTTAGACCCCCAAAAATACACTTATAAAAGCATTTAAAAAAATAAACTTACATAAAAGGGCGAGTTTGGGGACCATCGTTAACCGAGGTACCACTGTAATTTTATTCCATTAATTATTTTTTAGGAAAGTTTATGTATTTACACCACTTACAAGAGTTTTCAAACATACATGATGTAATTCAGGGTGTGGAAATAGATGAGACATACATAAATTCACAGTGCCACAATAGCTATGTTAGTACTTAACCTTACCTACAAAGTTAACAAAACACTTTCCACTGCCTCAAAACATCATTACTCACTGTGTTACTCCCCTAGCCTCAGAGCCCCATAAATAAATGCCCACAGAACAATAAATTCTCATATTTAATCTAATTCAAATGCTGAATAACTTATATTTCATAAATGTATAACCCAGTTGTAAAATTAATGCAACCTTATCAAACCATGTTTTTAGAGCATTACCTTATAGCATTCTCTTATACTCATTGTAACTCATCTATTGACAATATATTCTCTGTTATTGACTACAAAACATTGACATGATTTGATTTGATCTGATTTGACAAATTGTAATACTACATACAGTGGTACCTCGGTTAACGATGGTCCCCAAACTCGCCCTTTTATGTAAGTTTATTTTTTTTAAATGCTTTTGTAAGTGTATTTTTGGGGTCTAAAAGGACTAGTCTATTTTACATTATTCCTTATGGGGATAAATTCGTTTGGTAATGGCACTTGAACAGCATTCTGGAACGAAAAAATATCGTTAACCGAGGTACCACTGTACATGTATAGTAAATTAATTACGTATTTTGTTCTATTATAAAACTGTAATGCTTCAAAATTGTAATGTTCAAATTTCATTGATTAAATACTCAATTGTTTACTGTAAATCTTACCATTTAATCTGTTATAGCCTAAGTAATCTTAAGTTAATGTTAAGTTTGCCCATAATGCTCTGCATACAAAGGGCTTTTGGGATGTACACCCCACTACTATAATACCTTGTACAACTTTGTATCATGTCCAAATAAACTACGTATTATTATTATTATTATGTGACTGCATATGTATTGTAACTTTTTTTAGGCATGTACAGTGGTACCCCGGTTTACGATGGTCTCCAAACTCGTCCTTTTATGTAAGTATTTTTTTAAATGCTTTTGTAAGTGTATTTTTGGGGTCTAAAAGGACTAGTCTATTTTACATTATTCCTTATGGGGATAAATTCGTTTGGTAATGGCACTTGAACAGCATTCTGGAACGAAAAAATATCGTAAACCGGGGTACCACTGTATTTTCTTTTCTGCAACATGAATAGTCCCAGGCAAATTTTAGCTTTCAGTAATATTCATTGTCTCTTCCCTCATCATCACTGCTGAGGTACTTCTTGTGTAATAATGTAAATACCTTTTTCTGTAAAGAAATGGGCTTGGTGTGCATGAAGTTGAGGGACAGTTGAGATACATTATTATATACACGTGGAAAATTCTCGAGGGATTAGTACCAAACTTGCACACGAGAGTCACTCTCCACGAAAGCAAAAGACTCGGCAGGCGATGTAACATCCCCCCAATGAAAAGCAGGGGTGCCACTAGCACGTTGAGAGACAACACAATAAGTGTCAGGGGCCCAAGACTGTTCAACTACCTCCCAGCATACATCAGGGGGATTACCAACAAACCCCTGGCTGTCTTCAAGCAGGCACTGGACAGGCACCTAAAGTCGGTACCTGACCAGCCAGGCTGTGGTTCGTACGTTGGACTGTGTGCGGCCAGCAGTAACAGCCTGGTTGATCAGGCTCTGATCCAACATGAGGCCTGGTCCCAGACCGGGCTGCAGGGTCGTTGACCCCTGGAACTCTCTCCAGGTATACTCCAGGTATACAGATATAACTTACATTAGATAGCTTGTGTATTCACCATTACATATTTAATTTCTGTGGAATCCCTCTAAATTGTCTTCACCATAACTTGTGAGAATGCTTCCAATGTCATTATACCTTGGAACCATCTTAATTTGACTTTCACTCAAATTATTACATTTCTTTGTTAAAATGCTAAATGTTGTATTGGACCTGTGCCTCCAGGAGAGGTCCATATTTACCCTCTGGGTGTCCAAGCAGCCAAGACTGAGACTTTTAAACTGAAGGTTGAAGTGGGGTCCTCTGGGCCTAGGATCTACAGCCACAGCAATGTATATCCTATCAACATGACTCACGAAAACGTAATGGTTTATATCCTATCAATACTGTATGCATAAAGAGTATCGTGCCTATGTAACCTGTAGGCATCTTTCCAAAAGTCTAGATAGACTGAGCTCTAGACTGTCACTGGTGGCCCTCCAGGTTTTGTTTGGAGGAAAGAAAAGGACATCTCACACTGAGGCAAGTTGACCTAAAAAAGAAACACTTTCACCATCATTCACACAATATCACTGTCTTTGCAGAGGTGCCCAGATATGACAGTTTAGATGTCACTCCAAACAGCCAATATCCCAAACCCCTCCTTTAAATTGTACTTCTCATCTCCAGAACTCAAGTCCAGCTAACCAGTTTCCCTGAATCCCTTCACAAAATATTACCCTGCTCACACTCCAACAGCTCGTCAGGTCCCAAAAACCATTCATCTCCATTCACTCCTAACACGCTCACACATGACTGCTGCATGTCCAGGCGCCATGCACACAAAGCCTCTTTTACCCCCTCCCTCCATCCATTCCTAGGATGACCCCTACCCCTCCACTACAGATTTATACGCCCTCCAAGTCAACCTATTTTGCTCCATCGTCTCTAAATGACCAAACCACTTCAATAACCCCTCTGCAGCCCTCTGAACAATACTTTTAGTAACTCCACACCTTCTCCTAATTTTTACACTACGAATTCTCTGCATAATATTTACACCACACACTGCCCTTAGACACAACATCTCCACTGCCTCCAGCCTCTTTCTCGCTGTAGTATTCACACCCATATAAGTGTGTTAGTACCACTATACTCTCGTGCATTCCCTTTTTTGCCTCCATGGATAATGTTTTTGTCTCCACAGATACCTAAATGCACCACTCACCTTTTTTTCTTTATCAATTCTATGGTTAGCCTCATCCTTCATAAACCCATCTGCTGACAGATCTACTCCCAAGTATCTGAACACATTCACTTCTTCCATACTCCGTCCCTCCAATGCGAGATTAGGTAAGGTTAATCCAGAAACAGGACAAGTGTTTCCTGACACGGGTCTTATTCAGATGATTCGCCGTTGGAGCTTTTGGTCACCTGACTGAGGCCTTCCGCTGGCTTACCAGTCCACCTCTTTAAAAATTAATGGTTATTAATATAACCATTTCTTCCTTTTTATTTAATGTGATACCCAATTTTTTACCTGACTCATTTGATACCCTCATCATCTAACTCTTATCTATGTTCACTTTCAGCTTTCTTTACACATCCTCCCAAACTCGTGCACTAACCTTTGCAACTTTAGACTCTCCCAAAAGCACAGTATCATCAGCAGAAAGTAACTGTGTCAACTCCCATTTTGTACAGCTAGCCCTCCACTTTCGCGAGTTTCACTTTCGCGAGCTCCAAACATTTGCGAATGCCCATTTCGAGAATGTTCATTATTTGTTATTAAACCATAACATGTACAGTGGTACCCCGGTTTACGATGGTCCCCAAACTCACCCTTTTATGTAAGTTTATTTTTTTAAATGCTTTTGTAAGTGTAATTTTGGGGGTCTAAAAGGACTAGTCTATTTTACAACATTTCTTAAGGAGATAAATTCGTTTGGTAATGGCACTTGAACAGCATTCTGGAATGAAAAAATATCGTAAACCGGGGTACCACTGTATATACAATATTTTACGATATTTTCATGTGTTTTATGATTGTTCATGATTCAATAGTTTAAGGAAGCAGTATTGTTAGGCTAAGTAAATGCTATTATTACTATATTTCCCTACAATATATTTGCGCATCAAAACATTCGCGAACACACAATGTACTCAACCCCAGTCAGTTCGGATTCAGGACCAACAAAAACACAAATGATGCCATTATACACATGCTAGATTTAATATACACCGCACTTGAGAAGAAAGAAGTTCCACTGGGAATCTCAATTGATCTACGAAAAGCATTTGATACAGTCGATCATGATTTACTGCTTACAAAACTAGCACACTACAGTATAAGAAGGCACTCGCTCAACTACATAAAGTCTTACCTCAGTAACAGAAGCCAATATGTGTATACTAATGGAGCAAACTCTTCAACACAACAAATTACAGTCAGAGTCCCTAATGCATCTCAACTACTCAAACCCATTTTATTTGCAGATGACACAACATATGTTTTCTCTCACCCTAATCCAGTCATACTGGCCAATACTGTTAATGCAGAATTACAGAACATACCAACATGGATGACGACCAATAAACTGACTCTAAATACTGACAAGACCTACTTTATACAGTTTGGAAACAGAGGTAAAAATGTTCCACTAAACATTACACTAAACGGTTCACCCATCACAAGACTCACAGAGGGAAAATTCCTAGGTATACACATTGACAGCAGCCTTAAATTCCAAACACATATAAAACAAATTTCCAAGAAAATCTCAAAGACAGTAGGCATATTATCTAAGATACGCTACTATGTACCTCAACCAGCTCTCCTTGCACTATACCACTCACTCATCTACCCTTATCTCACTTATGGAATCTGTGCATGGGGATCTACAACATTAAATCACCTTAGACCACTCATAACCCAGCAAAAGGCTGCAGTCAGAATGATAACAAATTCCCACTCTAGACAGCATACTCCACCAATATTCAAAAAGCCTAAAACTACTCACCATAAAGAACATTCACACTTATAATTGTGCTACTACATACATAGAACTCTACATTCTAATATAAACCCTCCACTCAAATTCTCCTCACCAACCTTAATAGGACCCATGACCATAACACAAGAAACAGATCACATTTTTGATGTACCCGCGTCCATAGCAACCTATGTAAAATTCAATGCACATAAAGGGCCCCAGATTCTGGAACTCATTACCAGAAATACAAAAATAACCTTGTCTGAGAATCATTTTAAGACTCTACTCAAAACCACCTACTCACCCTTACCTTAATACTCATACTAAAAATACTCATTGTTATTTCTCCTATAAGTTAATTCCATTTTTATTATTATTATGTATGATAATATTACTTTCAAAAATGCTCAGTATTTTTTTCCTATAAGATAATCTCAATTTGTACTATTATAACATTGTAATATTACCACCTACTCACCATAAACTAAATATGCATTCTGTAAATTACTTAAAAAATACTCAATGTCATTTTCCCAAAAATAATTTCAGTTTTTACTAAACACTTGCTGCAATGTAGTGTCACCATATTATAATTTGCCAAATGAAATATCATCATATTGTAATCTGCCCAATGTTTAAGCAAATCAAATTCCCATCAATCTATAAAATACAGTGGACCCCCGAGTTTCGTAAAAACTTCACTCCTGAAGTCTGCTCAAGTGCCATTACCGAGCAATTTACTCCTTAAGGAAAAATTTCACGTAGGTTAGTCTATTCAGACCCCCAAAATACACTTCCACAAGAACTTACAAATTATACTTACATAATTGCACGATTTCGGGGTATTCGTTAACCGAGGGTCCACTGTACAGTGGACCCCGAGTTCAAACCCGAAATCGTACATTTATGTAAGTATAATATGTAAGTGCTTGTGGAAAAGTATTTTGGGGTCTGAAATAGACTAACCTACGTGACATTTTTTAAGGGGGTAAATCGTTCGGTATGGCACTGAGCAGACTTCAGGAGTGAGTTTCTGAAACTCGGGGTCCACTGTACTAGAGAAATTGATTTTGCTTTAGTTAAACATTAGCTTATAACAGTTAATAAATTTACTCAAATTACAATCTGAGGATATTACATTGTGACAAGTGTTTTGTAGGATGGTTACATCAATAGTAAATATTGAAATTATTTTTTTCAACAAGTCGGCCGTCTCCCACCGAGGCAGGGTGACCCAAAAGAAAGAAAATCCCCAAAGAAAATACTTTCATCATCATTCAACACTTTCACAACACTCATACATAATCACTGTCTTTGCAGAGGAGCTCAGATACGACAGCTGAGAAAAGTCCCTCCCAGCTGTCACTATCTCAAACCCTCCTTTAAAGTGCAGGCATTGTCTTCCCATTTCCAGGACTCAAGTCCAACTAAATCAATTAACTGGTTTCCCTGAATCCCTTCACAAAATGTTACCCTGCTCACACTCCAACAGATCGTCATGTCCCAAAACCATTTGTCTCCATTCACTCCTATCTAACTCGCTCACACATGCTTGCTGGAAGTCCAAGCCCTCGCCCACAATACCTCCTTTACCCCTTCCCTCCAACCTTTTCTAGGACGACCCCTACCCGCCTTCCTTCCCTACAGATTTATACGCTCTCCAAGTCATTCTATTTGATCCATTCTCTCTAAATGACCAAACCACCTCAACAACCCTCTTCAGCCCTCTGACAAATACTTTTAGTAACTTCACACCTTCTCCTAATTTCCACATTCCGAATTTTCTGCATAATATTTACACCACACATTGCCCTAGACAGGACATCTCCACTGCCTCCAGCCTCCTCCTCACTGCAGCATTTGCAACCCATGCTTCACACCCATATAAGAGTGTTGGTACCACTATACTTTCGTACATTCCCTTCTTTGCCTCCATGGATAACGTTTTTGTCTCCACAGATACCTCAATGCACCACTCACCTTTTTCCTTCATCAATTCTATGGTTAACCTCATCCTTCATAAACCCATCCGCTGACACGTCAACTCCCAAATATCTGAAAACATTTACTTCTTCCATAATCCCTCTCCAATGTGATATCCAATTTTTCTTTATTTAAATCGTTTGATACCCTCATCACCTTACTCTTATCTATGTTCACTTTTAACTTTCTACCTTTACACACTCTCCCAAACTCGTCCACTAACCTTTGCAACTTTTCTTTAGAATCTCCCATAAGCACAGTATCATCAGCAAAAAGTAACTGTGTCAACTCCCATTTTGCATTTAATTCTCCATAATTTAATCCCACCCCTCTCCCCAACACCCTAGCATTTACTTCTTTTACAACCCCATCTATAAATATATTAAACAACCATGGTGACATTACACATCCCTGTCTATTATAGGAAAATAACAGTGAGCATTGTTGAAAGTAATTTACATTATGAGTACAGTGGACCCCCGAGTTTCGTAAAAACTTCACTCCTGAAGTCTGCTCAAGCGCTATTACCGAACGAATTTACTCCCTTAAGGAAAAATGTCACGTAGGTTAGTCTATTTCAGACCCCCAAAAATACACTTCCACAAGCACTTACAATATTATACTTGCATAATTGTACGATTTCCGGGGTTTACGAAACTCGGGGGTCCACTGTATTTAGTTTAGGGTGAGTAGGTTGTTTTTGAGAAGAGTTTTAAATTGATGTTCAGACCAGGTTATTTTAGTATTGACTGGTAATGAATTCCAGATTTTGGGGCCCTTTATGTGCATAGAGTTTTTACACAGGGTGATATGGACACGGGGTATATCAAAAAGTGATCTGTGTCTTGTGTTATGGCCATCTACCTTTTCACTCATCATCAACAGAGTACAGCCTTAGTTGCAGTGAAACAAGAGGAAATAAAGGCTGAGAAAGAGGCTCACAGAGTTGAAAAGTGCAAGGTAGTCATTACTGAGAGTATTTAGAAGTGTGCACAGGCACAATTGTTGTCTGACTGTCTTCCTAATGGATTAACAGACCTTTAAGCAGAAATGCATTTTTCATTCTTCAAAACCATGTAATTTGGGACATGAGGTTAAATAAAACATTGTTGAAATCTGGGTATGTATTGAGTTTGGTGTAATTTTCCTATATTCATTGTTGCTCCAGTGCTCAGAGGAACCCCACTCAACACAAAAAAACATTGGCTCTAAAATTATCCACCAGTGGGATACACCAAATATTTAACAAAAGTGCAGAAAATTTGAAATCAAACCAAATATCTGGATAATACAGTGGTACAGTGGAACCCCGAGTTTTGGCCACCACGAGTATAGGCCGCTTTGAGTTTCAGTCGCTTTTTACGGCAGAATTTTGTCCCGACTTTCGGCTGTTGCCCAGAGTTTCAGCCGGCGTACCAGACCTGTCCATCTGCCCGCGCTTGCTCGCCTCCCCGCGCAGGCATCGTGAGCCAGTCTAACTTTGTTTATCCTTGAGTGAACATTACCCTGCGTGCTCATCCAAACATTTCACAATATAAATTAATTGTGTTTAGTGCTTATTTATTGATTGTGACTGTGAAATAAGCCACCATAGGCCCAAAGAAACTTCTTAGTGACAGCCCTTTGGTAAAAAAAGTGAAAAACACCATAGAAGTGAAGAAAGAAATTATAGAAAAATACGAGTGGCGTACGTGTGGGCGAGCTTGCCAGGATGTACAAAAACAAATCAACAATCACTTCTATCCTGGCGAAGAGAAAAGAAATCAAGGAAGCTGATATTGCGAGGCAGTGGTGGAGGCAGTGGTGGAGTACATGAGTGTAGAAGGTTCGCGAGTTTTGTAAACAAACCAGTTGTTGTTGTTGTTGTTATCAGCTTGTACATGAATGGTTTTTGTTCACTCCGTCAAGCTGACTGGAAAAACATCTCACATTTATGTTAATTTATATGTTTATATGTTACGTAGTGTGTTTATTATATAATTTTGTGTTCCATCATGCCAGCACAGGCGAAGGTGGTGAAGTTTAAAGCAGTCAAGTTCAGTGACAAAGTGTAGCATTAAGAGTGCAGCAATTAAGCGATTAAGCGATAGAAAAAGATGAAACGAAATAAACTCCTGACAGCATAAGCCGCTCTGCCTATCTTCTGCAAGGTATGTAAATGGTGTACGTACACCAGTTCATTTGTACATTATGGTTTTCTTATGAAAGAAGTGATCTAATGCAGTTAGCATTACAAGCTCTGTTTTCTCTTATACGTACTAACACGTCTAAAGGAGGAAAGAATGGGAAGACGTTTTCATAGCTGGAGCAAGAATGCCCGCCACCACATACGTAATGACATAGTACGTATTTTATTCATTCTAGAGTGTATATCAGGTTTTTATGTTGTTTATATTGTTTATTATGTCATATTAGATGAACTGTAATAGATAAATAAGCCGTCGAGTTTATAATAGCGTCATATTGAAGTACAGTGGACCCTCGGTTAACGAATACCCCGGAAATCGTGCAATTATGTAAGTATAATTTTGTAAGTTCTTGTGGAAGTGTATTTTGGGGTCTGAAAAGACTAACCTACGTGAAATTTTTCCTTAAGGGAGTAAATTGTTCGGTAATGGCACTTGAGCAGACTTCAGGAGTGAAGTTTTTACGAAACTCGGGGGTCCACTGTATACTATTTTGTCATGCCTCCTGACAGCAGGAACGAATTAATTGGATTTACATTATTTCTTATGGGAAATATTGCTTCGACTTTCGGTCACTTCGACTTTAGGTCTAGCTCCTGGAACGGATTACAGCCGAAACTCGGGGTTCCATTGTACCTCAGTTTTCGTACAGCTCCCAACTCGAACAATTATGTAAGTGTATTTTTGTAAGTGCTTTTTAAGTATATTTTTGGGGGTCTGAAACGAACTAATCTAATTTACATTTGTCCTTATGGGAACCCAATTCGTTCGGTAACGGCGCTCGAACAGCATTCTGGAATGAATTATCGACGAAAACCGAGGTACCACTGTATATCTAACAGAGTTAAAAGGCAGAAAAGATACACAGCACAAGAAAATCAAATAAATTTAAGCAGAAGAAAGGTTGCAAAAATTTAAGGTACAGTGGTACTGACAATATTTTCGTTCGAAATGCTGTTAAGTGCATTACCAAGAATTATCCCATAAGGAATAATGAAAATAGACTAGTCCTTTAACAAAATATACTACAAAAGCATTAAAAATAAATCCATAAAAGGGCGATTTTGGGACCATGAACTCGAGGGACCACTGTTATATTAATGAATTAAACTAAGACAATAAAAAGTCTCAACTCTGAGGTGACTTACAGCCATGTTTGCTGGTGAGCCAAGAGAAACATGATCCACTTTAGCAAATGGTTCATGGGTTGGTGATGTAGGAGAAATATTGATGCCATTGGGATCTAAATTCTCTGCACCGGAGGGGCTGAGAACAACAGCCAGGCCTTCTTCAATGTGCTGCAAGAGGGCCGTATGGTCATTCTGCAAACCTATACACCGAGAAGTAACAAACATAAATCAATACTTGAAATGAAAATAACAATTCAAATAAATATTTATTATTGTTTAAGAATTCTGTAACATAAGATTAGTGTATACTGTAACAGTCTCTCCAGAGACATGTAATAAAAATACAGTAAAATCTCAATAAACCAGAATTCCATATTCCAGAAACTCGCATACTCCAAAAACAATTTTATCTAATAATTTTTTGATGATTTTTTTAAATACCAATAAATATTTGAATACACCGACTTCTGGATTTCATCATTTCAAGCATACAGACAGTTTCCTATTAGCTTACCATCAGACACAGTTTACCATCAGACACAGCTTACCAATAGACACAGTTTCCTATTAGCTTACCATCACTCAAAATCATCATACACTGAGATTACTACTACTGCTACTCCCAGCTGCTTACCAACTGCTACTACTGTATTATTTACTGTATTCTTCGTTATAAACTGAATCACTAGTCTCAGAAGGTGCACACACGCAGCCACTTCAAACTATACTTAACAGACAACAGAACAGTCATTAATGGCAAATTCTCAGACTATCCAACCAAGTAAATTAGGTGTCTCCAAAGGTAGCATCTTGAGCCCTCTTCTCTTCCTCCTTTGTATCAGTGACTTGCCAAATACCACACAGGATCTTCAGCCAATACTAAATGATGATGACACAATGTGCAACCTATCATGATATGACCCTCTGATTTTTAAAAACTAAGGTTAATGATGAACTAAAAAAAAAAAGTCTGCACATGGATAATAAGGGTGAGTTTGCACCCTTCAAATTTTCACTGTTGTGATTCCAAGAATTAAGTACGTACTGACACTGTAAAGATTTAAATAAAAAAATCTGAAGTGGTACAGAATCTTTTTCAGAACATAATGACACCAAATGGGAACTTATGGAATTAAGTAGGCACAAAGTTTGTGGTCTGGGTGCAATTTATGCACTGGCACTTTTGCCCACTTTGATTTCTAATTTAAGTCACTTCCATTGCTAAATTCAGACAAATCTATTTGGCTAGTATGCCCTCCATTCTATCAATTGAGTGAAAGAAACCACCCATTCAATTATCAGAACTCCTATATGTATAACATTCCCCTTCATTTTGAGTCAATCATCACAAAATATTGAAGTTTTACCCTATTTCTCAGATACTAAAGTATAACCAAGAATGACTTGCATGGTTTAGGCCGTCAAAATAATTGAAGTGGACCAGAAAAACCATTAAAATTGACTTGCGAGACCCTACTCTTCCCTTTTAATCACCAAAAAATAAAAAATTTCTACTATAATGAAACTTATTTCATGCTACGTACTTCCTGTCTGAAACTAGTATGTCTTCCATTCTATCAAATGATACTAAGAAACAGCCAATAAAAAAAAAATCCTAAAAAATACCTGAAAGTCACTATTTTAAATCAAACAAATACTAGTCAGAAGTTTGTTTATCCCTTCATACAATGCATGGGGTAGGATTTAAAATTATACTGTATGTACTCATTGCACAGACCCATTCTCTTATGTTTATGCCAAAATTTACCACTCACAACATATATCACGGGGCTGTGCTTAACACGTAATCTACATGAGTGACACCAATGTCAATAACATAGAGCTATGTGGGAGACAGTGGAAGAGCCAATATATAAAACCAACTACATAACTTTTGGGAATAAACCATGTTGACAAGTAGACATAAAAATTGATGATTTTGAAGTAGAGGAAAAATAATGAGGGTAAAGTTCCTAGGTCTGCTGGTAGACAATAAATTAAGCTTTAATGTTCATATCCTACTCATTTAAAAAAAATATTAAAAACTGTTCATATAATCTCCCAAATTTATGTTCCCTAATCTATATTACTGACACTATTTCTCTCTCATTTACCCATACCTCACCTATGGAATTTATACTTGTGATTCTACCTCAGCTGTCACCTCAAACCAATTATTATACAATAAAAGCAAGCTAACAGAACCATCACAAACTCAAGTTTTAGGCAACACACTATGCCCTTATTGAAATCACTAATAAATGTAAATGTCATACATACTACTGATCATTCAACATTTTCAAAACACTATTATGTTGATGCTTATAGAAGACACTACCTTGAAAACTTTAACAGAACATGCATCACACTGTAAGCGTTAACCTTTTTGATATTCCTTGTGTTTGCGTCAACCTCTATAGAAATTCAATGCCAATAAAAAAAAAAAAAATGTGCAGTAATCTGGCAGATGAGTTAAAGAAAACATTGTAACTTTCTTAATGAAAAATTATCAATGTATTTCCTTGAAACAAGTTCTAATTTTTTTAACACACCAACCATCTCCCATTAAAGCAAAATGACCCCTTCCCCCAAAAAAAAAAAATAGGAAATTCATTCACCATCATTCATTCAATTGCTGTCTTGCTAAAAGTGTGCTGACATCACAGTTCAGCTGGCCCTCTGAATGCAACATCTACACCCCTCCACTGGAGAGCAGTCACTGTACCTCCCACCTCAGGACTCAAGTCCAACTAACTGGTTTTCCTGAATTTCTTCATAAATGTAACCTTTCTTACACTTCAACAGCACATCAGGTCACAAAAACCACCTGTCTCCACTCACTCCAACAGTAACTAATGATACTCCTTAAACTGCCATTATACTTTTACATTCAAATTATAAATTACAACATTTTTTTTTAATTTAATCATATCACTATTATATCTTTATATCGATATTTGTTTTTTACATTAATGTTTTCACTAAATGCTCAATATAAAAAAATGGTATTACAATATTATGTAATTTTATATTAAAATGTCCAAGTTATTTTACAAATTTTTTTTTTTACTGCTAGTATTATTCCAAGCCATACCTCAAAAGTATTGTTCAAAAAACACATCATGAAATTGATGTATAATTTTAATATGTAATAGCATTAAACATTTACTATGCCAATTGTACCTTTATAGCTAACTTATTCAATTGCTACCTCTCCTACACATACAAAAATTATTTATTCTGAATTATCAAATAAAACTTAAATTATGTTATAAACTTTATCCAAATACGTACTTATATTGTACACTATTAGTTCAGTACAGTGGTACCTCTACTTACGAGCAAAATTCGTTCCAGTCGGCTATTCAAGTGCCGATACCAAGGAATTTTTTCCCATAAGAAATAATGAAAATTAGGTTAATCCATTTCAGACCCCCAAAAATACACTTACAAAGCACCTACAAAAATACACTTACATACGTAATTGTTCGAGTTGGGAGCTGCTCGTAAGTAGAGGTACCACTGTATTAGAGAATAAAATGTATTAAGTAGTTTTTGTCTTACCAAAATGCTATGCATATCAAGGAGCTTTCTTCAGAATAGTTTCAAGTAAAAAATGTAATCCCTATAATTCTAGAAAATAAAATTTGACTTCTGACTTCAAGAAAGACTTGCCTTGACAAAGCTCCTGGTCAGCAAAATGTAGCCACAATAAATGTCTTAATAGTTGTAAGTGTCCATTTACCTAACATCGAGGTGTTAGTTAATTGCTAATCAGTTGCATTCTGAGGAAAAAGACCCAAGAACCCCATGGAAAATATGCCACTACTACTTGGTTTCTGTTATTAACCTTCTGAGATTAATATAGTACAGTATACTCTTCATATTTTACTTTGGAAATTGAAAGAAAAATATTTTATTTTTTAAAAATAAAATAATATTTTTCTTTCAATTTCCAAAGTAGTAATATAAGATAAATATAAGTGGCACTTACATTTTATCTGGTGCCGTGCATGACGTACTTGGTAAACATCAATATCTGAGCGAGGGTAACCCTCACTGTCAATTACTGGTTCGGTCATGCCCATATTATTCTGCAATGAGAAATTACTGCATATATACCATTTTATTTCTTTACCAAGTAAAAAAAACATTAGCTATATAAAAAAATTTTACCTTAACTGTCATCTCCCACCAATGACCCAAAAGAAGGAAACATATTCACCATCATTCATTCAATCACTCTCCTGTCAAAGTGTGCTTACTGACATTACAGTCAGTGTACCCCAACTGCAACATCCCTGCCCTTCCTTCAGAGGCACTGCCCTTCCCATCCTAAAGTCTGGCAAACTGGTTTCCCTAAATTTCTTCATGAATGTTACAAATCTATATATTAAATAAAATTATACTTTCTTTTAACATAAATTAATGTACAATGCTGGTAGTGTAATGATAACTAGTCAATGGACAGAAAAACCCACCTGGAGATATAAAATGAAACAAACATCTGCAGGAGAGGCTGAAATATACAGTACAGCCACCTTCTTTTCTTCTTTATTTTGTGTGTTTAAGTGGGTCTTTCCATTTCCAATGATTATTGTAATAATTTTTTTAACATTCAGTTACCATATTAACCTTCGAGGGTCGAGAGGCCCTCTCCCAAACTCGTTCTCAGGGTCGAAAAATTTTCGAAAAAAAAATTAATTATTTTTTCTAATGAAATGGTAAAGAATCTTTTTCCGATCATAATGACACCAAAAGTATTTAATTTGATGGAAAGCCTACGGAAATATGGTCTCGCGAAGTTAGGGGTCTCAACGATATTTACGCATCGGCGATTTCGCCCACTTTGAGCCCTATTTTCGGCCAATTGCAATGTAGCAGTTGACTAAAATCATAGCTATTTCGATAGAACTCAATTTGTTCTATCGATTGAGTACCAGAAACTGCCCATTTACTAATTTCAACTACCCAGTAAAGTGGTCAGAAATTGGCAATTTGGCCAATTTCACACAAATTTCAAAAGATGCCAATTTCAAAATCGGGTTCAGAATAAACAAGACAGACATTCCTGGCACTAAAATAACATTTTAGATGTTCATTAGTCACGTCTCCAGGTCCCTCTTACATTACTTTTCTTTTCCATTTTAAATTTTTATTCTCACAAAATATAGAAGATTTATTGTTATATATACTACTGCATCATTGTAAAAACGGTATAAATAATATCAGTACACTTGTGAAAGAATATTAGACTCACCAGTTGACGTGTATTGGATGTGTGGCATGATTTGTTTACTCTTGAACATCGTCAAAAATCAAACATTTTCGCTACTTTGAGCTCAATTTCAAGGTACTTGTCATGGTGAAATCAATCAAAATCATCATTATTTCTGTAATATATTTTCCATTCTATCAAATGAGATCAAGAAAACGAGAATACAACCATAAATACCATACGAAAATACACTCGAAAGTCGCTGTTTTAAACCAAAAACACAGTCGGAGTTTTTTTTTTTCTCATTATGCACTGTATGCTTCAGGATTTTTTTTATACTGCGCACACTGACAACACAGACCCATTCTTTCATATGTAGGCCTGCCAGCTTTCTTCCACCAGATTTGAAGGCACTAGAATTTAGGCGTACAAGTACGTGACCGACCCTGGCTGCAATGACGTACTAGTACATGACCAACCCTCAAAGGGTTAAACAAAACATAAAATAAAATAAGTCAATAAAGTCATTAATCCAGGTATAACAAGTATTATCAATCTTTAAATAGCCTGTGAAATATAATAAAACACATGCAAAGAAATTATTTAACTTAGGTTAGATCACTGACAATGATAAGGATATGTGTGAAATTTTCAATACTTACTTCCTCTCAGTGTTTACTCAGGAAGATACTAGCAAAATTCCAGAAATAATAAATTATGTAGAACAGGATGATAATAAACTATGCTCGATTGGGGTAACTAGTGACATGGTCCTCAGACAAATAGAGAAATTAAAACCTAACAAATCCCCAGGCCCTAATGAACTGTTTGCAAGAGTTTTAAAGGAATGTAAAGAGGAACTTAGCAAACCTTTATCAAATCTTTTCAATATACGTATCACTACAAACTGGCATAGTGCCAGACAAGTGGAAAATGGCAAATGTAATATGTACCTATTTACAAGGCAGGTGACAGGTCCTTAGCTTCGAACTATAGACCAATAAGCCTTACCTCCATAGTTGGTAAATTTATGGAATCAATAATTGCCGAGGCAATTCGTAGAAATCTTGAAAGGCATACAGTGGACCCTCGGTTTTCGTTGAAAATTCATTTCAGAATGCTGTTTGAGTGCCATTACCGAACGAATTTGTTCCCATAAGGACAAATGTAAATTAGATTAGTCGTTTCAGAACCCCAAAAATACACTTACAAAAATACATTTACAGTGGACCCCCGAGTAACGAACACCTTGGAAATCGTACAATTATGTAATTATAATATTGTAAGTGCTTGTGGAAGTGTATTTTTGGGGGTCTGAAATAGACTAACCTATGTGACATTATTCCTTAACCCTTTCTTGGTTATGGTCGTACAAGTACGTTTTACGCACTGTGGTTATTGACGTACTAGTACGCCTAAATTCTAGCGCCCTCAAATCAAGCAGAAACAGGCTTTTAGGCCTAGATGTGATAGAATGGGTCTGTGCGGTCAGTGTCGCAGTATAAAAAATTCCTGCACCACACAGTGCAACTGTCTTGCCTTTTCACAAATTATCGACTACATAACACTATCTCCTGCTAATTGTTTTCGTTGATCCACACCAACAACAACTTCTCCACATCTTCGAGTATTTGGAATCTCTTTTTGTGAGCATATTTACCCCTTTCGTAACAACAGCTTCCTTGATTTCCTCCTTTTTTTGGGCCACGATGGAAGCTTCGATGGTTATATGGGGGGTTTCCCATACAACCTGGTAAGCTCTGCCACACGTACTCCACTTTCATACAGTGGACCCCGGTTTAGATAGTCTCCAAACTCGCCCTTTTATGTAAGTTTATTTTTGTAAGTGTTTTGTAAGTGTATTTTTGGGGTGTCTAAAAAGACTAATCTAATTTACATTATTCCTTATGGGAACAAATTCGTTCGGTAACGGCACTTGAACAGCCTTCTGAAATGAAAAAATGACGTAATCCGGGGGTCCAATGTATTTTGCAATGGTGTCTTTCTTGAATTCTATAGTGTTTCTCACTTTCTTTACCAAAGGGCTGGCACTAGGAGCTTTCTTTGGGCCCATGGTGGCTTATTTAGCAGTTGCAAGCACTAAAAAGAATGGAATATTACGAAATGTATCGTATGAACGCGTGGGATCGTGCTCACTCTCTGATAAACAATGGCACACTGACTGTGGATGGTGCATGGGGTGCTCGGGGCCACTCGTACACAGTCAGGACAAATGACTATTACCAAGTCAAATGACGATCCGCAAGGCAATATTTTTACGAAAAAAGTTACGATTAGTGAAAATTACGAATTCCGATGCTTACGATATTTGGGGGTCCACTGTATAAGCCTTTCTGAACATGCTCCTGAGCACACTATATCTGAAGTTTTAGTCCATGTGTAACTCACTAAGAACTCTGAAAATGTACTGGGTGAGACAAGCACTTACAGAAACAAAACTGAAGCTAATTAGCATCATTATATTCAGGGGAAAGTGCTAAACCTGTAAGGTTTACATATTACTTGGATAATGGGAGGTAATTAGGTTTGATCCAAGAGGCTAGTAACTCCAAGTCCTTGGATCAAGAGTTCATCACTAAGCTGGGGCTAAGATTCATGCAGGGGATTTTACGTACAAAAGTCAATTCAACAAGGCAGCTTCTGTGAAGGTTTAAAGGAAAGAGAATTCTGGAAGAGGACCACCATAAGTAATGACCATGGTTTCTAATAGGTCAGAATTATTATGATGTTGCATATATACATTCATGGTGGGAGTACTAAACCCACAGGGGTCATACAGCATCTGAGGTAGGAGGAGACAATCAAGTACAATCGAAGTAACTGAAGGTCTGCTCCAATCTAGAGCCCTTCACAGACATCTACACATCTCCCTTGAGGGGTCTGATATGATAGAAAATCCTTACTGACACTAATGCAAATTACCATTTTTAATAACAATAGCTAACTTGCACAAGAAAAAACTAATACAACAACACAGTAAATTTTGTATGCCAGTAAAAATAACTATTGTACTTACTGATTTCACACATCCCATAATTCTTTTAGCGTTTGCTCTATTTTTCTTTTTCCTCGATGAGGGCCATTACTGATTCTCGTGTGTATATCATGCTTCCAGACACACTTGTGGTAAAGTTCTTCGTCTTCCTTTCTTGGAATAATATTTGTGTGCTCCCTTCACTCTTATTTAAATCCTACACTAGTGGTCAAGTTTGTAACATCTTAAATTTGTCTAGTGAATCATCAAGGACAATGATAGAGGTTCACTGCCACTAAGTGTACATACAGTAATGGCCAGGATAACATTTCCCAGAATAAAGAGGTGTTGTTACCAGGTCAAGGATCAGTACAGTGGACCTGGTTAACGATACCCTGAAATGGCATTATGTAATAAATTTTGTAAGTTCTTGTGGAGTTTTTGGGGTCTGAAATAGACTAACCTACGGAAATTTTTCCAAGGGAGTAATTCTCGTAATGGCATGAGCAGACTTCAGAGTGAAGTTTTACAAACTCGGGGTCCACTGTATAAACAGTTTAGGAGAACTAAAAAGTAATTAATAAATGAAGCTACAGAACGAGAAGAAATGAATTCTTGTAGTATATAGTTA
This sequence comes from Cherax destructor, assembly GCA_009830355.1. Taxonomy (NCBI): domain Eukaryota; kingdom Metazoa; phylum Arthropoda; class Malacostraca; order Decapoda; family Parastacidae; genus Cherax; species Cherax destructor. The sequence goes on along the minus strand of WNWK01002881.1, from coordinate 131,299 downwards.
ACATTCACAATGTTAAATACAACTGTTTTTTGTTTTTAATTTTTAATGCTGATGTATATTTCATTTTCATGTATTATATGATTTACTGATTTATACTGTAATTATCTAATAGTTGCTACTATAAGGACTGAAATGGTAGTAAGTCACTAACATTTTTGGAGTTATCCAAGGTAATTTACACACCTACAGTATTATGTAATACTACTGTAAGATTGTGTGGATTAGTTAAGCGGGTGTTCATGGCTTGGTTAGTAGCATCCTCAATTCAGACAATGAGGGACTGAGATCGATCTCCAGCATAGGTAAATCATTGGGCATGTTTCCTTACACCTGCTGCCCCTGTTCACCTAGCAGTTAGTAGGTACCCAGATGTTAGCTGACTGTTGTGGGTGGCATCCTCAATGATTCACTGACAATACTGAGTTATCCTGGATAGCTAAACCCCAATGGAAATACAAGGACCCCAATAGAAATAAGTCACTGTGTCTGAGGTTTTTGAGTTATCCTAGGTAATTTTCACTACATAATTGTACTAATGTGTACCTGTGCCTAAATAAACTTACTAAACCTCTGAGTTAAAAATTTAAAAATCTTATCTTACTGACAGTTCTTGTGGAGTGGCATCAGTTGCCCCTAAATTAATTTCTTGGGCATTTTGTGCCCTAGTCACTGTGACCAATATGCAGGGATGTGAGTGGTTTTCCACGTTTATTGTTGCATCTGTGGGAGAACACTAAACCCATAGAGGGTCATACATTGCCTGGGGAATAGGAGACAATAATGGTTGATCCAAGGAAGGGGAGGATCTTTATCAATCCTTGAATCAAGAGCCCCTGAGGTAAGATTTGTTATGATTTTTAACCCAGGGGAGGGTTAGCCACTCAGGATAACCCAAGATAACCTCACCTCTGGAATTTTTGCATGGGGTTCAACATCAGCAAATCACCTCAAACCTTTAATAACCCAACAAAAAACTGTAGTCCGATTAATTACTAACTCCAACTCTAGACAGCATACTCCGCCGCTATTCAAGAGTCTATACTTGCTTAACATACAAAACATCCACACTTATTATTGTGCTTACTACATACATAGAACACTGCACTCAAATATAAACCCTCCTCTCAAACTTCTCCTTGACAACTATAACAGAACACACATTTTAGGGCCCTAAGATCTGGAATTCATTGCCAGAGAACACTAAAGGACACCTGCCTACAAATCAATTCAAGGCTCTTCTTAGAAATGACCTATTCACCCAAAACTAACCAGACAAACCATACACGATACCTACCAATGACTCAAAGGCTATACAAATACAGTGGTACCCCGAGTTTCGTACTTTATTCGTTCCAGAAGGCTGTTCAAGTGCTGTTACCGAACAAATTTGTTCCCATAAGGAATAATGTAAATTAGATTAGTCCATTTCAGACCTCCAAAAATACATTTACAAAAGCACTTCAATAATACACTTACATAATTCTTCGAGTTGGGAGCAGTACGAAACTCGGGGTACCACTGTAACTTATAAATAACATAAGTCAACTCAACTTAAACTTAATTCACCTTCACTACTATATACAGTGGTACCCCGGTTTACGATGGTCCCCAAACTCACCCTTTTATGTAAGTTTATTTTTTTAAATGCTTTTGTAAGTGTAATTTTGGGGGTCTAAAAGGACTAGTCTATTTTACAACATTTCTTAAGGAGATAAATTCGTTTGGTAATGGCACTTGAACAGCATTCTGGAATGAAAAAATATCGTAAACCGGGGTACCACTGTATTGTGCTAAGGATTACTCAACCATAAACTCATTACTTTAAAATTAGATGCTTAAAGTTCATTGCATTAAATATTACTAAATTGTAATAATTATTAATTCCACTTAATTGTTCTAAATTATACTAAATTGTAATAATCTCATATTGTAAATTGTCCCATTGTAATATTCCTATATTGTAAATTAAGACCATTTACTGTTGATATATAAAAAAATCAATGTTCAATTTGAACTAATTATGATATGTATATATGTCTAGTATTAAGTAGTCCGTAAAGCATTAGGTTAAGTCTGCCCAAAATACCTCGGCATGATAGTAAGAACAAGAATAAGGAGTTTATTTTGACATGATACATGGTTGTACAGAGGAATATAATAGTTGGGTGTACATGTCAAAAGCCCCTTTGTATGCAAAGCATTTTGGGCAAACTTAAAATTAACTTAAGATTTGGAAGGCAATAATAGTTCATATGGTCATTAGATAAGTTACAGTGAGTACTAGAGAATTGAATATTCTATTCAGTAATGCTACGTGGCTTTGATAAGTCTAGTAGAGAATTTTGACACTATTGAATTAGTTTGTAAAGATTACAGTATTACAATGGAACAATTTAAAACAATTTACAACAATTTAGTGGCTTTCATTGCACTTGCAAATCAATATTGTAATTAACATTGTAAACTATGCATGGAAATAGACTCCTTATAGCATGTCAGTCATACATAGTAAACTTTGCAAAGAAATAAAAATTTGAATTTGAAAGAGTCAGTGCATCATCGAGAACTGTCTGTCTTATTTTCATTGTGAATCTTCAATCCTGTCTCCCAGGATGCCACCCACACCAGTCAACTAGCACCCAGGTACTTACTGCTAGGTGAAGTACAGCAGGTGTAAGTAAACATGCCCAATGTTGTGTCCCTTGGCCTGGTAGGCAATACTCTCACCTCACACACTGAGTGTCCATGGTTTGATCCCCAGCTGGGTGGAAACGTTGGGCATGTTTCCTTACACATGTTGTCCCGTTCACCTAGCAAGCAAGTAGGTATCTGGGTGTTAGTCGACTGGCGTGGGTCGCGTCCTGGGGGACAAGATTTAAGGACCTCAATGGAAATAAGACAGTTCCTCGATGATGCACTGACTTTCTTGGGTTATCCTGAGTGGCTAACCCTCCAGGGTTAAAAATCCGAACAAATCTTATCTTCCAACCTGGAACAACGTAAATTATACCAAGATAATCTTGTAGCAAGACAGTCGTAGCTACTAAGAACAAATAAAATTCAAATATTTTATTAAGGCACAGGTACACATTAGTACAATTACCATACCTAGTAACATACGTATCAATCACCTAATATAACCATAGAAAGTCAAGACAAAGTGACTTATTTCCATTTTACCCAAGCCAAAATTCTAGAACTACCAACCACACAAGCTAGAAGCAATGACAGAACTGTTGCTATTGTTTACTGTGTTAAGGGCCACCATAACAAATACTAAGACAGATGAAGTAAGTTTATTTAGACAGGTACAAGTTTCATACATTGTATATATTAAGAACATAAGAAAGAAGAAACACTGCAGCAGGACTACTGACCCATGCGAGGCAGGTCCAATTCTCCCACCGGCTTAAGCCAATGCCTTGATCTAGTCAGGTCAGTCACATTCACTTAAGGGAGGAGCACGGCATCTGACCTAGTAGCACAAGCTAGTCAAGTCTAACTCACACCCACCCACACCCACAATAGCATGCTATTTACATCCCCTTTATTTATTCCTGTTTTCCATTTATACACCTCAATCATATCCCACCCAATTCTACGCCTTTCTAGAGAGTGCAGATTCAGGGCCCTCAGTCTATCCTCATAGGGAAGATTTTTGATACATGGGATCAACTTTGTCATCCTCCTTTGTTCCTTTTCCAGTCCATTTATATCCAAGTAAGGCAACAGCGGCACTTCTCCGCTCCATGGAATATTACCCCATTCCAAACTACCATCCCTCCATTTCCCCCCAAACTACTTCTTAAATCACAACCAAAGCTTCGCCTTGAAGCCAAACATGATGCCTTAAGCAGTATTGATAATTTATCCAAACACCACACTCTCTCACAAATTATTTACGTTGATGGTTCTGTTCACCAATCCACTGGTGCAGCTGGTAGTGCTGCTGTTGTCATACAGAGTGATGGCTCTCTTAAAGAAATTGGAGCACGCATCAATAACTGGGCCTCTACCCTTCAGACAGAACTGTTTGCCATACTCCTTGCACTCAAATGCGTCCATGTATCTAAGGTTGACTCTCTAACTATAACTGATTCTCTGTCATCCATAAATGCTCTCAACTCATCAAGTATAACTTGTAGCATGCTCGTGTCAGAAGCCAGACACAGGTATGGTAGGATTGTGGATATTAGAGTCAGAGTGCACATGCTGTGGATTCCATCTCACATTGGTCTTCAGATGCATGATAGAACTGATAAATTGGCTAAGTTTTATGCTTTCAAAGAAGGGGTAGATTACAATCTTGGCTTGTCAGTTAGCAGTTTGAGAACAATAATACGAAAAGAACTTCAACTGAATTTTATTGACTTAAGACTCAGGGAGATTGACACCAGTCAGTCCATCTATCATCATTCTATCATGCAGGAGGAGCCACATGTCTATGGTGCATCCAACAAAATAAGCAGACTCTTGGATGTCACCACCGCCCGCCTCCGGCTGGGTTACAAGTATCTTTGGCAGGTTAAATCACCACCACCAGATGTAGACCAAACAAGATGTAAACTTTGTCAGTTGGATTATTGTCACACCCTGCGTCATTATGTACTGGAGTGTGACAAAATTAATGAATTCAGAGACAACTCACTCAGAAATGTTCAAGATATGTCAAAGTATTTTATCCACAGTGGTATATTACAGACCATTCTGGAAAAGTACCCTGACTTTGCTCCCTGTAAATAAAGCATTGCCACGTGTGTGTACTCACCTAATTGTGGTTGTAGGGGTCGAGACTCAGCTCCTGGCCCCGAGTGTGTGTGTGTGTGACCGGGTGTAGACTAGTGAATTGTTCATTGCTTTATAATTTGTTCATGATTGTAACCATGTATAAACGTAAGTAAATTTACTTACATGTTTTATTACCTTTGTAACTTGTGAGTTCATTACCTTTGTAGCTTGTTAGTTCATTACCTTTGTAACTTGCTCAGGTATCAAAACTTTGGGGTCCAGTCCCTGGACCCATTATGTACCTCTGTACATAATGGGGTGCATAATAAAGATATTAAATCAAATCAATTTATATTCATTCCGTAATACGGTGACCAAAACTGTGTAACATAATCTAAATGAGGCCTAACCAAAGATATATAGAGTTGAAGAACAACCTGAGGACTTCTATTATTTATACTTCTTGATATGAAGCCAAGGATTATGTTAGCTTTATTGCGAACACTTATACACTGTTGTCTTAGTTTCAGATTACTGCTAACCAGAACGTCTAAATCCTTTTCGCAATCCGTAATATTAAGATCTACATTATTTAGTTTATATGTGGCATGGTTATTTTCCTGTCCAACATTTAGAACTTTGCATTTGTCTATATTAAACTGCATCTGTCACTTCTCCGACCACTGCATCAGTCTATTCAAATCCTCCTGGAGTGCTCTAATGTCCTCATTAGAATGAATTGGACGGCCTATTTTGGTGTCATCAGCAAATTTGCTTATGTCGGTATTTATTCCATCATCTATGTCGTTTATGTAAATTGCGAACAACAAGGGGCCCAACACTGACCCCTGTGGGACACCGCTTGTGACGTGCTCCCATTCTGATTTCTCCCCATTTATGCAAACTCTCTGCTGCCTATTTGTCAACCATGCCTCAACCCAGGAAAAAATTTCTCCTATTCCGTGTGCCTTAAGTTTTCTCAACAGCCTCTGATGTGGAACTCTATCGAAAGCCTTACTGAAGTCCATATGCACAATATCATATTCAATACCATGATCTACTTCCTCAAATAAGGTAAGATTTCGTTCGGATTTTAACCCCAGAGGGTTAGCCACCCAGGATAACCTAAGAAAGTCAGTGCGTCATCAAGGACTGTCTAACTTATTTCCATTGTGGTCTTCAATCTTGTCCCTCAGCATGCGACACACACCAGTCGACTAACTCCCAGGTACCTATTTGCTGCTAGGTGAACAGGACAACAGGTGTAAGGAAACGCGTCGAAATGTTTCCACCCCGCCGGAAATCGAACCCGGGCCCTCCGTATGTGAAGCGAGAGCTTTAGCCACCAGGCCACCAGGGCCACACAAGAAGAAAGTTAGTAGATTCGTAAGACTGGAACGCCCCTTTGTAAAACCGTGCTGAGAAAATAATAATAATAATAATAATAATAATAATAATAATTTATTTAGACATGATACAATGTTGAACTACATAGTTAGGTATAAATGAGGTGTACATGCCAAAAGCCCCTAATATGCTGAGCATTGTGGGCATTCTTAAGATTAATTAACAGTAGAATACATGGTAAAAAATTATGGTTGATAATTTACCCAATAAGTATAGTTGTGTATCTAAGTTGTAAAATTTGAATATAAGTTGAACATAATAATTTATTAATTGCAGCAATGCAATTAACTGAATGAGATCAAACAAAATAAAACAATTAGTTGTATTGCAATTACAGTTTATATGGTCATTATATAAGTTACACAGAGTACAAGAGAGTTAATTATTTTATTTGTTGATGTTATAGAAACAGTTAGCTCAGTATGCATTATTTATAACAGGTTTTTTACATTTAAGTGATTGACTTTGTTGGGTATTGTGCACTTAGGTTTGGGTGAGAAGGTGGTTTTTTAGCATCATTTTGAATTGAGGTACAGGCAGGGTTTCTTTGGCAATCACAGGTAATGAATTCCAAATTCCAAATATGCATTGAGTTTTTGCATATTGTTAGATGGACACGGGGAACATCGAGGAGTGATCTGTGTCTAGTGTTATGGTCATGTGTCCTGTTAAAATTGGTAAGGAGAAGTTTGAGTGGTGGGTTAATATTTGCATAGAGTGTTCTATGTATGTAGTAGGCACAGTAAAAAGTATGGATGTCTTGTATGGTGAGTAAGTTTAGATTTTTGAATATTGGTGGAGTATGTTGTCTGGAGTGTGAATTTGTTATCATTCTAACTGCAGCCTTTTGTTGTGTTATTAGTGGTCTGAGATGAGTTATTGATGCTGAGCCCCATGCGCAGATTCCATAGGTGAGGTAGGGGTAAATGAGTGAGTGATATAGTGTAAGGAGAGCTGGTTGTGGAACATAGTACCGTATCTTGGATAGTATTCCCACGGTCTTGGAGACTTTCTTGGAAATTTGTTGTATATGTGTCTGAAATTTTAGGCCACTGTCAAGATGGATACCTAAGAATTTTCCCTCTGTGAGTTTTGTGATAGGGGACCCGTTTATCATTATGTTAAGTGGTACATTTGTAGCTCTGTTCCCAAACTGAATGAAATAGGTTTTATCAATATTGAGAGTAAGTTTGTTAGTCATCATCCAGGTAGATATTTTCTGCAGTTCAGCATTTACAGTGTTGGTTAGTATGTCTGGGCTTGGGTGAGAGAAAACGTATGTAGTGTCATCTGCAAATAGTATGGGTTTGAGTAGTTGAGATGCATTTGGTAGGTCGTTAATGTAAATGAGAAAGAGAAGTGGGCCAAGAACACTTCCCTGTGGGACACCAACTGTAATAGTTTGCGTGGTAGAGCTAGCTCCATTTGTGTACACATATTGGTTTCTGTTGCTAAGGTATGATTTTAGGTAGTTGAGGGAGTGTCCTCTTATACCATAGTGTGATAATTTTAGGTGTAACAGATCATGGTCAACTGTATCAAAAGCTTTACGTAAATCAATGAAGATTAACACTGGGATTTCTTTTTTCTCGAGAGCGGTGTATATTAGTTCTATCATGTGTATAATAGCATCATTTGTATTTTTATTAGGCCTGAATCCAAATTGACAGTGGTTGAGTACGTTGTGGGAGATGAGGTAGGAATATATCTGTCTATGAATTAATTTTTCAAAGATTTTGGAGAGAAGGGGTAAGTTAGATATCGGCCTATAGTTATTCAGGTCTGTTTGATCTCCTCCTTTATGTATGGGGTAACCCTCGCTATTTTGAGTATTGATGGGAAGGTAGATGGGAAGCTATTGCTTCGGCAATTATTGATTCCATAAATTTACCAACTATTGAGGCAAGGGGCTCTGGTGGTCTGGTGGTCTGGTGGCTAAAGCTCTCGCTTCACACGGCGAGGGCCTGGGTTCGATTCCCAGCCAGGGCAGAAACATTGGGCGTGTTTCTTTACACCTGTTGTCTATGTATGTCTATGTTAGTCGACTTGTGTGAGTCGCATCATAGGACACTGACCTAATCTGCCCGAAATGCTCAGCATAACAAGGGACTTTCTATATAGTAGTATGTCACTGATGTCAGCTAAGCCTGTATACCATGTACTTGTAGTAAATAAATAAATAAAGGCTTATTGGTCCATAGTTCGAAGCTAAGGACCTGTCACCTGCCTTGTAAATAGGTATATTACATTTGCCATTTTCCACTTGTCTGGCACTATGCCAGTTTATAGTGATATATTGAAAAGATTAGCCAAAGGTATACTAAGTTCCTCTTTACATTCCTTTAAAACCCTCGGAAACAGTTCATCAGGGCCTGGGGATTTGTTAGGTTTTAGTTTCTCTATTTGTCTGAGGATCATGTCACTAGTTACCCTAATAGTGCATAGTTTATTATCGTCCTGTTCTACATAATTTATTATTTCTGGGATTTCGCTAGTATCTTCCTGAGTAAAAACTGAGAGGAAGTAGGCATTGAAAAGTTCACACATTTCCTTATCCCTGTCAGTGCTCTGACCTGAGTTACTCTTAAGTGGGCCTATCTTGTCCCTAATTTTACTTCTGTATACCTGAAAGAACCCTTTTGGGTTAGTCTTCGAATCCCTTGCGACTTTAGCCTCATAATCCCTTTTTGCTTTTCTTATTCCTTTTTTTAATTCTCTCTTTAATTGAATATATTGATTTCTTAACTGCAATTCCCCTCTTTTGATATGCCTATATATGCCTCTCTTTTGACCAATGAGATGTTTTAATCTATTGTTTATCCATTTGGGATCATTTATGTTAGATCTAATTTCCCTACTTGGAACAAAAGTTGTCTGGGCAGCTAGCACTATGCTCTGAAATACGTCATATTGGCAACCAGCCCTACCTACCTGACCCATAGTAAGGTCATCCCAATTTAGCCCACCCAGGTAATTTCTATATTACCTAAGATAACCCAAAAAAGTCTTACAAAATGACTTTTTTTCCATTGGGGTCCTTGATTTGTATTTTTTATGCGGTACAAATAATGTAGTTTAATGTAAGTAAATAAGTAAGTTTATTTGGGTATAAGTACGCATAAGCACAATTATAATAATAATAATAATAATAATAATAATAATAATAATAATAATAATAATAATAATAATCCTTATTTCTACAAGTACATGTACAAGGTATACATGCCTAGCTGACATCAATGACATACTACTATATAGAAAGCCTCTTGTCATGTAGAGCATTTCGGGCAAATTAGGTCAGTTTTGTCCCAGGATGCGACCCACACCAGTCGACTAACACCCAGGTACCAATTTTACTGATGGGTGAACACAGACAACCGGTGTAAGAAAACACGCCCAATGTTTTCACCCTTGCCGGGAATCGAACCCGGACGATCAGCGTGTGAAGCGGGAGCTTTTGCCAAAGTCAATTTATTTAGGTACAGGTACACGTAAGTGCAATTAACAAATGTGTAAATTACCTAGGCACAAAAGAAAGTCACTAATAAGTCAAAGGACCGTAACGAAAATAAGTCACTCTGTCTGACCTTTTTGGGTTAGCCTAGGTTCTCACAGGATGGGTATGGGGTGCATAATAAAGATATCAAACTAACTAACTAACCTAAGTTCTCTACATCTAACAATTTTTGTCTCCCCAGTTGCATGGTTTCATGACAGCTCATGCACTACTTTCTTTGACCTTTGCCCGAAATGCCTCGGCATGATAAGTGACTTTCTTTGCACTTGCAAATCAATATTGTAATTACACATTGTAAACTATGCATGGAAATAGACTCCTTATAACATGTCAGTCACTCATTGTAAACTTTGCAAAGAAATAAAAATTTGAATTTGAAATCTGCTTTTGATGCAGCCAACCGACATGTAATCAATAATAATAATAATAATAATAATAATAATAATAATAATAATAATAATATTAATAATAGTTTATTTAGACATGATACAATGATACATAGTTGTATAAGGAGTTATAGTAGTGGGGTGTACATGCCAAAAGCCCCTTGTATGCAGAGCATTATGGGCAAACTTAAAATTAACTTAAGATTAATTAGTCTATAACAGATTAAATGGTAAAAATTACAGTAAACAATTTACAATATGAGGTACAATTGAGTATTTAAATAATGAAATTTGAACATTATAATTTTGAAGCCTTACAGTTTTACAATTTTGAAGTATTACAGTTTTATAATAGAACAAAATAACCAATTTACTATATGAAGTATTACAATTTATCAAATCGGATCAAATCCAATCCAATCAATGAGTTGTAATAATAATAATAATAATAATAATAATAATAATAATAATAATAATAATAATAATAATATTAATAATAATAATGATAATAATGATAATAATAATAATAATAATAATAATAACAATAATAATAATAATAATAATAATAATAATAATAAATTTTATTTTGTCATTATACATGGTTGTACGTGTCAGAATGGATGTTGGAGGATGGCTTCTCCACTGGATTAAAGAAGTGTAACTAAAGACTGAATTAGGAACCGCACAGGAAGGTGTGCTCAGTCTCACCCTATTCAATATTCTAATCAATGCTTTACTTAATGCTATGCCTAGCCAGCCCCATCATTATATGGTTAGTTTTGCTGATGATATAATGATTCACACCACCGGATTCTCCAACACCCAAAACATCTTAACCATGTACTAGCCTCGTGTCAGGACCTGGGGTTGATAATCTCTACTGATAAAACAAAGATACTCAATAGGCGTCCTCCTCGACTGAGAGCGCGTTCGCCAGATCAGTTGCATGATGGGTAATGTTATTCAGGTATACCTGAGTTCCTGAGAGTTCAGGTCAACCTGATGGCGGTCTGTACCAGGGCTCTGTTGACAGACTGATAACCAGGCTTTACCTGGGAGCAGTTTCCAGGCGTCAACGCCCCTGGCGGCCGGTCTGTGAGGTCCTGTTCCAGAGACCTGGACAAGCCAGGCTGTTACTGCTGGTGCACGCAGTCCACTCGACCACAGCCGGCTGGTCAGGTACCGACTTGGGTGCCTGTCAGTCCTGTTGAACAGCCAGGGTTGTTGGTAATCCCCCTGATGTATGCTGGGAGGCAGTTACAATCCTTGGGCCCTGACACTTATTTGTTGTCCCTCAACGTGCTGTGTCACCTGCTCTTCATTGGGGATGTTACATGCCTGCCGAGTCTTTGCTTTGTATAGAGTGATTTTTGGTGCAAGTTTGGTACTAAGCCTCGAGAATTTTCCAGTGTATATAATAATGTGTCTCCCAGTTGGGTGGTTTATCGTATGCGTGCGTGAAGGTTATATATATATATATATATATATATTATAAACTATAATTATTAGTATATATAGTATATATATATATATATATATCCATATATATATATACATATAATATATATATATAATATATATATATATATATATATATATATATATATATATATATATATATATATATATTAAAATATATATAATATATATATATATATATATATATATATATATATATATAAAATATATTATATATATATATATATATATATATATATATATATATATTTTTTTTTTTTTTTTTTTTTTTTTTTTTTTCAACAAGTCGGCCGTCTCCCACCGAGGCAGGGTGACCCAAAAGAAAGAAAATCCCCAAAAGAAAATACTTTCATCATCATTCAACACTTTCACCACACTCATACATAATCACTGTCTTTGCAGAGGAGCTCAGATACGACAGCTGAGAAAAGTCCCTCCCAGCTGTCACTATCTCAGACCCTCCTTTAAAGTGCAGGCATTGTACTTCCCATTTCCAGGACTCAAGTCCAATTAAATCAATTAACTGGTTTCCTGAATCCCTTCACAAAATGTTACCCTGCTCACACTCCAACAGATCGTCATGTCCCAAAACCATTCGTCTCCATTCACTCCTATCTAACACGCTCACACATGCTTGCTGGAAGTCCAAGCCCCTCGCCCACAAAACCTCCTTTACCCCTTCCCTCCAACTTTTTCTAGGACGACCCCTACCCCGCCTTCCTTCCCTACAGATTTATACGCTCTCCAAGTCATTCTACTTTGATCCATTCTCTCTAAATGACCAAACCACCTCAACAACCCCTCTTCAGCCCTCTGACAAATACTTTTAGTAACTCCACACCTCCTAATTTCCACATTCCGAATTTTCTGCATAATATTTACACCACACATTGCCCTTAGACAGGACATCTCCACTGCCTCCAGCCTCCTCCTCGCTGCAGCATTTGCAACCCATGCTTCACACCCATATAAGAGTGTTGGTACCACTATACTTTCGTACATTCCCTTCTTTGCCTCCATGGATAACGTTTTTTGTCTCCACAGATACCTCAATGCACCACTCACCTTTTTTCCTTCATCAATTCTATGGTTAACCTCATCCTTCATAAACCCATCCGCTGACACGTCAACTCCCAAATATCTGAAAACATTTACTTCTTCCATAATCCCTCTCTCCAATGTGATATCCAATTTTTCTTTATTTAAATCGTTTGATACCCTCATCACCTTACTCTTATCTATGTTCACTTTTAACTTTCTACCTTTACACACTCTCCCAAACTCGTCCACTAACCTTTGCAACTTTTCTTTAGAATCTCCCATAAGCACAGTATCATCAGCAAAAAGTAACTGTGTCAACTCCCATTTTGCATTTAATTCTCCATAATTTAATCCCACCCCTCTCCCCAACACCCTAGCATTTACTTCTTTTACAACCCCATCTATAAATATATTAAACAACCATGGTGACATTACACATCCCTGTCTAAGACCTACTTTTACCGGAAGTAATCTCCCTCTCCTACACACCCTAACCTGAGCCTCACTATCCTCATAAAAACTCTTTACAGCCTTCAGTAACTTACTACCTATTCCATACACTTGCAACATTTGCCACATTGCTCCCCTATCCACTCTATCATATGCCTTTTCTAAATCCATAAATGCAATAAAAACGTCTCTACCTTTATCTAAGTACTGTTCACATATATGCTTCACTGTAAACACTTGATCTACACATCCCCTACCCATTCTAAAGCCTCCTTGCTCATCTGCAATCCTACTCTCTGTCTTACCTCTAATTCTTTCAATAATAACCCTGCCATACACTTTACCTGGTATACTCAGTAAACTTATTCCCCTATAATTTTTACACTCTCTTTTATCCCCCTTCCCTTTATATAAAGGAACTATACATGCTCTCTGCCAATCCCTAGGTACCTTCCCCTCTTTCATACATTTATTAAACAAAAATACCAACCACTCCAGCCTTATATCCCCCCCTGCTTTTAACATTTCTGTCATGATTCCGTCAATTCCAGCTGCTTTACCCCCTTTCATTCTACGTAATGCCTCACGCACCTCCCCCACACTCACATCCTGCTCTTCTTCACTCCTAAACGATGTTGTACCTCCTGGCCAGTACATGAAATTACCGCCTCCCTTTTTCATTGACATTTAAAAGTTACTCAAAATATTCCGCCATCTACCCAATACCTCCAGCTCCCCATCTACTAACTCCCCTACTCTGTTTTTAACTGACAAATCCATTCGTTCCCTAGGCTTTCTTACCTTGTTTATCTCACTCCAAAAATTTTCTTGTTTTCAGCAAAATTTCTTGACAGAGCCTCTCCCATTCTTTCATCCGCTCTTCTTTGCACTCTCTCACCACTCTCTTCACCTTTCTTTTACTCTCCATATACTCTGCTCTTCTATTAACACTTCTGTTTTGTAAAAACCTCTCATAAGCTACCTTTTCTCTCTTTATCACACCCTTTACTTCTTCATTCCACCACTCACTCCTCTTTCCTCCTGCACCCACCCTCCTATAGCCACAAACTTCTGCCCCACATTCTAATACTGCATTTTTAAAACTATCCCAACTCTCTTCAACCCCCACTACTCCTACTTGCACTAGCCCACCTTTCTGCCAATAGTTGCTTATATCTCACCCTAACTTCCTCCTCCCTTAGTTTATACACTTTTACCTCTCTCTTACTTGCTGTTGCCATTTTCTTTTTGTCCCATCTACCTTTTACTCTAACTGTAGCTACAACCAAATAATGATCTGATATATCCGTTGCCCCTCTATAAACATGTACATCCTGAAGCCTACTCATCAACCTTTTATCCACCAATACATGATCCAACAATATATACGATTATATATATATATATATATATATATATATATATATATATATATATATATATATATATATATATATATATATATATATATATTCTTTTCTTTCTTTCAACACGTCGGCCATTTCCAACCGAGGCAGGGTGGCCCAAAAGGAAAAACAAAAGTTTCTCCTTTTACATTTAGTAATATATACAGGAGAAGGGGTTACTAGCCCCTTGCTCCCAGCATGTTAGTCGCCTCTTACGACACGCATGGCTTACGGAGGAAGAATTCTGTTCCACTTCCCCATGGAGATAAGAGGAAATAAGAACAAGAACTAGTAAGAAAATAGAAGAAAACCCAGAGGGTGTGTGTATATACATATGCTTGTACATGAATGTGTAGTGTGACCTAAGTGTAAGTAGAAGTAACAAGACATACCTGAAATCTTGCATGTTTATGAGACAGAAAAGACACCAGCAATCCTACCATCATGTAAAACAAATACAGGCTTTCGTTTTACACTCACTTGCAGACGTAGTACCTCCTGGGCGGTTGCTGTCTACCAACCTACTACATATAATATATATATATATATATATATATATATATATATATATATATATAGGTAGTAGGTTGGTAGACAGCAACCACCCAGGGAGGTACTACTGTCCTGCCAGGTGACTGTGAAACAGAAACCTGAAACTGTTTTACATGATGGTAGGATTGCTGGTGTCTTTTTCTGTCTCATAAACACGCTGGATAACAGGTATATCTAGCTACTTCTACTTACACTTTAGGTCACACTACACTGGCATACACATGCATATATATACATACACACATCTAGGTTTTTCTTCTTTTCTTAATAGCTCTTGTTCTTTTTATTTTCTCTATTGTCCATGGGGAAGTGGAAAGAATCTTCCTCCGTAAGCCATGCGTGTCGTATGAGGCGACTAAGATGCCGGGAGCAATGGGCTAGTAACCCTTCTCCTGTACAAATCTACTAAAACGAGAAGAAGAAAACTTTATAAAATTGGGTTGTCTGAATGTGCGTGGATGTAGTGCGGATGATAAGAAAGAGATGATTGCCGATGTTATGAATGAAAAGAAGTTGGATGTCCTGGCCCTAAGCGAAACAAAGCTGAAGGGGGTAGGCGAGTTTCAGTGGGGAGAAATAAATGGGATTAAGTCAGAGTATCTGAGAGAGTTAGAGCTAAGGAAGGTAGCAATAATGTTGAAGGATCAGTTATGGAAGGAAAAGAGGGAATATAAATGTGTAAATTCAAGGATTATGTGGATTAAAATAAGGGTCGGATGCGAAAAGTGGGTCATAATAAGCGTGTATGCACCGGGAGAAGAGAGGAGTGTAGAGGAGAGAGAGAGATTTTGGGAGATGTTAAGCGAATGTATAGGAACTTTTGAACCAAATGAGAGAGTAATTGTGGTAGGGGACCCAAATGCTAAAGTGGGAGAAACATGCAGAGAGGGTGTAGTAGGTAAGTTTGGGGTGCCAGGTGTAAATGATAATGGGAGCCCTTGATTGAACTTTGTATAGAAAGGGGTTTAGTTATAGGTAATACATATTTTAAGAAAAAGAGGATAAATAAGTATACAAGATATGATGTAGGGCGTAATGACAGTAGTTTGTTGACTATGTATTGGTAGATAAAAGACTGTTGAGTAGACTTCAGGATGTACATGTTTATAGAGGGGCTACAGATATATCAGATCACTTTTTAGTTATAGCTACAGTGGGAGTAAAAGGTAGATGGGATACAAGGAAAATAGAATCAGTAAGTAAAAGAGAGGTGAAGGTTTATAAACTAAAAGAGGAGGCAGTTAGGGTAAGATATAAACAACTATTGAGGATAGATGGGCTAGTGAGAGTGTAGGCAATGGGGTCGAAAATGTATGGGGTAGATTTAAAAATGTAGTGTTAGAGTGTTCAGCAGAAGTTTGTGGTTACAGGCGAGTGGGTGCGGAGGGAAGAGGAGCGATTGGTGGAATGATGATGTAAAGAGAGTAGTAAGGAGAAAAAGTTAGCATATGAGAGGTTTTTACAAAGTAGAAGTGATGCAAGGAGGGAAGAGTATATGGAGAGAAAAAGAGAGGTTAAAAGAGTGGTGAAGCAATGTAAAAAGAGAGCAGATGAGAGAGTGGGTGAGATGTTATCAGCAAATTTTGTTGAAAATAAGAAAGTTTTGGAATGAGATTAATAAGTTGAGGAAGCCTAGAGAACAAATGGATTTGACAGTTAAAAATAGGAGAGGAGAGTTATTAAATGGAGAGTTAGAGGTATCGGGAAGATGGAGAGAATATTTTGAGGATTTGTTAAATGTTGATGAAGACAGGGAAGCTGTGATTTCGTGTGTAGGGCAAGGAGGAATAACATCTTGTAGGAGTGTGGAAGAGCCAGTTGTGGGTGTAGGGAAGTTCGTGAGGCAGTGGTAGAATGAAAGGGGTAAGGCAGCTGGGATTGATGGGATAAAGATAGAAATGTTAAAAGCAGGTGGGATATAATTTTGGAGTGGTTGGTGCTATTATTTAATAAATGTATGGAAGAGGGTAAGGTACCTAGGATTGGCAGAGAGCGTGTATTGTTCCTTTGTATAAAGGCAAAGGGGACAAAAGAGAGTGCAAAAATTATAGGGAATAAGTCTGTTGAGTGTACCTGGTAAAGTGTATGGTAGAGTTATTATTGAAAGAATTAAGAGTAAAACAGAAAGCAGGATAGCAGATGAACAAGGGGGCTTTAGGAAAGGTAGGGGGTGTGTAGACCAAGTGTTTACAGTGAAACATATAGGTGAACAGTATTTGATAAGGGTAAAGATGTTTTTGTGGCATTTATGGATTTGGAAAAGGCGTATGATAGGGTAGATAGGGGGCAATGTGGCAGATGTTGCAGGTGTATGGAATAGGAGGAAGGTTACTGAAAGCAGTGAAGAGTTTTATGAGGATAGTGAGGCTCAGGTTAGAGTGTGTAGGAGGGAAGGGACTATTTCCAGTAAAAGTGGGCCTTAGACAAGGATGTGTGATGTCACCGTGGTTGTTCAATATATTTATAGATGGGGTTGTAAGAGAAGTGAATGCGAGGGTCTTGGCAAGAGGTGTTGGGCTAAAAGATAAAGAAGCAAATACAAAGTGGAGTTGTCACAGTTGCTTTTTGCTGATGACACTGTGCTTTGGGAGATTCTGAAGAGAAGCTGCAGAGGTTGGTGGATGAATTTGGTAGGGTGTGTAAAAGAAGAAAATTGAAAGTGAATATAGGAAAGAGTAAGGTGATGAGGATAACAAAAAGAATAGGTGACGAAAGTTTGGGATATCAGATTGGAGGAGAGAGTATGGAGGAGGTGAATGTATTCAGATATTTGGGAGTGGACATGTCGGCGGATGGGTCTATGAAGGATGAGGTGAATCATAGAATTGATGAGGGGAAAAGGGTGAGTGGAGCACTTCGGAGTCTGTGGAGACAAAGAACCTTGTCCATGGAAATAAAGAGGGAATGTATGAGAGTATAGTTATACCAACGCTCTTATATGGGTGTGAAGCATGGGTGATGAATGTTGCAACGAGGAGAAGGCTGGAGGCAGTGGAGATGTCATGTCTGAGGTCAATGTGTGGTGTGAATATAATGCAGAGAATTCGGAGTTTGGAAATTAGGAGGAGGTGCGGATTACCAAAACGATTGTCCAGAGAGCTGAGGAGGGGTTGTTGAGGTGGTTTGGACATGTAGAGAGAATGGAACGAGACAGAGTGACTTCGAGAGTGTATAAATCTGTAGTGGAGGGAAGGCGGGTAGGGGTCGGCCTAGGAAAGGTTGGAGGGAGGGGTAAAGGAAGTTTTGTGTGCGAGGGCTTGGACTTCCAGCAAGCATGTGTGAGCGTATTTGATAGGAGTGAATGGAGGCATATGGTTTTTAATACTTGACGTGCTGTTGGAGTGTGAGCAAAGTAACATTTATGAAGGGATTCAGGAAACGGCAGGCCGGACTTGAGTTCTGGAGATGGGAAGCACAGTGCCGGCACTCTGAAGGAGGGGTGTTAATGTTGCAGTTTTATAACTGTAGTGTAAAGCACCCTTCTGGCAAGACAGTGATGGAGTGAATGATGATGAAAGTTTTCTTTTCGCACCCTGCCTTGGTGGGAATCGGCCGATGTGTTAATAAAAAAAAAAAAAAAAATATATATATATATATATATATATATATATATATATATATATATATATATATATATATATATATATATATATATATATATATATATATATATATATATATATATATATATATATATATATATATATATATATATATATATATATATATTCTTCTTCTTTCAACACGTCGGCCGTTTCCACCGAAGCAGGGTGGCCCAAAAGAAAAACCGAAAGTTTCTCCTTTTACATTTAGTAATATATACAGGAGAAGGGGTTACTAGCCCCTTGCACCCGGCATTTTAGTCGCCTCTTACGACACGCATGGCTTACGGAGGAAGAATTCTGTTCCACTTCCCCATGGAGATAAGAGGAAATAAGAACAAGAACTAGTAAGAAAATAGAAGAAAACCCAGAGGGGTGTATATACATATGCTTGTACATGAATGTGTAGTGTGACCTAAGTGTAAGTAGAAGTAACAAGACATACCTGAAATCTTGCATGTTTATGAGACAGAAAAAAGACACCAGCAATCCTACCATCATATATATATATATATATATATATATATATATATATATATATATATATATATATATATATATATATATATATATATATATATATATATATATATATAAGTATATTTAAACAATGTAAATACGTAATAATTTATAGAAAAGCTATTTTGTGTATGATAATTACACACAGCATTTGTATAATTACAAATACATGAATTATTGAGTGTAACATAAAATAGGTAAAGCATATGAATAATATATTTTTATTATTTTTTATTAACACATAGGCCGTTCCCCACCAAGGCAGGGTGGCCCGACAAAGAAAAAGTTCCATCATCCTTCACTCCATCACTGTCTTGCCAGAGGCATCTCCAGGAATCAAGTCCGGCCTGCCGGTTTCCCTGAAACCCTTCATAAATATTACCTTGCCTACACTCAAATAGCACGTCAAGTCCTGAAAACCATTTGTCTCCATTCACTCCTATCTAACACGTTCACGCACGCTTGCTGGAAGTCAAAGCTCCTCGCACACAAAACCTCTTTTACCCAAATCCCTCCAACCTTTTCTAGGCCGACCCCTACCCCTACATTGTTAATCATGCATGAAAGGCATTACCCACACGGATGTTATGATTCCACTGTAGATCGACCGTATCTCACAAACCATCAAGTTTCCCAAAGTTTTTCCTCGATTCGTATCAGTAAGCAAATTACTTACAATCTCTGCTACAATTCTATGATACTGTAGCTGCCACGGGAAACATAAATGATAATGTTTACGTGAAGTATGTGTTTCAGGTGATAATGTTTACGTAAAGTATGTGTTTCAGGTGATAATGTTTACGTAAAGCATGTGTTTCAGGTGATAATGTTTACGTAAAGTATGTGTTTCAGGTGATAATGTTTACGTAAAGTATGTGTTTCAGGTGATAATGTTTATGTAAAGTATGTGTTTCAGGTGATAATGTTTATGTAAAGTATATGTTTCAGGTGATAATGTTTACGTAAAGTATGTGTTTCAGGTGATAATGTTTACATAAAGCATGTGTTTCAGGTGATACTGTTTACGTAAAGCGTGTGTTTCAGGTGATAATGTTTACGTAAAGTATGTGTTTCAGGTGATAATGTTTACGTAAAGTATGTGTTTCAGGTGATAATGTTTACGTAAAGTATGTGTTTCAGGTGATAATGTTTACGTAAAGTATGTGTTTCAGGTGATAATGTTTACGTAAAGTATGTGTTTCAGGTGATAATGTTTACGTAAAGTATGTGTTTCAGGTGATAATGTTTACGTAAAGCATGTGTTTCAGGTTATAATGTTTACGTAAAGTATGTGTTTCAGGTGATAATGTTTACGTGAAGTATGTGTTTCAGGTGATAATATTTACGTAAAGTATGTGTTTCAGGTGATAATGTTTACGTAAAGTATGTGTTTCAGGTGATAATGTTTACGTAAAGTATGTGTTTCAGGTGATAATGTTTACGTAAAGTATGTGTTTCAGGTGATAATGTTTACGTGAAGTATGTGTTTCAGGTGATAATGTTTACGTAAAGTATGTGTTTCAGGTGATAATGTTTACGTAAAGTATGTGTTTCAGGTGATAATGTTTACGTAAAGCATGTGTTTCAGGTGATAATATTTACGTAAAGCATGTGTTTCAGGTGATAATGTTTACGTAAAGTATGTGTTTCAGGTGATAATGTTTACGTAAAGTATGTGTTTCAGGTGATAATGTTTACGTAAAGTATGTGTTTCAGGTGATAATTTTTACGTAAAGTATGTGTTTCAGGTGATAATGTTTACGTAAAGTATGTGTTTCAGGTGATAATGTTTACGTAAAGTATGTGTTTCAGGTGATAATGTTTACGTAAAGTATGTGTTTCAGGTGATAATGTTTACGTAAAGTATGTGTTTCAGGTGACAATGTGTTTCAGGTGATAATGTTTACGTAAAGTATGTGTTTCAGGTGATAATGTTTACGTAAAGTATGTGTTTCAGGTGATAATGTTTACGTGAAGTATGTGTTTCAGGTGATAATGTTTACGTGAAGTATGTGTTTCAGGTGATAATGTTTACGTGAAGTATGTGTTTCAGGTGATAATGTTTACGTAAAGTATGTGTTTCAGGTGATAATGTTTACGTAAAGTATGTGTTTCAGGTGTGTTTACAAAAAAGCTGGTGGAGAAGTGTTCTCTGGGTGGGAGACCGGAGCCACTGATGCAGCTCTGTGTCTCACCCAAGACTCAGTGTTCCACTGACCTGTGTTGGGTATGGTCGTGCTGTTGCTGCTCTTCATCCCAAACTTACTTTTTTTTACTTAAATTTTACTAAACATTAATTTAAGAGGTAATTCACTTTATTAGTTGACGGTTTTAATGAACTTAAAGGTGGAAAGTGTGACCTTCACGAATGTAGATATACCAGGATAATTGTTTCCTCTCGGAAACTAAGCAAATCGAAATTATTGATCTTGGGGAAACTTGTCATAGTTTCTACTGACATATAAGGACTGAGCTTGTCCTGGTTTCTCCTAACCGACAAAGTTTCGCTGAAGACAGTTACTCGTCCCAGTATTGTCTGGACAAAGGCTCAGGTGTCACCCACAGTTCCTACTTGCCACTGTCACTTCACCAGGTGTGCATTCTCAATTATTGTTTGCTTCCTATATTTTGCTTTCACTCTTATACTTTGTCAGTTAATCCTTTATGCTTGTTTTGATGTAAACAATTTATCAGCCATATAATATTTCATTGTGATCAGTTATTTATATAAATTAGAAGCATTTCTATAAGAAGGCTGTCTTCCTGGTTAAATAGAGCGACAGTAAGTTCAAACAGACATTTTGATGGTATAATTAGACACTTTTTTGTTTAATTACGTATTTGAGTTTGTGATTATGATATCCAGCTCTTGGCTCCGCCATTTGTCTTTCTGTACGAATGTTATGTTAGGTAAAATTTGTCAGGAAACAGGACAAGTGTTACCTGACGCGGGTCTCAGTCACATGATGACCCGCAGCTGGAGCTTTTGGTCATCTGACCGAGGCCTTCCGCTGGCTTACCGGTCAACCCCCTTTAAAAATTGTGGTTATAATTATAACCAAGTGAATTGTGTATGAATGTGTGTTCTACATCTTGGTATCGTCATACCCTGTACATTCATCTTCATATTGACTAAGCAGAATTAGCGTTCTCATATTGTATGAATATCTATAGTGTGCTGTGTTTGTCAGCTTCTCTTGACATGTATACTGCTCTGGTTGAAATGTTTCCCAATATATGTGACTGCAGCTTCCATTGGTATCACCTTGTTTTGGATCCTTGCTTTGTCTGCGTTTATATTGCTGAGCATTTGGCGTAGTATCATAGGATCCACGTTAATTAGCTCTCACAGTCCTTATGCTCTGCAGTCTTAGCGCGATAAATTATAAAATGAAACTATTTTTTTTAGTAGTTTTCTCATATTTATTTAATTAGTTAGGTTTGAAGCTAAACCAATGTACATGGATCATGAAAGTCACAATTCACCTGTAAACTAACATAGGTATATCCGTACATACACACCTAGTATATACCTAGTTATTTTATATAAAATTTAGACAAGTTTGAGGATTTTTTTTTATTCTGAATATTTATTGTGTTGATTTCCTTTCCTACCTGGAATTTACATGGAGTTGCTTCTAGAGATCACCATCTCCGCGGCCCGGTTCTAGACTAGGCCTCCTGGTTTGCCGTCCTGATCGATCAAGTTGTTAATGCATTCCAACGTATGCACCACAGTCCAAATGATCAGGAGCAGTTTTGCGGAATCTGTCGAGTTTCTTTTTGAAGACACCTAGGGGTTTGTTGGTAATCTCCCTTGTGTAGGAAGGGAGGGTGTTGAAGAGTCGAGATCTCTTAAGACTTATTGAGTTCAATCTGTGTAGTCATCGCTCCGCTGCTTATCATTGGAGTTATCCTGCACTGTCTGCCAAGCTTCTGTTCCTAAGTAGCAATTTCGGTGTGCAGGTTTGGGACCAATTCCTGAATTCAGCATCTTTCAGATGTAGATTATGACGTATTTTTCTCGCTTACATTCTAACTGCATTCATTAGAACGTAGGCGAGAAAAATACATCATAATCCTAACTTTAAAGACCCACTCTGGTTTTGGCTTTTGTGAGTTAGAGTAATTTAGAGACAAATGGAGACATGTCTTTTTAGGACAGACTGTGTAATTTCCCCCACTGCCTCATGATTTGGCTCGCTTGAAGGAGCGACGTGAGGCGTTGCTACATCTCCAGAATATATTTAGTGTTGACCTACCTATAGCACTAACTTATGTGGACTTATTTATAGTTTCGACTTTATGTTCACTTATACCGTTGATTTGAAGGGATACAGAATATTTTCAAAGCGTGCTGTATATTCCTCATATCAAATATTGGTGAAAAAATAAATAAATAAAAGTAAATAAGGTGGAATAAGTCGTAACATGGTAGGTGTACTGGAAAGTGCACCTAGAATTATTTACTTTGGGAGAAGATATGCGTTAGATTTAGAATTTAATTATATAGGAATAACACACACACACACACACACACACACACACACACACACACACACACACACACACACACACATACACACGACACACGACATACAAAATACTGCGGGGAATTGACAAGGTAGATAGTGACAGGATGTTCCAGAGAGGGAACACAGAAACAAGGGGACACAACTGGAAGCTGAAGACTCAGATGAGTCAAAGGGATGTTAGGAAGCACTTCTTCAGCCATAGAGTAGTTAGGAAGTGGAATAGTCTAGCTAACGATATAGTGGAGGCGGGAACCATACATAGTTTTAAGACAAGGTATGATAAAGCTCATGGAGCAGGGAGAGCAGAGACCCAGTAGCGGACAGCGAAGAGGCGGGGCCAGGAGCTGAGTATCGACCCCTGCAACCACAATTAGGTGAGTACACACACACGGGGCTAGGAGCTATGACTCGACTGAAAAACCCTACACCCAACCACACAACACAAACACACACACACACACACACACACACACACACACACCATCAGTGGCTAGCGCTCCTGCTTACACGGAGGGCAGGTTCAATTCGCAGGCGAAACATTTCAAGTGTTTCGTTACACACACACACACACACACACACACACACAGCATGTCAACACATCCTAGGACAAATGGTAACTAACACACACACGCCCCGATGGCATGGTGGCTAGCGCTCTTGCTTTACGCACGGAGGGCCCGGGTTCAATTCCCGGCGGGGCCGAAACATTTCGAAGTGTTTCGTTACACACACACACATACAACAGGCCTAGTGTCTAATCGACATGTGCCTAGGACAAAATGGTAATTAAATTAAAAAATTAACACATGTATAACAGGAAGGGCACTGGAATGGATCAGGGAATACCTCAAAGGGAGGCAACAACGGGTCATGGTGCGTGATGAGGTATCACAGTGGGCGCTTGTGACGAGCGGCGTACCGCAGGGGTCAGTCCTAGGACCAGTGTTATTCTTGGTATATGTAAACGACATGACGGATGGGATAGACTCAGAAGTGTCTCTGTTCGCAGATGATGTGAAATTAATGAGGAGAATCACATCGGAAGAGGACCAAGCAGGACTTCAAACAGACCTGGACAAGCTTGACATCTGGTCTAGCAACTGGCTTCTCGAATTCAATCCCACCAAATGCAAAGTCATAAAGATCGGAGAAGGACAAAGAAGACCGCTGACAGAGTACAGGCTAGGTGGACAAGGGCTATAAACCTCGGCAAAGGAGAAAGACCTTGGGGTGAGTATAACGCCAAGTACGTCTCCGGAGGCACACATCAACCAGATAACTGCGGCAGCATATGGGCGACTGGCAAACCTAAGATTAGCGTTCCGTTACCTAAACAAGGAATCGTTCAAGACACTGTACACCGTGTACGTCAGGCCCATACTAGAATATGCAGCACCAGTCTGGAACCCACACCTGGTCAAGCACGTAAAGAAACTAGAGAAAGTGCAAAGGTTTGCGACAAGGCTAGTTCCACAACTCAGGGGTCTGTCCTATGAAGAAAGGTTGAGGAAATAGGACTAACAACACTGGAGAAAGAAGGGTCAGAGGAGACATGATAACGACATACAAAATACTGCGGGAATCGACAAGGTAGACAGGGACAGGATGTTCCAGAGAGGAACACAGAAACAAGGGGACACAACTGGAAGCTGAAGACTCAGATGAGTCAAAGGGATGTTAGGAAGCATTTCTTCAGCCACAGAGTAGTCAGGAAGTGGAATAGTCTAGAGAAAGATATAGTGGAGGCAGGAACCATACATAGTTTTAAGACGAGGTATGATAAAGCTCATGGAGCAGGGAGAGCAGAGACCCAGTAGCGGACAGCGAAGAGGCGGGGCCAGGAGCTGAGTCTCGACCCCTGCAACCACAATTAGGTGAGTACAATTAGGTGAGTACACACACACACACACACACACACACACACACACACACACACACACACACACACAAAACATATATATATATATATATATATATATATATATATATATATATATATATATATATATATATATATATATATATGTGTGTGTGTGTGTGTGATGTGTGTGTATATTATATTTATTATTATTAATTTATTTATTTATCGGGAAAAGGTTATAATCAACATCAGTAATTAAAGAAAAATTGTGGGAATCAAACCATTAGCTTCGTGTGTGCTAATTTAGCGCTCATCTATTCAGCCATGTTAGCTAAAATAGGAAGAATGAATATCAAGGCACAATAACCATTCAGCATAGTGCAATAATAACAAAGTTCTTGTTCTAACCCAAGGAAAAGACAAATAGATTAGGATTAAGGCAAACTTGTAATGGTCAACGTGAGAAGAGCGTTTTGGACACTTTTGTAATATATTTTCACTTTTTGTAATTCCCTTTTACACTATAATTTGCCAAAAGCTTTACATGAGGACTTTATGCCTAGTTTAAGGTATACTTGTAAATGGGAACATTCTTTTATGCGCTTGGGTGACCATGTGCCCCTGAGCGTGGGTGATTAATTTTCATTAACTATTTGTAACTACAGGAGCAGAGTTAAGCTCGTGGTGTCCTCTCTTCAAGTTCAGTCTACCGTAATTTTTTGTTTCCATTATTGTTGCACTTACTACTTCATAAAACATTGCGGAAAAAAAACTCTGGTGTCCTTTTAAAAATTAGCTCTTCTTCACTCTGACTCACGAAATCGTGACACGATTGCAAACAAACCATACCACGGGTGGGGTTCGAACCCGCGACGCAACGGTCTGGAGTTCTGAGACTCTCTGATCGCGGGTTCGAACCACACCCGTGGTATGGTTTGGTTAGCTCTTCTTCCTTAGTTAATATATTTGGCCTCGTGTTGTCTGTTTATTGATGGGGTTTTATGAAGTTTTCATTGTCAGTTCTTTTTTATCCTTTTATAATCTTGAATGTGATTATCATGTCTCCTATTTTCCTTTTATCAGATAAACATGGCATTTAAGGTATATTATGGAAACATTTGCAACTTTGGAATATATAGATAACTTCAGATCTGAACATGCAGGCTTGATTAATCTCCCGTGAGGCAAAACGTAGTCTAAATAATATTCAAACGTTGCAAATGCGTCAGTTTATCAAAGTTTATTATCGGTACACTTTTACTAATGCTGTCAAAGATGGTATATTCAACGACAACATTCCTTTGCAAATTTGTTTTTATAACTCAAGAGTTTGTCCACGTGATATTTTTTGAAGGTGCGGCCACCATACCACCACTACACATTCCAGTTTTGGTCTCGTATATGTTGTGAACAGCTTTCTTAACATTTCCCCGTCCATATATCTGAAGGCTATTTTGAAGTTGGCCAGTTGCATACATCCATATTACATACACAAGTAACTTTTATAATTTCCTCCTGCTTGGATGAACGTAGTTTCCTGAGAGGTGGTGAACGCGATTTCTTGAGCATGTGGATAAAATGATCATGGGTGAATGTGTGGTTGGTTGAACGCTGGTATCTGCAGACGAGTGAACGCGCGTGTCTGTACATGAGTAAACTCACAAAACAAAGTACCGTTTTCCCGAGGCTGGGAGTTCAGAGGTGAGTTTAAACTGGTTGTGTTGACCGTGGGTTGTGTGGGCTGCAACCACACTGGAAAAACCCGTTCTCCATCCACCTGCATATTCACTTCTACGTTTCAATAGCTCTGAAATTCGCAGAATACGGCAGAGGCGCTCAGATACTACAGTTTAGAATTAGTCCCTCCAAACTGTCACTATCCCAGACTTCTCCTTTAAAGTGCAGGCATTGTACTTCCCATTTCCAGGACTCAAGTCCGGCTAAATTAATAACCGGTTTCCCTGAATCCCTTCACTAAATATTACCCTGCTCACACTCCAACAGCTCGTCAGGTCCCAAAAACCATTCGTCTCCATTCACTCCTATCTAACACGCTCACACACACTTGCTGGAAGTCCAAGCCCCTCGTCCACAAAACCTCCTTCACCCACTCCAACCTTTTCGAGGACGACCTCTACCCATCCTTCCTTCCCCTACAGATTTATACGCTCTCCAAGTCATTCTACTTTGATCCATTCTCTCTAAATGACCAAACCACCTCAACAACTTCTCTTCAGGCCTCTGACTAATACTTTTAGTATTATAATACACAATGTTTGAAAACGGAGTTATTTAAGTTAACCGTGTCAAATGGTTTTACTATGTATTTTACTCTTCATGGTAAACAAGTTACAATTTTCCTCGTATATGAGGCACAATTTTTCCCGTATGAACCACAATTTTACCCGTATATGAGTTACAATTTTTCCCGTATGAACCACAATTTTTTCCTTATGAGCTACAATTTTCCCCGTATGAACCACAATTATACCCGTATGTGAGTTACAATTTTCCCCATAAATTAACTATAATTTACCCTATAAATGGGCTACAATTTTTCCCATAAGCTATAATTTTCTACATAAATCGACTATTATTTTTCAATATGCGCTATATGAACTATAATATAGTTTTCAGAAGTTTCGAGTAAATGTACAGGCGAGGCTACATCATTGTGGTAGTTACTTTCAAGAATTTAATAAGCGGATACTCGTGTCCAGTAATATTGCGACTGTATAAAGCGCTCTCTTGATGCTGACGAAGGGCTTTTGTTCTGGGGAATTAGAGCTACTCCTCCATCATAAGCCTAATTTTCCCGCGAGTAACTTGAGTTAATCACGTGATTAATTTGCAAACTTTTCATTTTGATTATAAAATAGTGTGAGCTTGGCATTATTGGGTTAGCCTACAGTAGGTTTGGGTAGTCTCGGTTAGTCTTAAGTTAAGATGGGTTAGCCTAGGATAGATTAGGTTGGGTTGGCCTAGGATGGGTTAGGCTTGATTAGCTTAAGTTACATCTACATACAGTGCGCTACTATATATGCCCACAGCACCTACATACCGAGAACCATTGTATAAATTTTTACTGATGTTTATAAAACTAGACTCTTAAAAATTTATTGACAATGTTACAGAATATATTGATGTGATACGAGCGCTGTAGGCCTCATCTAAGTTAAATGTTATCAGCCGAGTGTTTGAAACCATTTAGGTAGAGTGCCTTTTGGAATGTTGGATTTGTCAGAAGTATTACTCATGAGAGGAAGTATTAATAGAATAATGTTGGCTGTATTAAGGTGTCAGGACATACCAGGTGGTGGGTCTGCCTGCAGGTTTCTCACACCTCAAGGTTGTTAAAAACACTCCCACTCAGTCCTTCCCTCCGTCTCACTCCTTCCTCCCTCCGTCTCTTTCCTCCCTCCGTCTCACTCTTTCCTCCCTCCCTCCGTCTCTTTCCTCCCTCCATCCCTCCGTCTCACTCCTCCCTTCCTCCGTCTCACTCCTTCCTCCCTCCCTCCGTCTCACTCCTTCCTCCCTCCCTCCGTCTCGCTCCTTCCTCCCTCCCTCCGTCTCACTCCTTCCTCCCTCCCTCCGTCTCACTACCAGCAACTTACACAAAGAACTTCCTCTGTTTGACGTCACTCGTAACCGACTAACGTTGCCCTATACCTGTGGTATTTACTGCGGGTTGTGCTGCCATGTTTGCGAAAAGAATGGAGATAACCACTTACCAGGCATTGTTTTTAGTGTTATATATATCATAGGAAAACGCCAAACCCGTATGGGTCATACAGCACCTTGGGAATGGAAGGTAATTAGGTTTGATCCTAGGAAAATGAGAACAGCCCCAGTTGCTTGAATCAAGAGCCTGTCACCGATATCTAGTCAACTCCCCCCCTCCTTCGAAGGGATTTGATTCTTAAATACCTTTGCATTTTCTCGCCTAAGTATGGAATTTAATAAGAGGGAGAGAGTGGGCAGGTCAGTTCACCAGTGAGGACAGTTTACCATAAACCATTATCATTTTAAAAGTTAAAATTTTGACTTTTTTCTCATCGCTGCTTTTTAAACTTAAAATTTTCCTCAGAATCGATTTTTTCTTTAACGTACAAAAAAAAAAAAAAATATATATATTTAGCTACAAATAAAGCCATTAGAAACGCAGCCGAACGCTGGCCGAAGAAAAATAGGAAGCGTTTAAATTAGAGCATTTTTATCACTATCGTTGAGAGAATATCCTGTGTATCAAGTCTGAGCAACTTTCTTGACCACATACCCAATAATTTAAAAAAAAAAAAAAAATCCCTAGGAAAAATTGTGGAGAACTGCATTTATTTCGCGAACCATCTTTTTTTCAAGTTATAACTCGTATATTAAACTGTTGTTACCAAGATGTATATAAAGTCAAGCTTTGCATGAATGGTAATCCAATCACCCTTGGGAGCCTATAAATTCTCTAGGCTTGGCATGTATAGTGCTCCCGGATGTCTGGCAACACATTCATATTTTCCTACTGTGGCAGATAGACTTACACAACACTCATAAGAAACACAGCACGTACACGGATGATGTGACGGCATCCATCCTGTCACTTCATGTCTTAGATTTATGAATAAAGTCACAATACCGCGCTAGGAACGTTTCGAAAACCTAACTCAAAATTTTGAGTGGAAACTTCAGATGTTAGGTTTCGTCCTCACTCGCGGCTTGACAATGCCCAGGACGGACTGTAGTCTTGTCTTAGATATTCTTCGATTATGTTTTTGAAAGTGTGATGCTATGGAGGATCGGAAATACAAGAAGAGTTGGTTCGCAGTTCCCAGAGGTATCCGGATGTTTTACCCTGGATTGGCAAAACCGGATATGCGAGTTTTTTCCTATTTTGCTCTCTCTCTCCCTCTCTCATTCCCTGTATTCGTTTTCGTCACACCAAGGGAATATTAGCGGAACAGATGCAATATGGGAGAAGCACTAACCACTTGACTCATTACCGGTGAATGTCTTTGTGATTTTAAGAAACAAACTAGGGTAGTACGAGGCGCCCCAGTGGGACAGCCCGTCCTCTGCGCCCATTTTTTGTAAAATTAGGTTAACGGATACCTTTTACTCCACACTTGAATACGTACTTCCAGCAGATGCTGGAGTTTTCTAACACATTTTTACCGTATGCGAACCATAAGAGTTTATATTCACTTCAGTGAAATATATATATATATATATATATATATATATTATCTATCTATCTCTCTCTCTCTCTCTCTCTCTCTCTCTCTCTCTCTCTCTCTCTCTCTCTCTCTCTCTCTCTCTCTCTCTCTCTCTCACAGTGGGCGCCTGTGACGAGCGGGGTTCCACAGGAGTCAGTCCTAGGACCTGTGCTGTTTTTGCTATATGTGAATGACATGACGGAAGGGATACACTCAGAAGTGTCCCTGTTTGCAGATGATGTGAAGTTAATGAGGAGAATTAAATCGGATGAGGATCAGGCAGGACTACAAAGAGACCTGGACAGGCTACAAGCCTGGTTCAGCAACTGGCTCCTTGAATTTAACCACGCCAAATGCAAAGTCGTGAAGATCTAGGAAGGGCAAAGAAGACCGCAGAGTATAGTCTAGGTGGCCAAAGACTGCAAACCTCACTCAAGGAAAAAGATCTTGGGGTGAGTATAATACCGAGCACATCTGGCAAACCAAAGAATAGCGTTCCTATACCTCAATAAGGAATCATTCAAGACTGTACACCATGTACGTCAGGCCCATACTGGAGTATGCAGCACCAGTTTGGAATCCACACCTGGTCAAGCACGTCAAGAAATTAGAGAAAGTGCAAAGGTTTGCAACAAGACTAGTCCCAGAGCTAAGGGGATTGTCCTACGAAGAAAGGTTAAGGGAAATCGGCCTGACGACACTGGAGGACAGGAGGGTTAGGGGAGACATGGTAACGACATATAAAATACTGCGAGATATTGACAAGGTGGACAGAGACAAGATGTTCCAGAGAGGGGACACAGAAACAAGGGGTCACAATTGGAAGTTGAAGACTCCGATGAATCAAAGGGATGTTAGGAAGTATTTCTTCAGTCATAGAGTTGTCAGGAAGTGGAATAGCCTAGAAAGTGACGTAGAGGAGGCAGGAACCATACATAGTTTTGAGACGAAATTTGATAACGCTCATGGAGCAGGGAGAGAGAGGATCTAGTAGCGATTTATGAAGAGGCGGGGCCAGGAGCTGTGAATCGACCCCTGCAATCACAAATAGGTAAATGCAAATAGGTGAGTACACACACACACACGTGTATGAGAGAGAGACAGGCGATCTTAACACTGTCTTCATGAATATAGCACAATATGCACATCATATAAAGTAATTAACAATTGAAAATACGTGTCATTTAACGACTTTAAAAAAAATATTCTGAAAATAACTTGGAAAGTGTTTCGGCGCTATCACCTAACTTATTTTTTGTTGCATTATCATTAATTTAGGGATACAACAGACTTCTGGATCACGCATGGCTGAGGTCAGGATTCGATGCGCTCTGGTTGGCTAAACTAGGTCGAGAAGAAGAAAGACATTGTTTGCAGTGAATCATTTACTATGACGAGCCTGCCTTCAGTCAGGTCTGATTACCACCTATTTTTCCAATCGCTAGACCCCTATGGGTCTAGCGCTCACCCATAGTAATAGCTCGAGCCCAGATTATTTCTAAGTAGGTCATAAGAGTATGACGAGTAGGGAGGGGGTGAGAAGAGAGGAAGGGATGGCGTAAGGGTGAAAATAAGGTAAGAAGAATATGGGTAACTATTAGTGGTCAAGATGGGGAGTAATGTGAACGAACTTGATTGGTCGAGTAATGGGCCCGTGCGTGCGAGATGGTAGAAGCAAGACACTAGACATTTTTATCTTCAGTCTGTGTGAAGCCCCTGAGCCAGCTGCCCTAGGGGCTAACGCACTGACCTGTAGTTTTAGGACTCACTTGCCATGGGTTCAAACCCCCACCCGTTTCGTGATTTGTCTGCAATCGTGTTATTACGATTTCGTGAGTCAAATATTTTACATATTAAGAATTTATATGCATTTTGCATATAACAGTAGATAGTCTATTCGTCAGGGTAAAACCCGAAATCCTACGCATAATACGGGCTTTCCTCAGAAAGTACAAACATATGCAGTTCCGTAGCTGAATCGATACCTTGTAGTTCTAGAAAATAAAATTCACCCATCATTCAGACAGGTCTTTGTGATAAGATGAACCGTTCAGTGTTGCCGGCACTGCCCTGGACGTGGCAAGACTTATCTAAGGCACATATGAAGGTGGAGGAGCTGATGGCTCTATACAGCCACTGCAGCAGCGACCACTGCTTCGCCCTTGATTGACTCACTCATTAAATTAAGTAATGAAAATTTAACCAAAGATTACCAAGCCACCATGGGACTTGCACTATTGCCATTGTCCGTGAGTGCTGACCATGAAGAGAAATGGTATAAAATACCTGCATTTGTATCTCTTACCCGAGTGCAGACTAGTTTATATCTCCGTTGAAAATGGGACGATACCGAGAAATTTACCGATACTGATATTCAGTTTTAGGCCGATACCATAAGTTATCTGATACTTAGGCACACCCCTGGGCAAAATTATAGGTAATTTTTATTACTAACGTCTTTTTACATATGTGGGCTATTAGCATCACATGGTGGGAACACCCACAGTATGCAGCTAACTTATTCAATATGAGCCCTTCAAGATAGGTAACTAGATACGGATTACCCTTCTTCCCTTCCATGGATTAAGCCTGATTATCTTCCATTCCACACGCACTGTATAACCCAATACTAGTTGAGCGTTTCCCATGAATATATTCCATATGCTAATTAATGGTAGAACCCCTGCAGTGTGCGGCTAATCATTTCTGTATGATAGTTACATGGTGGGAGCCATAGCTAACTATCCTTCACACATGATTGGTATCATGCCTTATGTAATGAAATCTGTCAGCCTGAGCTGGGAAACTTCAGTAAGTCTATGCGAATATAAAGTATTCCACTACGAGTTCAGTAGGCACAGAAACTTTGATGGTTTAGTTTCAGCAGGGCTGGAGTTACTATTAGTTGGCAATGTTTATGCAAGCCTTTTTAGAAAGAAACCTGTAGAAGCGCGTAGCTACTGACCCTATTGAAATGATTGACAATATCATCATCTTACTGAAATCTCCCAGCTTAGGCTGACAGATTTGATTACCTCAAGTATGAAACCAATCCTTTGTACTCGCAGTGATAGTCAAAGTTTCGGGCCCCTGTGTTTTGGCGGTGTGATGGGAATGTGGCGTGTGTGACGAGAAATACCAGGAAGGTGTAGCTGACTCTGGCAAAAAGTTACCCTCCCGCGATTACATCGAGACAAGTTTACCCCGAAATCCAGTTTTTTTTTTTTCAAATGCCGTGGTCTTATATTTAGCTTATGCATGTATTATTATAATGAAGCACTGTAATCGTGATGCATACAGCCTTGTATATTGTGTGTTATCTTTAACCTGAAAAATCATACCATGACCTGGTCACGACCGCCGGGCTGACCGAATTTCAGGTAAACATGTACAGTAATGAGAAGATGGGGATTTATCCTGTGGGTGCCTCACTCATTATTGGTCTAACAGGTTAGGGATTAAAAACCAACCAGGTCTATAGCCTACTATTTAAACACAGTCTTGCCTCTTCTTACCACACGGTTCTTTCCTACAATGGGGTTTAAAGGATAAACAAAATATGACATGATGTAATGCAGGACATCACACCGTTTTGGTGTTTACATTCAGCTTCCACAGGAACTCCACTGGACATTTAATGAACTGTAATGATGCACAACTCGTCCTCACCGAACAAGTCTTAGACGACTACGATGTCTAGAAGCCTCGCTAATCGCCGTCACCGACACCATAGAACATAATACTGGAAGCTACAAAATCTCGAACACATTAGCATACATGATACTTAACCAGGCAGAGCACCACCTTCCTAACACTGGAATCACATGACCTCATTGTCAACCTGTTCTCATCTCAAATGTCATTTTTTCAGGACACTGTGTCACACCCCACTCCCCACCTATATATATGTACTGTCATATTTATGTGTGTTAGCAGTGATCGAGGTCCCAGGACCAAAAGGTTTTTTATGTTCTAAGAGTGTTTGCTCACGTGTCTTTTTTAAACCATGGCAGAAATTATCCACCATGACAGGTCATAGCACGCAATAAAATTGATACCAATTATCCGAGGGGAAGCAAGGAAGGGAGAGGACTGTTGTGAGTGAAAACCTCTGCAGCTGTTTATACAAGCAAGTAATGAGTCAGGTTCGTGTTGATTCACTGGGAGAGCGAAAATCTGTGGCAGTGTTTTAATGATATACTGTGTGCCTGTGACTAAACTCTCTACATACATTCATACATAAACAGATTAATACATAATGTGGTTTGGCCAGTGTCTTGAGTCTTCGTTTTCTGTTTTTAAACTGATGAAAAAGAGTAAATGTTAAAATTTTAAATTCTGCACATTTTAAGAGGCATCAGGATTAAGTGCAAAAATCAATATAAGGAATAGAAGATAGAAAGAAAGCATGAAATATAAAAGCGGAAACACATTTTTTGCTTAGGCACTGCGAGACAGACTTATTCTATGATTTAAGACTTCATTAAATTTATTAGGTAAAAGAATACAGTGCAACTAATGAGACATTTTGTTATGGTAACGTTTCGCTCAGTAGGAGTTCTGTCAAGCTTGACGAAGCTCCTGGAGAGCGAAACGTTGCCACAATAAAATGTCTCATTAGTTGCTATATCCCTTTATACAGTAGCTTATTAGTTCTACTATATAAACTTGAGTTTTGATAGACCAGTGTGCCGGTGGGGGGCTCGTGATGCCAGGAATTGGACCTGTCCTACACTAGGATCGAACCTCATGACATACGAATTTAGTTCCCTCTAAACAGTGTGTACTGTCAACTCCATCCTGAAGACAATGGGATAAAGAAATTTAAGCTTATTTTTACAATAACTGAAAAATTAATTGTTGGTATCCATATACTGTGGATTAAAAACCTAGTGGAATAAGATATTTACAATTATTTATCCATTTTTGGACTTCAAGAAGTCGGTACTCAATGATTGTGAAAGGGTCCAAGGAATTGGAACTACGCTCCTCTTCCTTGGATCACACCTGGTTGCCTACTCCAACAGGTTTGGAGCTTCCACATGATTTTAATAATTCACTTTGGATTTATGGGGATATAATTGTCACTTAGAAGTGTACCAACGCAGACACAATTGATAAACCTATGTATAAAAAAAATCTTGAGGTGCTAAAATGTCTTTTATTTTTTATTTAATTTAAATAGTGTAAACTCGTATGGGTAATACAGCTCAGGAAGGTGTGGAGGCTCGATCCTCCGTTTGGTAAACGTGATGATGGAGAATCAGTGTTAGTTGGAGACGACTTGTAACTTTGTAACAGATCAGACAAGCTTCATAATGCTGCTTTATTTTTGTTTTGAGAACAGAAATAATAAAATGAGCGCTACGAATTTCCTGGAGTATACCTGGAGAGGGTTTCTGGGGTCAACGCCCCCGCGGCCCGGTCTGTGACCAGGCCTCGTGGTGGATCAGGGCCTGATCAACCAGGCTGTTACTGTTGGCCGCATGCAACCCGACGTACGAACCACAGCCCAGCTGGTCAGGTACTGACCAGTGTTCAGTTGAAAAATGAATGATAAAGTAATGATTAGAGCGATAGATAATTAGCAGAGTATTACTGTGCCCAAGAAAAAAAAAAAAAAAAAATTAAGCTATTAAGCAAGGCCGTGAATACAAAGAATCAATTGTAAATGGTATGGTGATACCAGCAAACTGTGGGAAAGAGCACTTGTGTAAGTTGTAGCCATGAATGACTTCAATGTGAAACCACTTATGGCGAAATATTTCCTTTAATGTTCTAAGCTGTGCACAAGAATCATTTTCCACACAAAGAATCGGCATAAAACACGTCTCACAAGTATATAATGTTTAGGTACGCAAATCGTGCAGCATACAGTATAAATACACAAATCGTCATAAGAATTTCCTCATTCAAAATTTAGACCAGACGCGACCATTCTATCTTGAATAAAACATTCACCACTTCATTTAGTATATATATATATATATATAATATATATATATATATATATATATATATATATATATATATATATATATATATATATATATATATATATATATATATACACACACACACACACACGCGCGCGACCATTCTCCATGGGGAAGTGGAGCAGAATTCTTCCTCCGTAAGCCATGCGTGTCGTAAGAGGCGACTAAAATGCCAGGAGCAAGGGGCTAGTAACCCCTTCTCCTGTTTACATTACTAAAGTTAAAAAGAAAACTTTTGTTTTTCTTTTTGGGTCACCCTGCCTTGGTGGGATGCGGCCGGTTTGTTGAAAGAAAATATTCAACCATCTAGTTTATATTTTTTTTTTTATTAACACATCGGCCGATTCCCACCAAGGCAGGGTGGCCCGAAAAAGAAAAACTTTCATCATCATTCACTCCATCACTGTCTTGCCAGAAGGGTGCTTTACACTACAGTTATAAAACTGCAACATTAACACCCCTCCTTCAGAGTGCCGGCACTGTACTTCCCATCTCCAGAACTCAAGTCCGGCCTGCCGGTTTCCCTGAATCCCTTCATAAATGTTACTTTGCTCACACTCCAACAGCACGTCAAGTATTAAAAACCATATGCCTCCATTCACTCCTATCAAATACGCTCACACATGCTTGCTGGAAGTCTAAGCCCTCGCACACAAAACTTCCTTTACCCCTCCCTCCAACCTTTCCTAGGCCGACCCCTACCCCACCTTCCCTCCACTACAGATTTATACACTCTCGAAGTCACTCTGTCTCGTTCCATTCTCTCTACATGTCCAAACCACCTCAACAACCCCTCCTCAGCTCTCTGGACAATCGTTTTGGTAATCCCGCACCTCCTCCTAATTTCCAAACTCCGAATTCTCTGCATTATATTCACACCACACATTGACCTCAGACATGACATCTCCACTGCCTCCAGCCTTCTCCTCGTTGCAACATTCATCACCCATGCTTCACACCCATATAAGAGCGTTAGTATAACTATACTCTCATACATTCCCTCTTTACTTCCATAGACAAGGTTCT
This sequence comes from Cherax destructor, assembly GCA_009830355.1. Taxonomy (NCBI): domain Eukaryota; kingdom Metazoa; phylum Arthropoda; class Malacostraca; order Decapoda; family Parastacidae; genus Cherax; species Cherax destructor. The sequence goes on along the minus strand of WNWK01002881.1, from coordinate 93,590 downwards.
TTGTCTCCACAGACTCCGAAGTGCTCCACTCACCCTTTTCCCCTCATCAATTCTATGATTCACCTCATCCTTCATAGACCCATCCGCCGACATGTCCACTCCCAAATATCTGAATACATTCACCTCCTCCATACTCTCTCCCTCCAATCTGATATCCAATCTTTCGTCACCTATTCTTTTTGTTATCCTCATCACCTTACTCTTTCCTATATTCACTTTCAATTTTCTTCTTTTACACACCCTACCAAATTCATCCACCAACCTCTGCAGCTTCTCTTCAGAATCTCCCAAAAGCACAGTGTCATCAGCAAAAGCAACTGTGACAACTCCCACTTTGTATTTGCTTCTTTATCTTTTAGCCCAACACCTCTTGCCAAGACCCTCGCATTCACTTCTCTTACAACCCCATCTATAAATATATTGAACAACCACGGTGACATCACACATCCTTGTCTAAGGCCCACTTTTACTGGGAAATAGTCCCCTTCCCTCCTACACACTCTAACCTGAGCCTCACTATCCTCATAAAAACTCTTCACTGCTTTCAGTAACCTTCCTCCTATTCCATACACCTGCAACATCTGCCACATTGCCCCCTATCTACCCTATCATACGCCTTTTCCAAATCCATAAATGCCACAAAAACATCTTTACCCTTATCCAAATACTGTTCACCTATATGTTTCACTGTAAACACTTGGTCTACACACCCCTACCTTTCCTAAAGCCCCTTGTTCATCTGCTATCCTGCTTTCTGTTTTACTCTTAATTCTTTCAATAATAACTCTACCATACACTTTACCAGGTACACTTAACAGACTTATTCCCCTATAATTTTTGCACTCTCTTTTGTCCCCTTTGCCTTTATACAAAGGAACAATACACGCTCTCTGCCAATCCCTAGGTACCTTACCCTCTTCCATACATTTATTAAATAATAGCACCAACCACTCCAAAATTATATCCCCACCTGCTTTTAACATTTCTATCTTTATCCCATCAATCCCAGCTGCCTTACCCCTTTCATTCTACCCACTGCCTCACGAACTTCCCCTACACCCACAACTGGCTCTTCCACACTCCTACAAGATGTTATTCCTCCTTGCCCTACACACGAAATCACAGCTTCCCTGTCTTCATCAACATTTAACAAATCCTCAAAATATTCTCTCCATCTTCCCGATACCTCTAACTCTCCATTTAATAACTCTCCTCTCCTATTTTTAACTGTCAAATCCATTTGTTCTCTAGGCTTCCTCAACTTATTAATCTCATTCCAAAACTTTTTCTTATTTTCAACAAAATTTGCTGATAACATCTCACCCACTCTCTCATCTGCTCTCTTTTTACATTGCTTCACCACTCTTTTAACCTCTCTTTTTCTCTCCATATACTCTTCCCTCCTTGCATCACTTCTACTTTGTAAAAACCTCTCATATGCTAACTTTTTCTCCCTTACTACTCTCTTTACATCATCATTCCACCAATCGCTCCTCTTTCCTCCCGCACCCACTCGCCTGTAACCACAAACTTCTGCTGAACACTCTAACACTACATTTTTAAATCTACCCCATACATTTTCGACCCCATTGCCTACACTCTCACTAGCCCATCTATCCTCCAATAGTTGTTTATATCTTACCCTAACTGCCTCCTCTTTTAGTTTATAAACCTTCACCTCTCTTTTACTTACTGTTTATATATATAACCCATTTAGTTTATATGCATGAATCATCTGATTTATATACATACGTTTCGGCATTAAAATTACTAGTGTAATACATATCTTATTTATCTAATAATAATAATAATAATAATATACATGAAAGTGCAATAAGTATAATAAAAACACTAAAAAATATTCGAAAGTTGTGGCAAAGAAATGTTAGTGACCACAGAGTGATCTAGCATCCCCTTAGGGGAGGTCCTTGGATGCTGGTAGGGGATCTTGAGCCAAGGTATTGGACATGTCCTGCACATCCTTGGATCGAACCTGAATGCCTTCCGTTCCCTCCGGCTCTGTGACCCCTACGGGTTTATCCCTTGCCCCATAATTAAAAATGATATTGTTCTAATATCTGTTTGAGGCTAACTTAGTCTAGATGATTGCACAAGGATAGGCAGCATGTGTTTTCTGGCGATTGTGAGACGTAGCTTCAAGCCTCCACTACTACTTGCCCTGGATGATATGATAATGATGAGTATATTATTACGATTTTGTCATAATGTGATGTAGGAATTATCTTTGAGATTAAGTTATTATCATTATCACATTATTGGAACCCGTAGGCATAGCGTCTAGGGATGGTATGGGTACTTTTGATATACCTTTGATGAGTTCCGAGAGTTTTTCTACTCCCGGAGCCCGGCCATGGGCCAGGCTCGTCTGATGCTTACCTGGTCAACCAGGCTGTTGCTGTTGATGGCCCGCTGCCCCACATATAGCAGCCTGGTTCAAGAAGTGGCTGGCTCCAATTCCTTGATCAAGAACGTTTCACTAGTGTCACAACACCCCTCATTTCCCCGTAAGGGCTTGCAGTTCAAGGGTTTGATTATGTGAATAAAAGTATAAGTAGAAGATAAGATAAAGGTTTATTTCTTTGTAAAGGTTAAAATATGTAATTACAATTTTGGTTTGTTAAGTACAAAGAAAGCCACTATCATGCCGGGGCATTTCGGGCAGGAAGGTATATTGATACCGACAGTATGGATGAAAGGGCACAGGTGTATACACTTAGGTCATTCCAAATGATCAGTTGCAGTGACCAAGGTCCCCGGACCAAAACGTATATATCCAGTTAAAATGTAAGTGTATACACTGGGACCAAGGTCTCAGGACTTAAACGTATCCACTAAAAATGTTCCACGTGTATGTACTTGTCCTTTCCGCCGTATGTGTACAGTGGTGGTGGTGTCAGACAAAGGCCAGGGTGTAAGTCGTGACTACGAGCGTCAAGGTCGTGTAACTACGTAATGGTAAGCAATTAAACGATTCCTGACCATTAGCAAGACTCACGCACGCGCTCACATTGGTATATATATAAAGCAAATCCTACATAGCAAAAATTACCCTATGGTTGGTTAATTGGGTTCAAAGCCTACTGCCTATATACATACGAGGGCTATTGAGGCTATATGTAACTTGTTCACCAGTAAAAAAATACTTTAATACCAAATATGGGTCTAAGAGAATTAAACTCCCAAGTGCAAATGCACCGTTGCTCATAGTATATATACATCGAGAGATATACTCATTAGAATATATACCAAGTGTACCCTAAATAAAGAGGTGATTGGAGAAAGCCCTGTGCGAGTTTTTCTGGAATATGAGTTGTACTGACGTCTTGAAATTTTCTTTGTTTTTGGACTTTGTACTTTTAAAAAATAACTGAAATATTATTTCTAGCATGTCATTTTTAAAGCATTTTAGCAGCGATAATTTGAAAAAATGCTTTAATTTTATTTCACAAAGTGTATATATTATATAGTTGAGTACACAGGTGTTTTTCATGTTCTGTATGTACTTATTCACGCTATATGTTTCATATCTCAAAACGAAAACATACGAGTACATATGTACGTACATGTGAACCTACTTGAACACATTACTTATCCCTCCACAGCGTAGTATAGCTTCTGACGCTGTGCATCCAAATACCACATTTTTGGGGACGCTTTTAACCCGTATTGATCTTAAAGTACCTGGGGAATGGGAGGTATTCAGGTTTGATCCGAGGAAGGAGCGGGTATCTCCAGCTCCTCAGATCAAGAATTATTAGCATGAAGGTAACCCCCATTACCATAAAAGCAGTGCGTTATTAATTTTGCCAGTCACAGTTCAGTACAAGTGTAGCCTCAAGGTTAGGTTAGGTAAGATTTGTCAGGAAACACAAGAGTTGTGTCCTGACGCGGGTCTGTCTTAGGACCCACCACTGTAGCTTTTGGTTGTCTGACCGTGGCCTACTAGCTTACCCGTCCACCCCTTTAAAAAATAAGGTTATAATTATAACCATAGGCATGTAACCACGATGTGTACGCTGCAATATTTATAAGAGCTCCTTTTTATACACGCCCTGTGAGCAGGTTTTTTGTTTATTGGTCTGTAATGGTGGATGTATGGGAATATTCACAAATTGTAGTTGATAAAAAGACAAACGGTAATTGGGAACTTTATGTAAGACAACGTTTTGCATGCACAGTAGGCGTTTTCAAGGCAGACAGAATATGACAAGTTGCAACTCAATATATACAGCAACAGTCAGGTGTGACTAAAAGAATTAAGCAAATATAGAGGAGCACCTCTGCTGACTTCTGCTCTAGGCTGATTTATCTATTTTCTACATGTACAAGGTATACAGTCCTAGCTGACATCAATGACATACTACTATATAGAAGTTAGTTAGTTTGATATCATTATTATGCACCCCATACCCATCCTGTGGGCGGTAGTCAAAAGATTACAGAGGTACATAATGGGTCCAGGGACTGGACCCCAAAGTTATGATAGCTGAGCAAGTTACAAAGGTAATGAACTAACAAGCTACAAAGGTAATGAACTCACAAGTTACAAAGGTAATGAAACATGTAAGTAAATTTACTTACTTACGTTTATGCATGGTTACAATCATGAACAAATTATAACGCAATGAACACTTCACTAGTCTACACCCAGTCACAACTGTAATGAGTTCTTGGTGCAAATTTTATTGTTGGGTCACACATACACACTTACATATACACATACACACACACACATACACACACATATATACATACACACACACGCACACACAACAGGCCCAGCCTTCAATCGACATGTGCACAGGACAAAAAGGCAATCAACACGCGCACACACACACACACACACACACACACACACACACACACACACACACACACACACACACACACACACACACACATACACACGTAGCAATGCTTTATTTACAGGGAGCAAAGTCAGGGTATTTTTCCAGAATGGTCTGTAATATACCACTGTGGATAAAATACTTTGACATATCTTGAACATTTCTGAGTGAGTTGTCTCTGAATTCATTAATTTTGTCGCACTCCAGTACATAATGACGCAGGGTGTGACAATAATCCAACTGACAAAGTTTACATTTTGTTTGGTCTACATCTGGTGGTTGTGATTTAATCTGCCAAAGATACTTGTAACCCAGCCGGAGGCGGGCGGTGGTGACATCCAAGAGTCTGCTTATTTTGTTGGATGCACCATAGACATGTGGCTCCTCCTGCATGATAGAATGATGATAGATGGACTGACTGGTGTCAATCTCCCTGAGTCTTAAGTCAATAAAATTCAGTTCTAGTTCTTTTCGTATTATTGTTCTCAAACTGCTAACTGACAAGCCAAGATTGTAATCTACCCCTTCTTTGAAAGCATAAAACTTAGCCAATTTATCAGTTCTATCATGCATCTGAAGACCAATGTGAGATGGAATCCACAGCATGTGCACTCTGACTCTACTATCCACAATCCTACCATACCTGTGTCTGGCTTCTGACACAAGCATGCTACAAGTTATACTTGATGAGTTGAGAGCATTTATGGATGACAGAGAATCAGTTACAATTAGAGAGTCAACCTTAGATACATGGACGCATTTGAGTGCAAGGAGTATGGCAAACAGTTCTGTCTGAAGGGTAGAGGCCCCCCTTGTTTTGCAGAGCATTTCGGGCAAATTAGGTCAGTTTTGTCCCAGGATGCGACCCACACCAGTCGACTAACACCCAGGTACCCATTTTACTGATGGGTCAACATAGACAGGTGTGGAAACACGTCCTAATTTTTCCAGCCGTACCGGGGATCGACCCCCGGACCACAGTGAGCTGAGCTGAATGCGCTAGCAATCGAGCTACGGGACACCCCGAAATATACTATTTGGACTGATAAAGCCTATAGTGCAAGCGAAACGTTTCTCCAATAACGATTCCTAGTGTCGCACATTTGTCTTACTTATCAACTTGTCGATATTACTATACACGATTTATAATTAGAAACAGTGCCGTGACGAGGTGTGGTAGTGGTATCAGCGTGCATAGTGTGTGGTTCATCACGATATGTTCTGTTGATCATTTGTATTCTAGGCGTTTGCCAATCAAAAGCTTCCTTGTCTCTGATTAATTGTCGGCTGGCGTTATAATCGAGGTTTCATAACATTGTCTTGTATATTTATCACCTTTCATCACCAGTTTTCCATCAAAAAAACTCCTCGAAGGGCAGTCGTAAGTTCCTGTTCTGCTGTACGGTTGTATGTGGCATCGCCCGACATCCATCACAGGGTTAGACATAACCGACACAGCATCAGACATAACCGACACAGCATCAGACATAACCGACACAGCATCAGACATAACCGACACAGCATCAGACATAACCGACACAGCATCAGACATAACCGACACAGCATCAGACATAACCGACACAGCATCAGACATAACCGTTACAGCATTTGACATTAGGATGCTATGGTCGTCTTGTCAGCAGGCTGCTCTCACCTCACTCATACTAGGATATTGTTATGCAAGGCGAGGTGCGCGTGCACGCTCATGGGAAGAAAAGATTTAAACACAGTTACACAGTGAGAACTTTAATGAATTAAAACACCCGAAATATAACACAATATAATCATACATTCATACTTTATTTACTAGTACAATGACTGCTTAATTAAGAGCACTTCCAATGCACTATAATTTGTACCTCATTTTTACGGCACTGCACAGGACACTGGTGAGAATATCTGCCAGTTTCCACATAGTTATATACGGGGAAGGGGGGAAGGACATTTGATATATAAAGTCTGTATTATGTGTTGGATTTTAGCAATTAATATAATGATGTTTATTCAACAGTTTAGGGTTTAAACAGAGTGTCTCCAGCATATGAAACTGATATACATGTATATATAAATAAGTAATGTGGACTTTCCTCCCCTCCCATCAATATATTCCCCCAGTCCTTCCTTTCCCCTCCCTCTCCCTACTCTATAAGACAGGTTATTGGTACAGTTTATCAAGTTGGTCATCACCTCTACATTAAATTATCCATTCAAATTGTATAGTTTTTCTTCTAATATAAAAAATAATAATCTTCCAACTCATATATGCGTTGTTGTATTGCTGGCTGGCTGCTTGTGTGGGATGGTTGGACGAGGGAGTTAAATAGTTAAATATAATGGTAGGGACAGGAAGGACGTGACTTGCGGGTTTACATAGAAAAGCAACATGTTTAAATGAGAGTACATATATCGAAGTTGGTTGGTAATTCAGCATTGATATTATATATATTCATGTAAAACAACCATTGTTGATAATGTGAGAAATCACGAAAGCGCTTGGATGTTCACTATTTTTTTCACAGTGGTTGTTTTGCATATTGTGATCTTGTTGTATAAACCTCCGAGTTTAGTGCTTCGTGAATCATACAGCACAGTGAGTGGTGAAGGTTCGAATCTCCGCCCGCTAATCGCGGTCACTCGACTAATTTCCTGGAAGGGCATGAATCCTTCGGTGGGCAAATTGGGTCTTCCCACTGACGACTCTTTCCAGCTAATAGAAAAAAGATTGGCCAGCCTCTGGTACCTCCTTCAGACTGGTTCTTTGTATCTAGAGAGGAAATACCCGGTGGTATCCCCTGGCTGTCTACGTCTTATCAGAGTGGCTTCCAGCTGGTGCCAGGCAGGAAAGGGCAAGAGTGAGAAGTGGGTGTGGAGTCAGGAAAATCCGGTGAGTGTGATGAGCCTGTTGGACTTGATTTGGAATGTTGTTGACCTTGTGGTACCACTATCCGATGCCACTCAGTTGGACGTGAGATGTGAGGGTGAGGAGTAGCTGGTAGCAATCCTACGCGGTTAGTAGTAAACTTATAACCGACACGCCAGTGGGGTCACGGTTAAAGAGGATGGAAATGGTTAAATTTCCAGCAGGGAACTGAAGCATATAACTAGCTTTTCGATTGTAATCTTGACAACTAAATAATAACAGAGGGTGAGGACTGGCTGGTTCGATATCCAGCAAGGAACATAAGTATATAACTGGCTCTCTGGTGTGATCTTGATAACTAAGTGTTCACTATCAACAAGGATACGTCGTCTTCCATCCTCTCATCAGTTAAGGACCACCTTCTATAAGCACTTAGCGTGTACAGGCCTTGAGTGATGCTCTGGTGTTCTTAAGTTCACTGCACTACACTGAACAACATCACGGTCTTGCAAGTAAGTAAATATTATATTAGTTGATAAAGAACGTCAGTAATTACATTTTGGTGCAATGAGCAACATTAATATTAACGTTTTAGGTATATCATGTTAAGTGACAAATAAATGATGAAATTTAAATCAGTTAACTCCTGCATAATAGAAATGAAGGAAAGTTAACACAGGCTCCATAAATGTTATTGTGATCAAAGAATGAAAAGATCAGGAGAAAATTAAATATTTTATCACTAGAAAATCACTTAAATACGGTTGTGTGATAACATTTTATAGTTTACGGCAAACTTCGAAATAGTTTTTAAATTATGGATGGTGAAATACTAAAACAAAAATCACAACGTCCGTTAGACGAGTATTTGTATTTAATATAGCCTTAATGTGTATCTGGAAAATGCTGGAAGGACTGGTTCTAAATCTGCAAACTGAAATTTGTCTCTACGAGTGCATGGAGCCTCCACCACGTCTTGCGTTGAATGACCTGAGTGGAGTTTAGCATTAGACCTGAACAATGACCTACGAGCGTGTACAGACTTGGCTCTCTACTGTTCTGGCAACTCTGTTCTATATTATCATGTCATAAATTCTGTTGTATCCAAACACCTGCACACACACACACACACCACACTGACAGCACACATGTTCATGGATCCCACACACATGTGTCTCATACTGCTGCAACTAGGTAAAGTAAAGTAAAGTAAAGTAAATTTTATTTCTTTGCAAGTTTACATCGAGATTTTGTAATTACAATTTAGAATTGAAGAGCAAGGAGAGCCACTATTATGCCATGGCATTATGGGCAGACTTAATCTAATGACTTATTTACTACTTAATACTAGAGAAATAGAATGATTTTGTTATAGTTAAATATTAGCATGTGTTTTTAGCAGATAATAAGTTTACTTAAATTACAATATGAGGATATTACATTTGTCAACGTGTTATGCAAGATGGTTATATCAATAGTAAATATAGCACTTTTATTATGGGTAAATAACACTGAGCATTGTTGAAAGTAGTTTACAATATGAGTATATTTAGTTTAGGGTGAGTAGGTGGTTTTTGAGAAGAGTCTTAAATTGATGTTCAGTCAAGGTTGTTTTAATATTTTCTGGTAATGAATTCCAGATTTTGGGGCCTTTTATGTGCATAGAGTTTTTACACAGGGTGATATGGACTCTGGGTATATCAAAAAGTGATCTGTGTCTTGTGTTATGGTCATGGGTCCTGTTAAAGATGGGGAGGAGAATTTTGAGTGGAGGGTTTATATTTGAGTGTAGAGTTTCTATGTGTGTAGTAGGAACAAGAATAAGTGTGAATGTTCTTTACATTGAGTAGTTTTAGACTTTCGAATATTGGCGGAGTATGCTGTCTAGAGTGGGAATTTTTTATCATTCTGACTGCTGCCTTTTGCTGGGTTATGAGTAGTCTAAGGTGATTTAATGTTGTTGATCTCCATGCACAAATTCCATAGGTGAGATAAGGGTAGATGAGTGAATGATACAGAGCAAGGAGAGCTGATTGAGGCACATAATAGCGTATCTTAGATAATATGCCTACTGTCTTTGAGATTTTTTTTGGAAATTTGTTGTATGTGTGTTTGGAATTTGAGGCTACTTTCCTAGGAATTTTCCCTCTGTGAGTCTTGTGATGGGTGATCCATTTAGCGTTATATTAAGTGGGACATTTGAAGCTCTGTTTCCAAACTGAATGAAATAGGTTTTGTCAGTATTGAGAGTAAGCTTATTAGTTTTCATCCAGGTAGATATTTTCTGTAATTCAGCATTTACAGTGTTGGCCAGTATGACTGGGTTTGGGTGAGAGAAGACATATGTAGTGTCATCTGGAAATAATATGGGTTTGAGTAGTTGTGATGCATTCAGTAGGTCATTGATGTAAATGAGGAAGAGGAGTGGTCCCGGGACACTTCCTTGCGGGACACCGACTCCAAATTGTATTATATTATTATTGAGAATGGTAAATAAGTTTAATGTCCATTGTAATGGAAATCCATCGTTTCAGTAACTTCAGTGAAATATCTGGGAATCCCCTTCGACCCAAGCATGTCAGGAGAATTAATAGGGAACAGTGAACAGTGTAGTAAAGAAAGCGAATGCCAGACTAAAGTTCCTCAACAGACAGGCAGGTCTACCTACTGAGGCTCGCAATGTCATATAGATTACTTTGCTCTTTATGGTACTCTGCCTTAAAAAAAATTGAAAGATAGGTTACAAATCATCCAGAACAAAATGGTGAGATTCATTCTGTACCTGGGTCCAAGAGAGCATGTAGGCCAGGATTAATTGTAACAACTGGATATGTTGAAGATAGAGTAAAACAACTAAAGTTAAATTATGCGGAGCATTTCGGGCAAATTAGGTCAGTTTTGTCCCAGGATGCGACGCACACCAGTCAACTAACGCTCAGGTACCCATTTTACTGATAGGGAACATAGACAACCGGTGTAAAGAAACACGCCCAATGTTTCTGCCCTCGCTGGGAATCTAACCCATACCCTCGCCGTATGAAGCGAGAGCTTTAGCCACCAAGCCACGGGCCATCCCTCTCCCCTCCTTCCATTACGGTTCATCCATGTCCATCACCGTTCTCTCCACAGTTTTTTGAAGAATGTACGAAATATGTGAACTTGTAGACCTCGCTTTCCTAACAGCGTGTAACTCAGTTGCAGCGCCAATTCACCTAGCAGTGAATGAGAGGGATACTCGGCTGTTGTAGCATCCTGGGGTTGTAGCTAAGCTTAATTGGGTGTTAGTTGACTGTCGTGGGTGGTATTCTGTGAGGCGTTAATTTACCTAAGATGGGGCTGGGTTTTGAAATGAGATAAGAAACAGTTCTAAGTCTAAATTCAGTGGAGTAAAAACAAAAAGTCGCCAAGCTTACTTCTACTGCCGCTAATTCTCTCCAAGGATATATATAGCCGTAGTTGCTACGTTTGACTACCGGCGGCTAGCAGTATCAGGCTGGTTGACAAGGCCTTGATGCCCCTGAAGGCCTAGTCTGGGACCGTGCTGTGACGAGGTAATGGCCACTGAACTCTTTTTCTCGATTGTGTTACAACTACTTCCAGGTTGTATATCCAGAAAAGTATCGTCAAGCAGCTCGAGTGTGTCAGTGAATAAGAAAAAAAGTGGTCATGGAGGCAAGGAGGAAAGTGGGCATTGTTGAAGATTTACGAGATTGGATTTTTAGATTTTGTCCCCGAAGTGGCTAGTTTATTGTGCACCCCAAATCCATCCTGTGGAGGGTAGCGCAAGAGCATGTGAATACACAAAAGGTCTGGGAACTAGGCCCCCAAAAGGGTTTACAGGATTACATCTGGATTTATATCTACAGTTCACTAGATTAGCGAGAGAACCCGTGAAGGCGAGGAGAGTGGGCATGGGTGAAGATTTAAGAGGATATTCTTGCAGGAGAGTAACAGGGGGTAAATCAGCTTTTTTTTTTATTTACCTTCTTGGAAAACAGGTTTAATAAAAACACGCTTATGAGGTGGCAGAAAGAGACTCGGTTTCCGGACGAACAAGATCTAGGGTGTAGCACTGTGACGTTAGTTCTGGGAGCGTGCTGGCCGTGCATGACCACTTTTTTTCCCATCTTCCATGCACGATTTTGCCATGATGATAATTAAACCTTTGCCGTCAACTTCATGAATAAGTTTTTCTCGTATTCCGATTTTCTTCAGAGAATGTATTAGTGTTGATGCTTGATGATGCCTTGGTGGTGGAGCAACATAGAGTTTCAGAGAACCAGGTGTGGGTACACAACACCGTACCAGAGCTGCTTCAAACCGCCGGTGACGAGGAATTTCTTTTAATGGTGGTGATGGAATTAACCGGATGGTGAGTCACCAGTGCTCTTATAATCACTCCCTGAGAGTTCTCAGTAGCTCAACATCAGTAAAGGCTATTATTATTACTCGCACAATAGCGCTAAATTGGGTAATATTGAAATTGGCATCACTCAGCTTATTCAGACATCCTGGACTGTGTTCTAAGACAGTCCAGCCAGGACTGTCTTAGGACACACCTACTTGGGCTCTCCTCAAGTCTATTCTTTCCATTGCATTGCTCCTAATGAAGTGTTTGCAATTGCAGCACGAAAGGCCTAGAGCAACATCATCCCCCCCCTCCAGCGGTTACTGCGCATTGTTGATCGCTTGTTTCCGATTGTTGCAATATTGCAATATATAACTAACCTCGCTGTATAACCCTTGTGGTTTAGCTCTTCTTTTGATTATAATAATAATAATAACTAACCATTATAGAAAATGGTCATTGATAATTATGGAAATAGTGTACAATATAGACAACTTGATGAGTAAGTCTGGAACAATTCTTCCACACTGTGGAGGTGAACTCTTCTCCAGGCTGAGAGACTGACCACCTCAAATGCTACTGCTTCAAAGTTGATGGATTGATCACATCATCTTCACCTCGCCGCCACCTCTGCTGTCTCCTTATTTAATCTGTATTTGAAGAAGCCGAATGTGTAGGCGAAACGTTTCAACAATGGATACATACTTATTTACATTAAGTAAACAAGTGACTCAAACTCTTTAAAGTTAGTGTTTGATGATGTTACATTAGTCTGCATGGCAGCCTTTTAACAAGGGAAAACAATAAGTGTATTTTTTTATTTTATTCATAAAAATACTCTAAAGCCTCGAGGGTCATACAGCTGTGTACAAGGGTCTTACAAAAATCAGTCAATGTCATGGCACTGCCAAACAAAAATCTGTTCTCATAATGAGTCATTGCATTCGTTCCACGTGAAAGGTTTGTTAAAATTCCTAGGTAAAGGGGGCGGCTCAACTTACACAGTACTAAGCGTAGTATTAGGGAATGTGGTCATAGTGCTCCGTAAATGTCACAACTACCACTGTTACAGTACTAGGGAACAAGACAAGGGAGGGGAAAGCAATTAGGCTTCATCAGAGGAAGGGGGGCACAATTTCCACTCCCTAGATCAAGAGCCCTTTACCGTCAGTAGGGCATCACCTCTGGAAAGGTATAATTATATTATGATTGTAGCCAACACCTGGGTGTGGAGATGTGTGGCCAACACCTGGGTGTGGAGATGTGTGGCCAACACCTGGGTGTGGAGATGTGTGGCCGCATCCACCACACAAAGGCCGGTTAAATTCTTTGTTCCGTGTCGACCTTGGTTATTATAAACACTGACAGTCTTATTTTAGTGCTCTAGCCATTCTGATAATTACACGATTATGAATCTTTATTATTTTACGAGTTTTCGTGCTCTGTTAATCGATATAAATATTGCACGAGGTTAGCAAAGCATGACTTAATTATATATGGTGAAATATTCTGGTGTGCTGCTGGACTAGGAAGCGGCGATCGTTGACCGCTAGCAACAGTATTGTGTCTAGCAACAGCAATGAGCTGCGTTGCCTGACTTTTAGTTTGTGATGTACTAGCCAGGAGAAAGTGTCACGCACTTCCTTGCATAATGCATTGATGTTATAAGCTGTATTGTGTGTGTGTGTGTGTGTGTGTGGCCTTTGATCTGTGTTTACTGGGGTTGAGATGAGTATCATAAAGTTTAATGCGATGCTTATCTAGCTTCTTAATTGCTGTCATTTACATTGTCATTCATGTATGAGGCTCACCAGTACTACAATAAATGACTATTGTTTTTTGTGTGTTCATAGCTTCTCCATGTAGTTTATCTATAATCTCTTCCCTCGAAATTTCACCCTGCAATTCAAATAGTTCGTCTGAGGGATTTTAACTGGATTTTTGGTAGTGGATATGTTAGCAAAGGGGGGCGATAGGGGTTCAAGAAAGATAAGGTAAACCACAGCATGAACGAAGGTGGGGAAAGGTTAATGGTGTGTTGAGGCATCTATGGAAAGAAAGGCGTTTATTTGTGGAGGCAAAAAAGGGAAATGTACCAGAGTATAGTGGTATCAACACTCTTATATAGGTGTGAGGCATGGGCTTTAAACATTGCAGAAAGGAGGTCGGAGGTAGTGCAGATGTCAAGTTTGAGAACAATGTGTGGTGAATATCATTCAGAGAATTTGTGGTAGAAATTAGAAGGCAGTGTGAGGTTATTAAAGGTATAATTGAGAGGGCTGAGGAGGGTTGTTGAAGTGGGTTGCGCATTTAGAGAGGATGGAGCAGAATAGTACTATCTAAAGGATGTACAAATCTAGGGTGGAAGAAAAGGGGGTAGGGTCGTCCCAAGAAGGGTTGGAGAGAGGGAGTAAATGACTGTAGATAAATGATTCAGAGAACCGACAAGATGATAAATTAGAAACGTGCGCATCACTGGGTATCTTTATTGTGGAAACATGTCGCGACACAGTGACTTCATCAGTCCAATACAAAGAAAATGGTGAAGATCAGAATGAATTTGAGGCAATCAGTCCATCAGTCTTGATTGATGGACTGATACATAGAGTCCAGGCTGAGGGACTAATTACCTCAAACTCTTTCTGATTTTCACTATTATTCTTTGTATTGGACTGATGAAGCCACTGTGTGGCGAAACGTTTCCACAAAAAAGATATCCAGATATCAAACTGCTAATAAAGATATTAGCAGTTTGAGTTCTCCCAGGCACTAAGACCACAGGTCAGTTTCTTAGATCAATATCTAGTTTGCGTGTACAATATTCTATTTTACATTGAGGCTCAATGTAGTGCGGATAAAAATTTTAAGCAAATTAAAATTGTGAAAAATGTCTTGTTAGAACGTAATTTTAAGAAAATGGAACTTTGTATATAGAGTAGTAGGCAAGACCGTGCGTGTGGAGTTTGGCATCACTGACTTGCTGAATGATGAGTTACCACGATGTACACGCCTGGTCGTCAAGGTCCCACTCTACCTGCATTTCTCACCCCTCCCTCCTCCACACATACACACACACACACACCTCTAAGTCCCCTTACTCAGTCCCTTTCTCCTAGTCTCTTCTTTAAAATCCCTTCCTCCTTCCTCCTGACACCTATCCTTTAACCTTCATCATCTTCCCATCGTCTCAACACTTTCCCACCTAACAATACCTTATCCCTCCGACATAGAAACACCACCCCTTCACCCCCAAACACCTTCCCTCCACCACCTAACAACACTTTACCCCCCTCGTCTCCAACAACCTCCCACCCCCACCCATCCCAGCGAGCTTCCATTGTGGACTGCAAGTGACTCCTCCCACCTTCGTGACAGTGACCAGCACTTTCACGCCAAAACCTGTAACTGTATTGACGGCAGACTTGTCAGTCTTGCGTGTTGACGGCAGACTTGTCAGTCTTGCGTGTTGACGGCAGACTTGTCAGTCTTGAGTGTTGACGGCAGACTTGTCAGTCTTGCGTGTTGACGGCAGACTTGTCAGTCTTGAGTGTTGACGGCAGACTTGTCAGTCTTGCGTGTTGACGGCAGACTTGTCAGTCTTGCGTGTTGACGGCAGACTTGTCAGTCTTGCGTGTTGACGGCAGACTTGTCAGTCTTGCGTGTTGACGAGCAGACTTGTCAGTCTTGCGTGTTGACGGCAGACTTGTCAGTCTTGCGTGTTGACGGCAGACTTATTAGTCTTGCGAAGATGAGGTAAAGTGGAAGTCGTAATAGTAGTAATCGTAGTACTAAAAGTAGTAGTAGTAATAGCAGCAATAATAGTTCTGCTTATTAACCCTGGATTGGTAATAACCCAGGACAACTGAAAGTCGAGGAGTGTGGCTTATTGACGCTGTGGTTCTTTCCACCCTCTCTCCCAGGATGTCACCCACACTGCAGTAACTCGAGTAAGCATTTTCTGAACGGCTTCAGTCTTTAATGGCTGTTGCATCTTGCATCGTAATAACATGATTGCAAACAAATCATAGAAAGCGTGGGGATCGAACCCATGGCAAGCAAGCCCTAAAACTCCTGGGCCATACCGGCCTGGCAAGTCATCCAACTAGGTATATTTCAGTACACCATAGCAAGGTTAGCACGAGTTCCATTGTAGCCACAAATGCAGAATTTTATAGACGGATACCACACCAGTATGGCTGTGATGTGCTCTAGCTCAAGTCCTTTTAAAGCCGCCATCATGACTCACGGAATCGTAATAACACGAGTTTTAGGACTCGCTTGCCATGGTTTCGAACTTAGAAACCATATATATATATATATATATATATATATATATATATATATATATATATATATATATATATATATATATATATATATATATATATATATATGTCGTGCCGATTAGGTAAAACTTGCGATTTTGATTAAATAGCAAGGCTCACCTGCCATATAAGACAAGTGAAAATTTGTGTATGCAATAATTTCCAAAAATCATTCTGAACATAACGAAAAAATATATTTCATTGTGTTTGTTTATTATTAAATTAATGTTAACGTATCTAAAATATATTTAGTTGGGTTAGGCTAAATTAAATTGCGCTTGTTGTAATAAGGTTAGGTAGGTTTTCAAAGTTTCTCTTGGTACAAAATTATAAATTCTTACATTAACATAAATGAAAAAATATATCTTTAAACGTAAAAGAGAAAATTTTAGAAAGGACTTAATTTTAGATGAGTTCTTGCTAATTGACCAGTTTATTACCTAATCGGCATTATATATATATATATATATATATATATATATATATATATATATATATATATATATATATATATATATAATCAATAACGGCACTGCACTAGCCAAGGAGTCGAACCCATGCTGCTTTGGCCTGCCTCATGGTGAGCGAAAACGCATGACGCTTTAGACCACTAGACCACACAATCCTTAACAATTGTGCATCCAGCAAAGCTAGATGTTGTACCCACCATCGAAGTACCACTCGTTTCGTGGGTACAATAATATAATATACTGCTTGTTGAGCTAGTACACAAACAGGGTGTAGAATACACACACAACCCGCACATATAAAAAAGAGAGAAGCTTCTCTCTTTTTTATATGTGCGGGTTGTGTGTGTATTGTTCCAGTCACGGTATTGTGCCTTTTTTTGTTATTTAGGGAGTAGAATAAAATTATCTCAGAGACGTCCACACCACCGTATGTCCTTGGATGGTGGGTACAACATCTAGCTTGGCTGGATGCACCATTGTTAAGGATTGTGTGGTCTAGTGGTCTAAAGCGTCATACGTTTTCGCTCACCATGAGGCAGGCCAAAGCAACATGGGTTCGACTCCTTGGCTAGTGCAGTGTTGTTATTGGTCAATACCAATCGTTTCGTGGGTACAATAATATATATATATATATATATATATATATATATATATATATATATATATATATATATATATATATATGTATGTATATAAATATAGGGAGGTACCACCTCTGGAACTGTCCTGGGGACCCTCATCCTCAGATAAAAAAATAAACTTTCTTTAGGGAAAACTCAAGGTTCTCCCTGAAGCTGTTTGAAAATTGTTTTCTACTACCCCCTATATTTTGTATAGACAAAATACATTAACAAAAATACAATAAGGAGTAGAACAACATAGATAGCAATTCAGAGCTACATCTCGTTTATTCATGATTGCAACCATGTATAGACGTAAGTAAATTTACTTACATGATTCATTACCTTGTAACTAGTGAATTCATTACCATTGTACCTTGTTCAGCTATCAAAACTTTGTGGCCCAGTCTCTGGACCCTATATATACCTCTGTAATCTGCAAATACCTTTGTAACTTGTCATGATTGTGACCATCTGAGTTCATTACCTTTGTAACTTGCTCAGCTATCAAACTTTGGGGTCCAGTCCCTGGACCCATTATGTACCTCTGTAATCTTTTGACTACCGCCCACAGGATGGGTATGGGGTGCATAATAAAGATATCAAACTAACATCTCGTCCAACTCCCTGGCAGTGGGCCGCGTGCCCAGAATGCTGCAGGCATTTTTCCTCTGGCTCGCAACACTGAGTCTCTGAAAGAGGCAGCTGGCCACCCTGTGGTCCTTGGTTTCTGTGATGAGTTTTTCACCCAGCTCTTTGAGGAACTTTAGAGCACACTTGCCCCATGCTCCAAGGGCCTCCGACCCTATTGGGATGAAGTTGTAGCAAGGGAAAAGGCCTTCATATTTGCGGGTCTTCTGGGTCTCCTTGTGGCTGGCAGCTCCACCCGTTGAGCTACGGAGTATGACAAGTAGGTGTCTGCCATTGTGGCGGCACATTTGTAGTCCCAAGCAATCTGCTTACCATCCTTCCAGAGTAGCATAGTGGCTCCATCAGGACGCTTTTGACTTCCGTCAGACCTATATATATATTTTTTTTTATTAACACATCGGCCGATTCCCACCAAGGCAGGGTGGCCCGAAAAAGAAAAACTTTCATCATCATTCACTCCATCACTGTCTTGCCAGAAGGGTGCTTTACACTACAGTTATAAAACTGCAACATTTACACCCCTCCTTCAGAGTGCCGGCACTGTACTTCCCATCTCCAGAACTCAAGTCCGGCCTGCCGGTTTCCTGAATCCCTTCATAAATGTTACTTTGCTCACACTCCAACAGCACGCTCAAGTATTAAAACCATATGCCTCCATTCACTCCTATCAAATACGCTCACACATGCTTGCTGGAAATCCAAGCCCTCGCACACAAAACTTCCTTTACCCTCCTCCAACCTTTCCTAGGCCGACCCCTACCCCTGCCTTCCTCCACTACAGATTTATACACTCTCGAAGTCACTCTGTCTCGTTCCATTCTCTCTACATGTCCAAACCACCTCAACAACCCTCCTCAGCTCTCTGACAATCGTTTTGGTAATCCCGCACCTCCTCCTAATTTCCAAACTCCGAATTCTCTGCATTATATTCACACCACACATTGACCTCAGACATGACATCTCCACTGCCTCCAGCCTTCTCCTCGTTGCAACATTCATCACCCATGCTTCACACCCATATAAGAGCGTTGGTATAACTATACTTCATACATTCCTCTTTACTTCCATGGACAAGGTTCTTTGTCTCCACAGACTCCGAAGTGCTCCACTCACCCTTTTCCCTCATCAATTCTATGATTCACCTCATCCTTCATAGACCCATCCGCCGACATGTCCACTCCCAAATATCTGAATACATTCACCTCCTCCATACTCTCCCTCCAATCTGATATCCAATCTTTCGTCACCTATTTTTTTTGTTATCCTCATCACCTTACTCTTTCCTATATTCACTTTCAATTTTCTTCTTTACACACCCTACCAAATTCATCCACCAACCTCTGCAGCTTCTCTTCAGAATCTCCCAAAAGCACAGTGTCATCAGCAAAAGCAACTGTGACAACTCCCACTTTGTATTTGCTTCTTTATCTTTTAGCCCAACACCTCTTGCCAAGACCCTCGCATTCACTTCTCTTACAACCCCATCTATAAATATATTGAACAACCACGGTGACATCACACATCCTTGTCTAAGGCCCACTTTTACTGGGAAATAGTCCCTTCCTCCTACACACTCTAACCTGAGCCTCACTATCCTCATAAAAACTCTTCACTGCTTTCAGTAACCTTCCTCCTATTCCATACACCTGCAACATCTGCCACATTGCCTCCTATCTACCCTATCATACGCCTTTTCCAAATCCATAAATGCCACAAAAACATCTTTACCCTTATCCAAATACTGTTCACCTATATGTTTCACTGTAAACACTTGGTCTACACACCCCTACCTTTCCTAAAGCCCCTTGTTCATCTGCTATCCTGCTTTCTGTTTTACTCTTAATTCTTTCAATAATAACTCTACCATACACTTTACCAGGTACACTCAACAGACTTATTCCCTATAATTTTTGCACTCTCTTTGTCCCCTTTGCCTTTATACAAAGGAACAATACACGCTCTCTGCCAATCCCTAGGTACCTTACCTCTTCCATACATTTATTAAATAATAGCACCAACCACTCCAAAATTATATCCCCACCTGCTTTTAACATTTCTATCTTTATCCCATCAATCCCAGCTGCCTTACCCTTTCATTCTACCCACTGCCTCACGAACTTCCCTACACCCACAACTGGCTCTTCCACACTCCTACAAGATGTTATTCCTCCTGCCCTACACACGAAATCACAGCTTCCTGTCTTCATCAACATTTAACAAATCCTCAAAATATTCTCTCCATCTTCCTGATACCCTTTAATCTCCATTTAATAACTCTCCTCTCCTATTTTTAACTGTCAAATCCATTTGTTCTCTAGGCTTCTCAACTTATTAATCTCATTCCAAAACTTTTTCTTATTTTCAACAAAATTTGCTGATAACATCTCACCCACTCTCTCATCTGCTTCTTTTACATTGCTTCACCACTCTTTAACCTCTCTTTTCTCTCCATATACTCTTCCTCCTTGCATCACTTCTACTTTGTAAAAACCTCTCATATGCTAACTTTTTCTCCCTTACTACTCTTTTACATCATCATTCCACCAATCGCCCTCTTCCCTCCCGCACCCACTCGCCTGTAACCACAAACTTCTGCTGAACACTCTAACACTACATTTTTAAATCTACCCCATACATTTTCGACCCCATTGCCTACACTCTCACTAGCCCATCTATCCTCCAATAGTTGTTTATATCTTACCCTAACTGCCTCCTCTTTTAGTTTATAAACCTTCACCTCTCTTTACTTACTGATTCTATTTTCCTTGTATCCCATCTACCTTTACTCCCACTGTAGCTATAACTAAAAAGTGATCTGATATATCTGTAGCCCTCTATAAACATGTACATCCTGAAGTCTACTCAACAGTCTTTTATCTATCAATACATAGTCCAACAAACTACTGTCATTACGCCCTACATCATATCTTGTATACTTATTTATCCTCTTTTTCTTAAAATATGTATTACCTATAACTAAACCCTTTCTATACAAAGTTCAATCAAAGGGCTCCCATTATCATTTACACCTGGCACCCCAAACTTACCTACTACACCCTCTCTGCATGTTTCTCCCACTTTAGCATTTAGGTCCCCTACCACAATTACTCTCTCATTTGGTTCAAAAGTTCCTATACATTCGCTTAACATCTCCCAAAATCTCTCTCTCCTCTACACTCCTCTCTTCTCCAGGTGCATACACACTTATTATGACCCACTTTTCGCATCCGACCCTTATTTTAATCCACATAATCCTTGAATTTACACATTTATATTCCCTCTTTTCCTTCCATAACTGATCCTTCAACATTATTGCTACCCCTTCCTTAGCTCTAACTCTCTCAGATACTCCTGACTTAATCCCATTTATTTCTCCCCACTGAAACTCGCCTACCCCCTTCAGCTTTGTTTCGCTTAGGGCCAGGACATCCAACTTCTTTCATTCATAACATTGGCAATCATCTCTTTCTTATCATCCGCACTACATCCACGCACATTCAGACAACCCAATTTTATAAAGTTTTCTTCTTCTCGTTTTTAGTAGATTTGTACAGGAGAAGGGGTTACTAGCCCATTGCTCCCGGCATCTTAGTCGCCTCATACGACACGCATGGCTTACGGAGGAAAGATTCTTTTCCACTTCCCATGGACAATAGAGAAAATAAAAGGAACAAGAGCTATTAAGAAAAAGAAGAAAACCTAGATGTGTGTATGTATATATATGCATGTGTATGCCAGTGTAGTGTGACCTAAAGTGTAAGTAGAAGTAGCTAGATATACCTGTTATCCAGCGTGTTTATGAGACAGAAAAAGACACCAGCAATCCTACCATCATGTAAAACAGTTTCAGGTTTCTGTTTCACAGTCACCTGGCAGGACGGTAGTACCTCCCTGGGTGGTTGCTGTCTACACTATACCTATATATATATATATATATATATATATATATATATATATATATATATATATATATATATATATATATATATATATATATATATATATATATATATATATATATATATATATATATATATATGGGGTCCACCTCTGGTGTCAATTGTGGGACCCATTGCCTCGGAGAAGTGGATAAAGACTTCAAGGAAGAATAGATTTCTTTCTGAAGCCATTTGAATATTCCACTTCCCCTACCACCCATCTTTTTTACAAACTTTATTTCAAGACAAGATACAATGGGGAGTAAAACAACATAGATAACAACTCAGAGCTACATGTCAAATACTTCGTCCAACTCCCTGGCAGTGGGCCGCGTGCCCAGAATACTGCAGGCATTTTCCTCTGGATCGCAACACTGAGTCTCTGAAAGAGGAAGCTGGCCACCCTGTGGTCCTTGGTTTCTATGATGAGTTTTCACCCAGCTCCTTGAGAAACTTTAGAGCACACTTGCCCCATGCTCCATGGGCCTCCGACCCTATTGGGATGAAGTTTAGCAAGAGGGAAGGCTCTTCATATTTGCGGGTCTTCTGGGTCTCCCTGTGGCTGGCAGCTCCACCTTGAGCTAGGAGTTGGCAGGTAGGTGTCTGCCAATGTGGCGCACAGTGTAGTCCCAAGCAATCTGCTTACCATCCTTCCAGGGTAGCATGGTGGCTCCATCAGGACGCTTTTGACTTCCTCAGACCTCTGCATATGGTTCCAGTTAGCTGAACGTATGAGTTTTTATATGATGTCATTAACTCTCATGTCTAATATATATATATATTATATTTATATATATATATATATATATATATATATATATATATATATTATATTTTATATATATATATATATATATTATTATATTATATATATATATATATATATATATATATATATATATATATATATATATATATATATATAGTCGTGCCGATTAGGTAAAACTTGCGATTTTGGCTTAAATAGCAACGCTCTTCTTGCCATATAAGACAAGGAAAATTTGTGTATGCAATAATTTCGCAAAAATCATTCTGAACCTAAAGAAGAAAAAATATATATTTCATTGTGTTTGTTTATTATTAAATTATTGTTAACGTATCTAAAATATATTTAGTTGGGTTAGGCTAAATTAAATTGCGCTTGTTGTAATAAGGTTAGGTAGGTTTTCAAAGTTTCTCTTGGTACAAAATTATAAATTTTTACATTAACATAATTGAAAAATATATATATTTAAACGTATAAGAGAAAATTTTAGAAAGGGCTTAATTTTAAATGAGTTCTTGCTAATTGACCAGTTTTACCTAATCGGCACGACATATATATACTATATATATATATATATATATATATATATATATATATATATATATATATATAAATAAATTGGATATTAGTTTCCATGTGATAACTTGTGAATATCATTTGATTAATGTTAAATCTTCAACGCTGATATTATTGAACTGCATGAGAAGCTTATTCAGCATTCTTTTAATATTCATTTTACGTACATTGAGGTAGAGGGGGCTGGGCTTGACACATGGGGATACCTTTGTCGTATCTCTCAGCAACCGAGCACATCTAGTGTTTAGATATCACAACTTTTATTTATAACTAGCATTATCATAATCATCATTACCACCATTTCAAGCAGTCATCACCATCACTACTACTATCATCCTGTAGTGATTAACCAATACACCTGTATTTTCATATATATTTTTTTTTTTCAACTGTGGAATATAAATAAAAAATTATCATTTAAAATAAGATCTGACCTGCATATGCGTAGCAACATCTGGGTCAGTGAAGGGAGCGTAGCAGCAAGACTTAGTCACCTGTGTTCTTGTACTGAGTGTCTAGTGTATTGTGGCGTGTGTGGTGCTGTGTAATTATACTCAGGGGTGACCCCTGACGTGTTGTTGACCTGTTAGATAAGATTTTCTCCAGGTTTACGCACCACAAGTCTTGTATATGTAGGTCAGAGGTGACCCAGTTTTACTAACGCAGAGTTGTGTGAAATTTGTATATTCAGTTTGTGTTTTCCTGTAAGTGAGTAAAGAGTTCAGATGTTTCAGCTTTATTCCAGTTGTAGAACGTCTGGCTTTTGTATTAATTTTGTGTGTGTGTGTAAGTTCCTACTTAATTACGCCTTTGAGTTTACGTAGGTTGAGCTCTAGCTCAACCTACGTAAACATCTTTGATGAATTTAGATCGAGCCAAGTGAGTTATAACTCCTGTATTTGCTTTTCAGTCTTTGCTTCGTCCTGATCTACCAGGATGAGAGAGAGAGAAAATGAGAATGAGTGAGAATAAGAATATGAGGGAGAGTTAAAAGAGGATGAAGAGGAATAAGATGAAGAATGGAAGGGAGGGGTGTGAGGCAGTCAATGGAAAGGAGGACAGGGCTTGTGTCGTACCTTGGGTGACGTTGCACATTCAAGAAATTATATAGAGAATCATTGACTGATGGTGATGTAAAAGATATTGTCCAGGTGGAAGTATTCACGGACAAATTATTCTGGTCCCTTAAGAGATACATCAATGGATTTTCCTCGACGAATAAAGTAACATTTTTCTATTTTTTGAAACACTACATAAATAAATATTTTTTTCCTATTGTCAGTAAAATACCGGGTATACAATTGTTACCAAATTAGGCGACATTTATTTCATAATTTGTAGAAAATCATTAGTTATTCAGAGAATTTCCCCCAGATTGTAACTAGTGCCTTAAATTATTTAACATTGTATAGCTGTCCAGTTGAAGTTTAATTATTTGAATACTAGGCTGAAGATAAGTTTATAAAATACAATGATTATTTTAAGTACTAAAACTGTATATTACAACAGCAATGCTAATATGAAGAAATGATAATGCAAAACTGCAGTGATATTTATAATAATTATTGGTGGACAGAAATATAATAGTGACAATAAGTGTATGGTTGTGAATGCTAATTGAATTTGTATAACCAGATTGCTTTAGACATAATGTACATTTATGCTCTGCGTAAACTTGCATCATTATTTTTTTTTTAACTATTTTTGAAGCAGTTTGCAGAGCGTGAACTTTATGCATTGTCATTTAGTGTTCTAGATCCTTATGGACATACTGTCCATGTTCACCTAGCAGTAAATAGGTACCTGGGGACAAAGTTAAACTAATTTGCCCAAAATGCTCTGCATAACCAGGGGTTTTCAATATAGTATGTCATTGATGTTAGCTAGGTCTGTATAAGTTGTACATGTATACTTGTAGAAATAAAGGATATTATTATTATTATTATTATTATTATTATTATTATTATTATTATTATTATTATTATTATTATTAATACCAATTGTAATTAATGATTTAATTTTTTTCAGAGTAAATATTCATCAGTGAAGCTTGAGATTTATCCAGTGGCAGGAGAGTACCATGAACTTATCTCAGAGATAACACTGGAACTACAACAAGTGGTGAGGGGTGTGTCAGATGACCTCACACGACCTAAGAGAGCCAGGTGGTGGTGGGGGTGAGCAGAATGGGTACCCATCCTACACTAACCCACACTACCTGCCCTCCATTACTGACGAGGGCACAACCCTCCACTTCCCCTGGAGGGCTTCACTACCTTAGATGACTTGGAGATCCAGTCCCTTCGGAGTACTTCCCTCAGGAGTGGTGACACTGCCGCCACTCTCCCCGTCACTACCCGCTACCCATACCGACTACGTGAGTACTAACAACTAAGATGACTCGAAATCGTAGTAACACGACTGCAAACAAATCATGGAACGGGTGGGGTTTGAACCCATGGCAAGTGAATCTCAAAACTTCAGGCCAGTGGTGGTCCAGTGGTTAACGCACTGGTCTGAGAGTTTTAAGACTCACTTGTAAAGAGTTCAATCCCAGCCCGTGACCTGATTTACTAACATGTTGCACTTGCGTCTTATTCATCACCTTATATATCATTGTTGTTATGACATTAACCTTATCTCTGTTATATCCATGGAGAAGCGCTAAACCCTTAGGGTTCATACAGCTCCTGGAGGCTGGGAGGTAATCAGGGCTCCAAAGGGAAGGTAGCTCCAATTTCTTGGAACAAGAGCCGTTCACCATCACTAAGGCACCCCTTTAGAATTATTATATTCATGGGGAAGCGCTAAAAGACTAAGGATCATAAAGCAGGGATGACAAAGTTATTACAGTTTTTATCCCTAACCATCGTGTGGGTAGTAGTCACGCCATACCCATCGTGTGGATGGTAGTCACGCCATACCCATCGTGTGGATGGTAGTCACGCCATACCCATCGTGTGGATGGTAGTCACGCCATACCCATCGTGTGGATGGTAGTCACGCCATACCCATCGTGTGGATGGTAGTCACGCCATACCCATCGTGTGGATGGTAGTCACGCCATACCCATCGTGTGGGTGGTAGTCACGCCATACCCATCGTGTGGGTGGTAGTCACGCCATACCCATCGTGTGGGGTGGATAATGTCACGCCATACCCATCGTGTGGGTGGTAGTCACGCCATACCCATCGTGTGGGTGGTAGTCACGCCATACCCATCGTGTGGGTGGTAGTCACGCCATACCCATCGTGTGGGTGGTAGTCACGCCATACCCATCGTGTGGGTGGTAGTCACGCCATACCCATCCTGTGGGTGGTAGTCACAAAAATTACGAAGTCAAACATGGGTCCAGGGACTGGGTCACCTTCATTCTGTAGAAAAGGAAGTGATTACAAGAATGAGATCTTAAAGGGTAATGATTTGATCACATAACGGAGAAAAACTGCAGCAGACTGACTTGCCCATGCTGGGCAGGTCTGACTCTCACCTACCCACATCCGCTCATGATCTCGTCCAACCTATTAAAGCTATGCATAGTTCAAGCTTCGTTGACCCTCCTTTCTTATGTTCTTATGTTAAGAGTTTGTTTCACTCCTCTAAAGTACAATTTTATTGCCAAACCAGTACTCCCCTATATCCCTTTTAAATCTAAATTTCTCCAGCCTAAAACCATTGCTGCGAGTCCTATCTGGGTTAGATATGTTTAACACGTTATTTATGTCCCTTTTATTTATTTCTTTTTCCATTCGTAAACGTCAATCATATCTCCCCTAATTCTGTGCTTTTCCAAATATTTCAATGTCAGCGCTCGTAGCCTATTTTCGCAGGAAATGTTTCTAATAATCTGAATCAACTTCGTCATCCTTCTCTCTGTATTTTCGAACACATTTATGTCCATCTTGTAATATGACGACCAACACTGAGCAGCATAATATTGTTGAGGTCTAACAAAATATATTATTTATACTTCTTGATATGAAGGCAAGAATTCTATAAGCTATATTGTGAACACTTGTGCACTGCTGCCTTCGCTTTAAAATTCTGTTAATCAGAACTTCTAGATCTTTTTCACATTCACTTTGACAAAGATCTACAGTTTAGCTTATAAGTGTCGTAGTTATTTCCTTTTCCTAGGATTAGACCCTTATACTTGTCTATATTAAACTGCATCTACCACTTCTCCGGCCACAACATCAATTTGTGCAGGTCATCCTGTAGCTGCCTAGTGTCCACAGCAGAAATTATTTGACAGTTTATTTTAGTGTCAAATTCAAATTCAAATTCAAATTCTTTATTTCATGTAATACAAGGTGGGGGGTACTTATAGTTATACATTAAAGTTGATATTACAAGATGGCCAATAATATGCCTAGGTATGCCTAGGCTTTTCAGGCAGTCTTATGATAGGTCTTACTCAATAGCTATACAATGAATATACAGATTGTAAGGTTAGGTTAGGTTTAGCAAACTTACGTATGTCGCTATTAATCCCTCACCTGTGTCGTGTATGTAGATTGTGAACAACAAGGGTTCCGTAGTGACTCCTGTGGCACACCACTCACAGCAGGTCCCCATTCCGATTTTTCCAGATTATTGCATACCCTGTGTTGTCTATTGGTCAGCCATGCCTTGATCCAGGAGATAATTTCTCCCATTTCAAGTGCCGCTACTTATTTAATCGGTCTCCCGTGGAACCTTATCAGAAGCCTTACTGAAGTCTATATACACAATATCGTATTATTTATCTTGGTCTACCGCTTTGAATACGTTAGTGAAAAATGTTAGTGAATTTGTGAGGCACGGACACACCTTTGTAAAACCATGCTGAGATTTGTTGATCAAATTATTTCTGTCAATGCGCAAGTGGTATTAAGTCACATGAATATTATAATGAAGCATGTTATTACGCCCAAAGAACAAGACAAATGTGCTCTGTAAATTATGCAATTTACAGTTGTTAAGAATTATTTTTAGTACGCAAAGTTAGGGTATTAGGGGATGATTTTTTTAACAAGTCATTAAAATGAAATATTCAAATAGTTCTTAAGGGTTTGTTGGTAATCAGGGGGATTACCAACAAACCCCTGGCTGTCTTCAAGCAGGCACTGGACAGGCACCTAAAGTCGGTACCTGACCAGCCAGGCTGTGGTTCGTACGTTGGACTGCGTGCGGCCAGCAGTAACAGCCTGGTTGATCAGGCTCTGATCCAACATGAGGCCTGGTCACAGACCGGGCCGCAGGGGCGTTGACCCCTGGAACTCTCTCCAGGTATACTACAGGTATCCAGGCACTTGCGAGAAAGCTCTAATGTCTTATATTAGTTATTCAAACAAATAATGACTGTGTAAGAATAATATGCTGACGCATTTAGTTAAGATTTGGTTAACTGGTGATGCACATTACCAGAGGTACCTGTAGCCTAGGCCAAAACCCGGCAGTTAGTGACAGGCACGAATGGAGTGGAATAATGTTCGTTGCTTTTATTGTTTACTAATTTTATCCTCGTTTGTATTTTTTATTGTGTATATTATTTTTATGGCTGTGAGTGACCTACGCGGTCAAAATGCAAAGTAAATGTTAAAACTATTGTCTTACAAATGTAATGGAGTTCATTTGTACATCGTTCCATCTAACATAGAGCTTTATCAAGTAACAGTACTTAATAAAGCCTATGTTGTTTAAAACGTACAAGTAAAAGACTCCACTCGATTTTTTTTACCAACTGTATGCATATTGCTATTATTTCCACTAATAGTTATATCCAAGACTGCCTAGTTAGTCTGTCGAGTAAGGCAACTGGTCCTTTCCGTAGACAGGCGTTATGCAAGCATTACAATTCGTTGATTCCTGCCTAAGCCTCTATAAACATTTATTTGCCATTCTAGGGTAACTTAGCATAGGTTAACTTTCACAGACGCGAGGATCGTGTAGACCAAACAGACAGCAGAGGGTCGCAGTGACCAAATACAGAATGCAAGGGTTAGCGGTGACCAAAAACATGGATGCAGGGGTTGGCAGTGTATATACACTGATACACATCTCGGTAAATATACATACACCTCGGCGGATATACAGATACCTCATGGTATATGCACACTAATACACCTCGGTGTATAATAGTAAAAAAAAAACACGCCATCGTGTAAATACACATTGTGGAGAAATTTTCTCCAACCCCATCCCTTGGGGGTTGGAGAAAATTTCTCCCCACAGATACACACTTCATGGTATCTGCCTTAAAAATATAAATTCCTGTTTCTCGGCTTGAATCTGAAACATTTTAAATCCCTTACAATACTTTACTAGTATAGTAGTATGGACCAGTCGTATCATATGCCTACTAATGTATCTAGCATTGGTGAACACAAGTTGGCGAAAGAGCTTTCATCGAATTATTAACTATGGAGGGTTAATGACCCCAAGATAATCACTGAAGCTAAATGACCCAGGATAACCCAAGAAAAGCAAAATGTGGAATTTATTTCTGTTGAAGTCCTAAAGGCGAAACATTTTTTAGATACGTACAGATATTAACCTATAAGAACCTTTTTACATTGTTCCAGCCATGGTATTGTAACTTTTACTTAGGTAACTATTGCTAGGTGAACAGGGGCAGGAGAATGGAGACTTGCTCATACATCAGCCTTGCTCGAGGATTGACCCGGGGTCCTTTCCTGTGTTAGCCGAATGCTCTACCACTGAGCTAAGAATCAGCTTGGAGACTGCTAAGGGTGGATGACTAATCGTTGACGTGATGTATGTTATGACTACCCACCCGGCCACGCTTGCTCAGCTTTTCAGAATGTAAATAGTCTCATGTTGATACAGAAAATTGAACGGTAGAATCAGTTTTGTAAGCGGAAGTGTATTTACCGCATGTGCTTTGAGATACTTTGAATATGCACTTGCACAGCAAAATAACAACCACAATATTCGTTACAATATATTGTATGGCGGTTATTGGAACTTGTAATGAACGTGTTCATTGAGCGAGTGAGTGGCGCCGAGGGACCAACTGAGTAGGAACAGTGAGTGTGTGAGAGTAGAGGAGGAACCTTCTTCCCAGACGGAGTTGAGAGTTATAGGGACCCAGAACAAAAGATTCTTATGTGCTGTCCTGTCTTTGACTTGTGTAAGGCAGTGATCGAGGATATAGGTCGTACAGATGCTTGAATATGGTTAATATTCAAGCAAATGTATTGAGAAGAACACCAGATTAGAAGAAAGAACTATGGGTTATACCGCTATAGCGTCGCGAGTCAACGCTTTCTGTATAACCGTGGTTGTGATAACTTCCACACTGACGGTGTAAAGAAGGGTCTGAACATTTTCACTGTGACGGTATAAAGAAGGGACTGTGAACTGCACTGTGACGGTATAAAGAAGGGACTGTGTACTTGTAGTGGAGTACAGTGTTACTGTGTGCTGCGTACCGAGGTGAGATTCCGAGTCTAGCACCAGCCCTAAAGTTAAAAAATATTCTTAACTTATTGTTAATTGTAGCGTTGGTGCTTATATAGTGTCTATCAGCTGCCGTTTCTTATCAAGTTTGTGTAGTACTCTGAAGTGGAAACAGTACTTTGATGAGCTAGTGAAATTATAATTTTAATTATCTATTTTGTTAATATAAGCATCACTGTTAACTATTATATATCATTAAAAACTTCAAGATTAAGCACATTTAGTCAGCATAGTCATATTATTAATTTTAAGTTAATAAAGGCGTCACTTTTATTAATATTTAGTTAATAAAGTTGCCACTTTTAAATGTCTGATGTTTTTTACTATTCCTGCGCTAACATTGAAACCAGATAGTATCTTGAAATTAGATCTAATGGGATTAAAAAGACTGCTATTAAATTAATTAGTTGTACATAGCATATTCATTTTATATAGTGTAAATGCGCTAAAATCTGTATGTGAAATATTCATACGTGTGAATGATATAATTCCTTATGTTGAGAAGATTTTGTATGTATAGAAATGTAATAACTCATTCAGTACTGGCTCTTACAAATGCCGGAAATGGTGAAATACAAGCTGCAGAAGTAGAGTGCTTCATGCCAATGAAAATAAGCACTCGACTCAGTGACATAAAGTTGGCCTTGGCTTAAATAATGACACCTGTGGGTTCAGTGGCTTGTAAAGCACTAGCGGTACCGGCTCTCTGCAGCAGTAGTCAAGTCTAGGTGCGTGTGGAGGGTGTGTTGAAGCTTCTTTCCTAGAATTGTCTGGTTATGCTAGAATATTGTCACTGGAACGCTCTTGCAAATCTGAAACGCCTGGGATCATGATGGTGCTGTGTTGTTTGCCATGAGAAACAGGAACATACGATGATCAGCTTTGAGTTTTTAGTCATATTACCGTAGCTTTTTCCCCTGGCTTATGCTTCATACTGTGAAAAAAACAATCACATCGCAAGATGTAATTTTTCCATACCACTTGAATAAATACGTAAATGAATACTTTTTTGTGTCCCAAAAGATGCTCTTTTGGTTTTAGCTTGTAACTAGAAACTTAAGCTTGAATTTCGTGGACAAGCTAAAGAACATTGTACTTAGTAAATTCTCTTCCTTGTAACTAGAAAGTAAGATATAAAGTAAATAGTTTAATAAACCGAAAAGTTGAAGAATTAGACACTTGCAACATGTGGAAACGTTTCGCCAACAAGTGGCTTCCTCTGTACCCAACTCATGAAGACCCCTTGGCGAAATGTTTTCACAATTAAGATTCCCCAATGTTGCAAGTGTCTAATTCTAGAAAGTAAGAGTTTACAAACCGGACGTAAAAATTATCCTGAAACGTAATGCAGCTAAGCCTTTATTTTGAACTTCCTTTCGTTCAGGATTGAACTTTATAGACTATATAGTTCAAGCCCGAGAAAAATATAAAGTCGTGCTCTGTATTAAGTGTTGCCCTATTCATCAACAATTATCTTTTTTTGTATCCCTAAATAAACCTATTCCAAAGACAGTAAGGTCAGATAGGCAACGAGAGCCCCATCCCCCCCCCCAAAAAAAAAAAAAAAAAAAAGTTGGATATGCTACGAAGGGATTAGTGTGAGGCTGGATTCGCCACGAAGCTATTACAATGAGGTTGGGTAAGCTACGAATATGTTAGTCATGAGAGGAGCTACGTCAGGAAACGCCAGTCATAAGGAGATATACGTCAGGAAGCGCCAGTCATGAGTGATACGTTAGGACGGTGTTTTCACTGATTTTGGAAAGACTTCGTTGAGTGTGCACGGATATTGATTTTTAAGATCGGTACTTTGTTTCATACAGTTTTAGGGTACCATTACCTTTAAATTTATTGATGACACGTACGATAACTGGTGCTCTAGGGAGTATTCCAGCTTGATGAATAAGACACATGTGCAACACTTAGGTATCATTGTCGAAACGTTTCGCCTGAGTAGCTGGTTTCTTCAGTCGGATACTGGTGATTATAACACTAAAGATAGAAATGTAGAGGTAATTTTGAGGTGGTCAGTCCCTCAACCTATCTTAAATAATTTAGGTGGAGGGACTGACCACCTCAAAATGACCTCTTCACTTCTACTGTCTCCAGTGTCATATTTGCTTGTATTCGACTGAAGAAGCCTGCTGTGCAATTATTATTATTTTCAAGGGTGTTAAACCTGTCCTGTGCATGTAGCTTCGTTTCATGTGCGCGTTAATATGTTTATTATCACTGATTAATATTTGCATTTTTTTAAGTATAATACAATGTGGTCCCTTGTTGTTATTACATTCTTGGGGGAAGCGCTAAATCCGTAGGGATCATAAAGCGCCTGGGGATCGGGAGACAATCAGGATTCATCCAGGAGGGTAGCTCCAAGACCGTGGATCAAAAGTCCTTGACCAGCATCAAGGTTTCTAAGCCACACAAGTGAACACCTTGTTTTAATTAATTACAGATAATTATTTTTATATTTTAACGAATGCTTTTTTTTCTGTGGGTTTCGTGTACAGGAGAGATCAAACCCACGATGGCGGATGTGAGGGTACAGCTCAACAATGCCACCAACGGTGCTGGCAGAGTGCTGGCTGCTGGTGCTGCTGGGGCCAAGCAGGTGACCAAGCAGGTAAGCTTCCCTACCTCTGTGAACAAGCAACACAAGAATGTGCAGTTCTCTTGGTGAAGAATTACACATTCGCACGTGTCTTAATTCTTCCTCTTGTGGTATTGTATACCATAGATATACAATTCTCTTGGTGCCTGGGCCATGTTGTCCTGGGAATGAATGGGCACATGCTGAGTTAACTCCATAGTAGTAGTATTAGTCATGGGGAGTACTAAACCCTTGGGACTTAAAGCACCTTGGGGAATGAGATACATTCAGGTTCAGAACACCTTGGGGAATGATATACATTCAGGTTCAGAAGGAAGGGGAGGGCAGGTTCAATTCCTTTAATCAAGAGCCCCACACGGCATCAAAGAACCTCCCTTGAGGGGTAGCTCCATAGCAGACTTCTGCCTCAGTGACTTCTTGAATCTCATACATAGATATGACCTTGGGAAGTGGTGGTCCCAGTGGACATTGCAGACGAGAAGTAGGTTAATATGGATTGACAAGTCGTGGGTATTTTGTCTTCCTACAGCAGGAAGCATAGCTCTCAGACGACTGTCAATTGAGATCGCGCGCACACACACACACACACACACACACATCAGTGAAGAGGCGGGGCCAGGAGCTATGAATCGACCCCTGCAACCACAAATAGGTGAGTACACACACACGCACACGACATAAAATACTGCGAGGAATAGATAAGGTGGACAGAGACAAGATGTTCCAGAGAGGGGACACAGAAACAAGGGGTCACAATTGGAAGTTGAAGACTCCTTTGAGTCAAAGGGATGTTAGGAAGTATTTCTTCAGTCATAGAGTTGTCAGGAAGTGGAATAGCCTAGAAAATGACGTAGTGGAAGCAGGAACCATACATAGTTTTAAGACGAGGTTTGATAAAGCTCATGGAGCAGGGAGAGAGAACCTAGTAGCAATCAGTGAAGAGGCGGGGCCAGGAGCTATGAATCGACCCCTGCAACCACAAATAGGTGAGTACATACACGCGCACACACACACACAGTCAAATGGATGTTAGGAAGTATTTCTTCAGTCATAGAGTTGTCAGGAAGTGGAATAGCCTAGAAAGTGACGTAGTGGAGGCAGGAACCATACATAGTTTTAAGACGAGGTTTTATAAAGCTCATGGAGCAGGGAGAGAGAGGACCTAGTAGTAATCAGTGAAGAGGCGGGGCCAGGAGCTATGACTCGACCCCTTCAACCACAAATAGGTGAGTACATACACGCACGCACGCATATGCAACAGGCCTAGTGTCTAATCGACATGTGCCTAGGACAAAATGATAACTAACTAGCGCACACACACACACCTGATACCTTAGTAAGGAATCGTTCAAGACACTGTACACCATGTACGTCAGGCCCATACTAGAGTATGCAGCACCAGTTTGGAACCCATACCTGGTCAAGCACGTCAAAAAATTAGAGAAAGTGCAAATATTTGTGACAAGGTTAGTTCCAGAGGTAAGGGGAATGTCCTACAAAGAAAGGTTAAGGGAAATCGGCCTGACAACACTGGAGGACAGGAGGGTTAGGGGAGACATGATAACGACATACAAAATACTGTGTAATAGACAAGGAGGATAGAGACAGGACATTCCAGAGAGAGGACACAGAAACAAGGGGTCACAATTGGAAGTTGAAGACTCAGATGAGTCAAAGGGATGTTAGGAAGTATTTCTTCAGCCATAGAGTAGTCAGGAAGTGGAATAGTCTAGCAAGTGATGTAGTGGAGGCAGGAACCATACATAGCTTTAAGATGAGGTATGATAAAGCTCATGGAGCAGGGAGAGGGGACCCAGTAGCGATCAGTGAAGAGGCTGGGCCAGGAGCTGAGTCTCGACCCCTGCAACCATACACACACACACACACACACAGATTTATGGAGTTTTGTAAGGTAACAGAAGTAAGACACAAGAGAGAGAGGTGGGTTGATTGCAAGTTCTTGGACTGCAAGAAAGCTTTCGACAGTTCCTCACAAGAGATTAGTGCAGAAGCTAGAGGATCAGGCAAGTATAACAGGAAGGGTACTGCAATGGATCAGAGAATACTTGATAGGGAGGCAACAACGAGTCATGGTACGGGATGACATATCACAGTGGGCGCCTGTGACGAGCAGGGTCCCACAGGGGTCAGTCCTAGGACAAGTGCTATTTTTGGTATATGTGAATGACATGATGGAAGGGATAGACTCAGAAGTGTCCCTGTTCGCAGACGACGTGAAGTTAATGAGGAGAATTAAATCAGATGAGGATCATGCAGGACTACAAAGAAACCTGGACAGGCTGGACGTGTGGTCCAGCAACTGGCTCCTTGAATTTAACCCCGCCAAATGCAAAGTCATGAAGATCGGGGAAGGGCAAAGAAGACCGCAGACAGAATATAGGCTAGGTGGCGAGTATAATACCGAGCACATCTCCGGAAGCACACATCAACCAGATAACTGCTGCAGCATATGGGCACCTGGCAAACCTGAGAATATCGTTCTGATACCTCAGTAAGGAATCATTCAAGACTCTATACACCGTGTACGTCAGGCCCATACTGGAGTATGCAGCACCAGTTTGGAACCCACACCTGGTCAATCATGTCAAGAAATTAGAGAAAGTGCAAAGGTTTGCAACAAGGCTAGTTCCAGAGCTAAGGGGAATGTCCTACAAAGAAAGGTTAAGGGAAATCGGCCTGACGACACTGGAGGATAGGAAGGTTAGGGGAGACATGATAACGACATATAAAATATGTACTTCGAGGAATAGATAAGGTGGACAGAGACAAGATGTTCCAGAGATGGGACACAGAAACAAGGGGTCACAATTGGAAGTTGAAGACTCAGATGATTCAAAGGGATGTTAGGAAGTATTTCTTCAGCCATAGAGTAGTCAGGAAGTGGAATAGTCTAGCAAGTGATGTAGTGGAGGCAGGAACCATACATAGCTTTAAGACGAGGTATGATAAAGCTTATGGAGCAGGGAGTGAAGGGACTCAGTAGCGGTCAGAGAAGAGGCCCCTGCAACCACAAATAGGTGAGTACACACACACACACAAAATAGTGAGATTACAAATGCATTTGGAATTTCTCAAATTATTAGTTCCTTGATAATGTGAGAAATCACAAAGGCACTTGGAATTTCACTATTTTTTTCACAGTGGTTGTTCTGCATATTGTGATATCACCTGTTTACTGTGATCTTATTGCGCGCATATATATATACAGTGGTACCTCGACTTACGATATTTTTTCATTCCAGAATACTGTTCAAGTGCCATTCCAAACGAATTTATCCTTAAGGAATGATATAAATAGACTAGTCCTTTAGTCCCCAAATTACATACAAAAGCATTTAAATAAACTTACATAAGGGTGAGTTTGGACCATCGTAGTCAGTACCACTGTACTTGTATATATATATATATATACAGTGGACCCCCGGCTAACGAACACCCCAGAAATCGTACAATTATGTAAGTATAATATTGTAAGTGCGTGTGGAAGTGTATTTTTGGGGGTCTGAAATAGACTAACCTACGTGACATTATTTCTTAAGGAAGTAAATTCATGCGGTAACGGTAATGGCACTTGAGCAGGCTTCTGGAATGAATTTTGTTCATTAGCCGGGGTCCACTGTACTATATATAATCATTTACCAAACTGCGGCAGGCCAGGGTTTGACCCCACGACACATTGTCCCTCCTCAAGAGACAACACAATGTACATGCCATCTTATCCACTCAGCCATCGATCCTACAAAGATCACGCACCCAGCAAAGCTAGGTGTTGTTCGTAATCCGAGGACACTCGTGGCAGTGGTGTGCTCAAGGATTAATTTCAGCCTCCTCCTGTTTGAATACCCGCCTCCACAAGTAGTTTATAGCAATGAAACGACGAAACAAGTGGTTTTGAATCATTTACCAAACTGCGGCAGGGTGCATGATCTTTGTAGGATCGATGGCAGAGTGGATAAGGTGACATGTACGTTGTGTTGTCTCTTGAGGCGGGACAATGTGTCGTTGGGTCGAACTCTGGCCTGCCGCAGTTTGGTAAATGATTCAAAACCATGTACTCGCCTAGTTGTACTCACCTAGTTGTGGTTGCAGGGGTCGATTCATAGCTCCTGGCCCCGCCACTTCACTGGCCGCTACTGGGTCACTCTCCCTGCGCCATGAGCTTTATCATACCTCTTCTTATGTGTATGTATATGTGTGTGTTTGTGTATATATATACATGTGCGTAGTATATATAATATTTATTTATTTATTTAATTTTACTGGCAAGAGGCTGAATGATCACCCAAGTCAAGGAGTTCTTCAAATCTTAGAACTGCCTACCCTTCCTTTTTTTTCTTCCCTCCCTTCCTCATATCCTTTCTTACCACTGAAACATTTACTGAAGACTTTCACATGCTAGTTAGTGTATTATTAAAGAAAACAATGTCAGTACTAACTCGCAAATCTGTTTATGAAGTGAGGGTTGTCTCAACAAGTATTTGCAGTAGTTAAGTTGTGGAAGAGAAATAAGAGTAAACAAAGATACACATACTAAAAACAGATACAAAGAATGAGACACTTGTATCTTTGATGTGAGGATGAGAGAGCTTCAGTAAGAGATAGTGGTGCCTCCATAACCTTAACTACATGGTAATGATGCTGTGTGTAGTCAAGGTCAACTACTATTATTATTTATGAGGAAGATAACCTGTGAGGGTTAATACAATGCCTAGGGAATGGGAGATAATTGGGTTTGATCCAAGGAAAGAAAAGGTAGTTCCAGTGCCTTGGAGTAAAAAAAAAAACCTTCACTAGCATTAAGCCACCTTTTACCCTTCAAGGATACCATAAGTTATGTAATGCACGTTTTATTTTTTATGTGCTTTTAGAGTTTCCTTTGATTTAATGAGTACAGTACTAGTTAGTACCTTATGATATGGCTTTCCAAGAAAGCCAGTCAGGGGTATAAGTAAAAGAGTTCATATCCAGCCCATCCAAATGGATATTATGATGTTTCTAAACATTAATTGTATTTTTATTTTCAAAACTTAAGCATTAAATCCACAAGGGTCATACGGGTCACACGGGTCACACGGCGAGGGCCTGGGTTTGATTCCCAGCCAGGGCAGAAACATTGGGCGTGTTTCTTTACACCTGTTGTCTATGTTCCCCATCAGTAAAATGGGTACCTGGGTGTTAGTCGACTGGTGTGAGTCGCATCCTAGGACACTGACCTAATCTGCCCGAAATGCTCAGCATAACAAGGGACTTTCTATATAGTAGTATGTCACTGATGTCAGCTAGGCCTGTATACCATGTACATGTACTTGTAGTAAATAAATAAATAAATGGTAGGATGAAAACTATAAAACTGTTGTATATGAGATTATTTTAGAGGAATACACTTGAACATTCATCCTTTTTCACTTTGTTAATTTACTTTAATCTCCAGATTTGTCAATTTGTTATTTTTTTTTTCTCAACAAACTGGTCATATCCCACCGAAGCAGAGTGACCTAAAAAGAAAAACAAAAGTTGTTCTTATTAAATTTAGTGATTTATACAGGAGAAGGGGTTACTAGCTCCTTGCTCCTAGCATTTTAGTCCCCTCTTACAAAGTGCAGCAATCCTACCATCATGTAAAACAATTACAGGTTTCCATTTCACACACACTTGGCAGGACGGTAGTACCTCCCTGGGTGGTTGTCTACCAACCTACTACATACCTAGGACTCGTTAAATTAAATTTGACTGTTATTCCAGGACTAGTACACAAATCTTTGACTGATTTGGTGTCTCCACAGCCACCTCACTGTTTTTGGTATATCATTAACCACTCAGTACATCATCAACCACTCACTACACAGCTCTCAGTACATCAACAACTTCTCATTCCACTATTTAAGGACCACAACTTCTTCAGTGTTCCACTACACAAAAACCACATCAACCTTTCACTTCAAGGCTTCACTACACAAGGACCACAACCTATCACACACCAGTACTCAACTACACAAAGACCACATCAACCACTCCAGTACTCACAGGACAAGAAATAGAAAACGTTGTTCAGAAAATTAACCCCAGAGATTTAATAACATGGTAATCCAATAAAGTCGAGCATTGTGATCTATTTCCTTAGGAGTCTATAGGTCGTCCCAAAGAATGTAACTTGGTCACTAGCCTAACACCCAGGTATCCATTTACTGCTAAGTGAATAGGGACAGCCGGTGTTAGGAAACTTTTCCTGATGTCTTACACCACCCAGGGTTGAACCCAGGTACTTGGATTGTTAGCTGAATACTCTATACTGAGCTGTGAGGTGTTACATCCTATCAGCTAGTTTTATTACTGTGTGTGTTTC
Source organism: Cherax destructor (assembly GCA_009830355.1). Classification (NCBI taxonomy): domain Eukaryota; kingdom Metazoa; phylum Arthropoda; class Malacostraca; order Decapoda; family Parastacidae; genus Cherax; species Cherax destructor. The sequence continues at coordinate 53,725 of WNWK01002881.1, read as the reverse complement.
ATTCCTATCCTCTGGGCAATAGTCAAACTACTTAGGCACATAATGCTTGTTACATCAGCTTCCTCGCTGTTTTCCATTTCATATAGGAAAATGTACTTTAATTTCATTAAGAAACTCCTCATAAACTTGCACTCCCCGTGGCCTAGTGGACAAAGCTCTTGCCTCACAGTGAGTGTCTGTGGTTCAATTCCTGGCCGGGTGGTAACATAAGGCGTGTTTCCTTACACCTGCTGCCCCCACTCGCCTAGCAAGTAAGTAGGTACCCAAGTGTTGGCCTACTGGTGTGGGTTGCATCCAGGGGGACAAAATTGAAGGACCCTAGTGGAAATAAGACAGTCCTCAATGACTCACTGATTTTCTCGGGTTATCCTGGGTGGCTAATCCTCTGGGTTAAAAATCCAAACAAAATCTCATCTTATCCATGTATAGCACATTCCTTCAAAAAAATAAACTTAATGTTTTACTCTTTGCAGGGAATCAAGACCCTGACGCAGCCGATGGAGATGTCCAAATTTGGATGGTTTGATGTCTTGACAGCCTTGCTCTCCATGGGGATGTTCTATTTCGATGTGACATCTGATGCTCTGGTGGCGTATTATATGTACGACGATCCAGAAACCAAGGCTTGGTTCCTCACCACACTCTTGCTGCTAGGTGAGGCTGTGATTTGTTTTATAGTGATATAAAATGTAAAAATATGGATAAAGGGGGGCTAGCATGAAGAGAAAGGGGGTTCATTTAAGGGAGGTGAAGAACCTGCATGAGAAGCAAAGGACCTGAAGGGACAAAGGAAAGGGACCAACAGAACCACCATTGTAAAGGAGGGACCAATAGAACCAGCAGTGGTAAGGGAGAGAACCAGTAGTGGTAAAGGAGGGACCAGCAGAACCAGTAGTGGTAAGGGAGGGACCAGCACAGCCAGCAGATCTGGTAATAGTAGGGTAGGGAACTATAGTGGCCAACACAGAAGGATAAGAACTTGCAGATAAGGAAATGGACCTGTGGGTTAGGGTAGGTGGTGTGTAGGGTGGGGGCAAGTATTGCATGATAGGGATTGTGACTGCAATAGACAAAAGTAACTCAATTGACAACTTAATAGCTGAAAGAAAAGGTATGGGCAATGGCACGTACAAGTAATAATACAGTATGACGCACTGCCTTTCTTGGGTTATCCTGGGTGGCTAACCCTCCAGGGTTAAAAATCTGAACGAAATCGTATCTCTTATCTTACCAAGCATTTAAGTGTGAGAACTTAAGTGGGATTGAGCAAATGAACCAGTGTTTAACTGTCTACTAAGCTAGTATCATTAATATAATAGTTTTTAAAAATGCTCTAAAGTTTGAGGAGTACAGCCAGAGGTGTGCAGAGGTCTGGTGATGACTGGGGCCAACTCCTTGATTGTATGCCCCAAAGACTAGAGTATAAGGCCTAGTACTGAGAAATATTATGAGAAAGGGAGATATTTTGAATATGTAGACACAGATGAAACATGAAATAAACACTTTATTCGATTTAAATATATATCAGCCAAATTTATTAAGTTCTTTTTCCAAAATGATACCTCCTGTCAGAAAACACTTCAACTACTTCACTTTTTACATCAGCTATGAGAAATTCTTTTTCATTGCTTATTAAAGCCAGGTTGGTCAGTCGCTCCTGTGACATTGAAGTCCTCAGATATGTTTTTATTAATTTCAGTTTTGAAAATGACCTTTCACAACTTGTGACTGAAAATGCGATTGTAAGCTATAATCTGTATGAAACACACAGTCAGAAAGACATCCCTCCCATACTGCAGTAAAGACTTCAGAGCATCTTTAGGATCAGGGGGGAATTCTATTCCCTCCAGCTCGAAGGAGCATCACAAAATCAATAATTTTGTCATATAACTGAATGGCTGCCACATCATTATCATAATAATTTGCAGTCTGAGCATTCCTTTTTTAATTTCTCTCTTGTTCATCTTCAATTACTACTGAATTCAAATTCAGAAGAAATGAAAATTGGTCACTGAGTCCTTGTAGACAGACACTGCGGTCTTCAATTTCCATTTTTAATCGGTTCACAATCTCTACCATTACTCTATTCATTTCTTTTTGTGCCGTCAGTCCACTATCTCTTGCTGCCTGTCCAGGCATTATTCTTCTTCTCCTTGTTCGTGCAATTGGTATTCCCCAATTTTCACAATACAGTGGACCCTCGGTTAACGAATACCCCGGAAATCGTGCAATTATGTAAGTATAATTTTGTAAGTTCTTGTGGAAGTGTAGTTTTGGGGGTCTGAAATAGACTAACCTACATGACATTATTTCTTAAGGACGTAAATTCGTTCGGTAATGGCACTTGAGCAGGCTTCTGCAATGAATTTTTTTCGTTAACCGAGGGTCCACTGTATTTATTAGCCAAATGCATTGCATTGTGGATAATTTCGTCATTCTTCAAATTCAAGATATGATTATTATTATAATCAAAAGAAGCGCTAAACCACAGGGGTTATTCAAGATATGAATAAGTCCTTTTAGATCATAAGAAGCTTCATGGAACCCCATTTTTGGATCCTGCAAACGTTTTGAGACTTCTCCACTGATGATAAAACTGGGTACCAAAAATTTAATGAAGGTATAAACGGGAACTGTTGAATAGAGTTCAGTAGTGATCCTGCATCAGATTTGGTTTCCCTTGAAAATTTTTCCAACAGGTGTTGAAGGCTTGCAATAACGTTGTCACATTCTTTGTGGATTACTTGCACAGCATCATGGCAGGAACTCCATCTTGTGTCATAGTGTCTTTTCACAGTCCGAGTGACAAATTATTTTAACACTTCCCAATGAGAAGTAGATGAAGAAAAAAAAGTAAAGGGTTTTTCCAGAATGCCAAAAAATGTAACAACAGGTTGCACCTCACTTGCATAGACACAGGCCAAATTGAGGCTGTGGTTCTCGCAGTTCACAAACACAGCTTTTAGGTTAACTTCAAGAATTTTTTGTTGAACACCTCTGCCTCTGTAGTGCGGTGAGCCTCCAAAAATTGATTTATCACTGCTGAAATTTCAAAATCACTATCTTATTTCCCTCTCTAATTGGATGCCCTCCCCATTTGGATGCCTAGGGCCAACCCTCTGCATGCCACTGAGTACAGCTGGAATTGAACCCAGATCTCTAGCATTGATTTTCATGTTGTAATTTCAGTTTAGATATTATGTGATGCCTTTTTGTAGGTTTGGTATGGTATATGGGCATGTTATTCCAACACAGGCAAATGTTGTATTACTATTATATTCATGGAGAAATGCTAAACCTATACGGGTCACAGCACCTGGAGAATGAAAAATAATAAGGGATCATCCAATTCCTGCCTTCACGTGCCTTCAACATTCTGTGGAGAGGGAGCATGGACACAGGGGTCATCCCACACTCAATAAAAACAACAGATATAGCCCAATTCTACAAAGGTAGTAAAGTAATTGCAGAGAACTGCAAACCGATAGCACTAACATCCCATATCATAAAAATCTTTGAAAGGGTTCTAAGAAGCAAGATCGCCAACCACCTACATACCCTCAGTTACACAACCCAGGGCAACATGGGTTTAGAGCAAGTTGCTCCTGCCTGTCCAGCTACTGGACCACTATGACAAGGTCCTGGATGCTATAGAGGATAAATAAAATGGGGATGTAGTATACACAGACTTTGCGAAAGCCTTCAACAAGTGTGACCATGGTGTAATAGCACACAAAACGCGTGATAAAGGAATAACAGGAACAGTTGATAGATGGATCTATAACTTCCTAACAAATAGAACACAGAGTAAAGTCTGAGGCAGCTACGGTGAAAAGCTCTGTTCCACAAGGCACAGTACTCACTCCCATCCTATTCCTCATCCTCATATCTGACAGAGATGTAAGCCATAGCTCCATGTCTTCCTTTGCGGATGACACCCGTATTGCCATGACAGTGTCCTTCATCGAAGACTCCGCAAGACTCCAAGCGGACATCAACCAAATCTTCAAATGGGCCACTCAAAACAATATGAAGTTCAATGAAGAGAAATTTCAACTTCTCAGATATGGAAAACTTGAAATTAAAACTGTATCAGGGTATACAAATTTTAACCATACAATAGAGTGAAAAAGTAATGTGAAGGACCTGGGAGTGATAATGTCAGAGGATCTCGCCTTCAAAGACCACAATAATGTACCTACTGCATCTGGTAGAAAAATGACAGGATGGATAATGAGAACTTTCAAAACTAGGGACGCCAAGCCCATGATTCTTCAAATCGCTTGTTCTCTCTTGGCTGGAATACTGCTGTACACGAACTGCCCCCTTCAAGGCAGGCAAAATTGCCAACCTGAAGAGTGTACAAACTTTCATGGCACACATAAGTATGATAAAGCACCTAAATTACTGGGAACGGTTGAAGTCCCTTGATTTGTATTTCCTGGAATGCAGGCGAGAAAGGTACATGATAATATACACTTGGAAAATCCTAGAGGGATTAGTACCAAACTTGCACACGAAAATCAATCCCTATGAAAGCAAAAGACTCGGCATGAGATGCAACATTCCCCCAATGAAAAGCAGGGGCACCACGAGTACACTGAGAAACAACACAATAAGTGTCAGGGGCCCAAGACTGTTTAACTGCCTCCCAGCATACATGAGGGGGAATACCAATAGACCCATGGCTGTCTTCAAGAAGGCGTGGGACAGGCTCCTAAAGTCAGTACCTAACCAGCCGGGCTGTGGTTCATACGTCAGTTTGCATGCGGCCAGCAGTAACAGCCTGGTTGATCAGACCCTGATCCACAATGAGGCCTGGTCTCAGACCGGGCCGCGGGGACGTTGACCCCCGAAACCCTCTTCAGGTATACTCCAGGTAAGAGCCTGTCACTAGCAATAGCAGTCCAAGTAATTTTTACAATAAATTTTTTTCAACTTTTCACTGATTTCCTTAAAATGATATTATAACTTAGGGTTTGTTTTGTTTTTATTTGCAGTAATAAAAATGTACCAAGAATAATGGATATATTATGGGATAATTATTTTTTTTCAGTCATACCTCTGGTGGTGGTGAATTCATTTAGTTTGTATTGGTATTGGTTTGACGAGAATGTTTGCGAGTCGGAGGGAATGTGCTACAAGTTACCAAAATCCAGTCGCTGGTTATGGGCATTTAGAATTATTGCTCACATCTGTCTTCAGGGTAGCATCCTCAGGTAAATATGTCATAATTTTTTTGGTGAAAATGAAAATGAAATGAAAATGTTTATTTCCTTGCAAAGCTTACAATGTGTGGTTTATATTTTTATAATAATTACAAAGAAGGCCACTAGCATACCTTGGTATTTTGGGCAGACTAATCCTAATTCTTACTCTATATTGACTATATTGACATGTTGTGGATCAGTACATTTTAACATGCATTGTTGCATACTGATATAAAAGTTAGGTAACTTAAGTGATTAATTAGATTTATAATAGTGAGGTAGTACAAAACATATAATACAGCCTCTCCTCACTTAGCGACGTACTCGTTTATCGACGACTCGGACTTATGACGGGCTCTCTGATCAGTATGCATGCCTAAATATTAGAGCTGATTTCCTCTATTCTGTTTATTACAGTATACAGTAAACTGCTGTATAAACATTTAAAAATATACCAGAAATGTTATAAATGGTGCAAGGTGACATTAAAACAATATCAAAGATGTTGACACAAACTCACTATATTATAGTATGCTCCTCACTTAGCTACGAATTCGTTTACAGATGTGGTCTTAGGAACGGAACTCCGTTGTTAAGTGAGAAGAGGCTGTATTACAATTGGTAAATTTAGTAATGGGAATGGTTATGTCTTGGCATGATACACTGTTTCTATTAAATCTTCTGTATTGGGAGAGTATCTTAGGCAAACTTAGGACTAACTTAAGATTTATTAGGCAATAGCTATATAGTGGAACCTCTGCTTACGAGTTTAATCCGTTCTATGACCTAGCTCGTAACCTGATCTGCTCGTATGCTGAGTCAATTTTCCTCATCTAAATTAATTGAAATGCCATTAATCCGTTCCAGCGAAATTCCTGCTCTTGGGAGGCAGGACAAAAATACTTCAATATGACACTAATATCAACTGTACGGCTTATTTATCTATCACAATTCATCTAATATGACATAATAAACAATATAATTAACATAGAAGCATGATATATACTCTAGAATGAATAAAATAGGCCATAATATGGCGAGTGGTGGCAGTGGCGTCCATTCTCTCTCTCGCTGACTATATCTTCCCATGCTTCATAAATAAGAAATTTTGTATAAAAACATAATAAGAGAATGTAAAGAAATAAAGTGATTTTATAAAGTGCACGTACGCTGGCGGAGGTGGAGGTGGAGAATGGAAGATAGGCTACTTGTTACTAGCTCCTACTGCCACACCACACCTCACTTGTTTATCTATGATTTCATGCTATAATTCCATGGACATCATCCTCTTTTTCTTCTCAGCACTGTCCTTTGCACTTACTTTCTTAGGACCCATGGTTAGAAAAAAAAAAATTTGCCAATAATAACACGAGAAATGCTTCCATGGCAACATAAATACATTGCACAGCTCAGCTGATGTGGCGTTGGCTGTGCCACCTAGTGGCGATATTATTATTATTATTATTAATTTAGGGAACTGGAGCACAGATCCAATTCCCTAGATCAAGAGCCCCTCACCAGCGTCGAGGAACCACCCTTCAGGGGGAAGCTCGCAACCTGAATTTTGGCTCGTATCCAAGAGCAAAAAGTCGACCGAGTGACGGCTCGTATCCTGAAAAACTCGCATGGTGGGGCACTCTTAAGCAGAGGTTCCACTGTATTAGGAATTTTATGTTTACAGTCATTTGAGTGAGTGTAAGTGTAAATTAGGGGTGATTATAGATAACGAGAGTATACGTACATTACTAAAGTTAAAAAGAGAAACTTTTGTTTTTCTCTTTGGGCCACCCCGCCTTGGTGGGAAACGGCCGATTTGTTGAAAGAAAAGAACGAAAGAGAGTAAGTCTTATTTTGTTTTGGATGTGTTGTGGTGGTTTTCATTTCGTTAGCTGATGATGGGGTGTGTTAGGGAGATAAGATGTTTTTTACCGGTAGTTTTAAAAATGGTGGTTGAGTCTGCGATTCTAGAGTTTTCAGGCACAGAGTTCCAGATTTTAGGCCCTTTTATGTACATCATATTTTTGTAGAGATCTATCTGGACACAGGGAATGTCATAGAGATTTTTGTGTCTGGTATTGTCTCTGGCTCCTGTTGCAACTATCAAGAAAGTGTTTTAGTTCAGGGTTAATATTAGAATTTATGGTTTTGTAAATGTAGGTTGCACAGTAGTAAGTGTGAATATTCTGTACAGTGAGTAAGTTTAGGTCTTTGAAGAGTGGGGGAGGGGGGTGTTGTCTAGCATTGGATTGCGTGATTTCATTGCTTGATGCCTAATGTTAGAGTAGATCAGAGACTGACACTGTATGAACAATACAGTACCTCTTAGTTTTAGTTTATATTTGCTTTATTAACCAAATGATATTTAAAAGGTAGAAAGTTAAAAGTGAACATAGATAAGAGTAAGGTGATGAGGGTATCAAACGATTTAAATAAAGAAAAATTGGATATCACATTGGAGAGAGGGATTATGGAAGAAGTAAATGTTTTCAGATATTTGGGAGTTGATGTGTCAGCAGATGGGTTTATGAAGGATGAGGTTAACCATAGAATTGATGAAGGAAAAAAGGTGAGTGGTGCATTGAGGTATCTGTGGAGACAAAAAACGTTATCCATGGAGGCAAAGAAGGGAATGTACGAAAGTATAGTGGTACCAACACTCTTATATGGGTGTGAAGCATGGGTTGCAAATGCTGCAGCGAGGAGGAGGCTGGAGGCAGTGGAGATGTCCTGTCTAAGGGCAATGTGTGGTGTAAATATTATGCAGAAAATTCGGAATGTGGAAATTAGGAGAAGGTGTGGAGTTACTAAAAGTATTTGTCAGAGGGCTGAAGAGGGGTTGTTGAGGTGGTTTGGTCATTTAGAGAGAATGGATCAAAGTAGAATGACTTGGAGAGCGTATAAATCTGTAGGGGAAGGAAGGCGGGTAGGGGTCGTCCTAGAAAAGGTTGGAGGGAAGGGGTAAAGGGTTTTGTGGGCGAGGGCTTGGACTTCCAGCAAGCATGTGTGAGCGTGTTAGATAGGAGTGAATGGAGACGAATGGTTTTGGGACATGACGATCTGTTGGAGTGTGAGCAGGGTAACATTGTGTGAAGGGATTCAGGGAAACCAGTTAATTGATTTAGTTGGACTTGAGTCCTGGAAATGGGAAGTACAATGCCTGCACTTTAAAGGAGGGGTCTGAGATAGTGACAGCTGGGAGGGACTTTTCTCAGCTGTAGTATCTGAGCTCCTCTGCAAAGACAGTGATTATGTATGAGTGTGGTGAAAGTGTTGAATGATGATGAAAGTTTTTTCTTTTTGGGGATTTTCTTTCTTTTTGGGTCACCCTGCCTCGGTGGGAGACGGCCGACTTGTTAAAAAAAAAAAAAAAAAAATTTAAAAGGATAAAACCGTGCATAATTCACAGTATATTTTCACTGGTGAATAAATGTACTGGACATTACTTTTTCTTTCAACATGGCAAAAAAGGCTCTTCTTGCTTGCATGGTCAATGTTGTTCAAGTTCCATCACTTTGTTGTAAAACTCAATGTGCTCACTTGTGCTCATCCATGAACGACTGCCCAACTAATAACCTGTGATATTTTTGGTGTCTCTCACTATTTTGTCAAGCTCAAAATGATGTATGTACTTCTGTTTAATCATCAATAACAGTACAACAAAACAACTTTATTTCTTTTCTGCAGTATACAAATGTAGTTCTTCTTTCAACAAACTGGCCGTATTCCACTGAAGCAGGGTGGCCCAAAAAGAAAAACAAAAGTTTCTCTTTTTAACTTTAGTAATGCATACAGCAGAAGGGGTTACTAGCCCCTTGCTCCTGGTATTTTAGTCGCCTCTTACGACACACATGGCGTACGGAGGAAGAATTCTGTTCCACTTCTCCATGGAGATAATGTAGTGTACATGTAATAAAATATTGTTAAGAACAAAAAGCCACTAGCATGCGGTCCATTTTGGACAGACTAATCGTAATGCTTTACAAACTACTTAAGAACTAGTTATAGGTTATTGAGTAGGAGTTTTTTAATAACAGAAAATGTAAACCTGTTTTTTATTCAGATCATTTAAAGATTTCTGATTGATTTTCATTCTTTTTTTGGGTGCTGACATTTAAGGAGCAATTGATTATGAGTTATTAAAGGTATCAAATGAAGCTAAACATATCTTTGCCAGTTGCAAGTGTTAAACATTACTTTAGAGGCAGTGTAGAACTTATTTTTGTTGAGGTCCATTCTCTTACCTGTTACCTATGTGGAGGGACTCCAGTTCTGAATATTGCTTTCTACTTTTCAACACTTTTCTTGGTTAAGACACATGTGCAACATCTGGGTATCTTTATAATAATAATAATTTTTATTTCATCGCAATTTTACATAGAGATTTACATAGAAGTGCAAGGAGAACCACTGACATGCCAGGGCATAACGGGCAGCTTAATCTAAAAACTTATGGACTATGTACATAATATTTGATAGATTGATGGGAATTTGATTTGCTTAAACATTGGGCAGATTACAATATGATGATATTTCATTTGGCAAATTATAATATGGTGACACTACATTGCAGCAAGTGTTTAGTGAAAACTGAAATTATTTTTATGAAAATGACATTGAGTATTTTTTTAAAGTAATTTACAGAATGCATATTTAGTTTATGGTGAGTAGGTGGTAATATTACAATGTTATAATAGTACAAATTGAGATTATCTTATAGGAAAAAAATACTGAGTATTTTTTAAAGTAATATTATCGTACATAATAATAATAAAAATGGAATTATCTTATAGGAGAAATAACAATGAGTATTTTTTGAGTATGAGTATTTAGGTAAGGGTGAGTAGGTGGTTTTTGAGTAGAGTCTTAAAATGAGGTAATTAGTCCCTCATCTTTTGTATATAGTTCTACTGTCTTGAAGTTATGTCCTAGAATCTGTATTGATAAAGCCACTGAATGGCGAAACATCTACAATAAAGATACCCAGATGTTGCACATGTGTCTTAACTTTCATCTTGTCGGTATTGTATACCTTTCTTGCACAACACTTTTCTCACAGTTCACATAGCACCTGACAATGCTTATATTGGCAAATGAATAATCATACACATTTTTCTTCAAATTCTCCAGTAAAAGACTTATTACCTTAGTCTTTCCACTGAAATTCAACAAACACTTCTGTAAATGTGTCACCTCATAAATCTTCAAAGAGGGTGCATCATCTGGATTTTTTCCATCTCTAATAAGCACTTCAGTAGATTTAAGTCAGGTGGCTTTTATCTTTTAGCTTGTCCATCTTTCTTCCCAGTAGTTTATTTTTACCTTTAGCTACTCGTATTATTTGTATTCCATACAGATATGAATGATTATTAATGCAGATTTTTTGTGGGGACTTTATAATATGTTCCAGAATGCACTCTTGTGTTCTGCTTTTTTCAAGCTTCAGGATTTTTCGAGTACTAGTACTTAAATTATTTGATTTGATTTTCTTACAGGTCATTGGATGTGATATACTATGGCATTCAGAGTGTAAGGAAAGGGTCATTGGTGCCCAGCAATGACCACAATCATCACAGAAGAAATGGGACACCAGATCAGAGCAAAATTGATGAGGACCACACAGGTGTTACAAATGGTGAATATAGCTGTTTCTTTTATAGTAGTGTATTATTATATTTGTGTGGCAGCATTAAACCAGTAATGGGGAGGTTAATAGGTCATACAGTGCCTGAGGAATGAAAGGGAATTGGACTTGACCAAAAAAAGGGGGAGTTCTCTTGTAGAAATTTAATGTAAAGAATTTATCTTAATTAATTAATTATTACATTATTGGTACACAAATATTATAGTATTTCACCAGCTATCCTAATTACAGAAATATGTTAGATGAGATTTATGCATATATATCAGTGAGTTTTGAAAATTGAAAATGGCATTCATTAAAAACATACACAGTAGGGCCCACGGTGCCCCGTGGCTTGGTGGCAAAAGCTCTCACTTCACACGGTGAGGGTCCAGGTTTGATTCCCGGTGAAGGGGTGGAAACATTGGATGTGTTTTCTTACACCGGTTGTCTATGTTCACTCATCAGTAAAATGGGTACCTGGGTGTTAGTCGACTGGTGTGGGTCACATCCTGTGACAAAACTGACCTAATTTGCCCAAAATGCTCAGCATAACAAGGGGCTTTCTATATAGTAGTATGTGTTAGGGAAATGGACTCCTAAGATTAATGAACTGTAATTAAGCTACTTAGCTTATTGATGAATCCACGACTTCGCAGCTGTCCCCAACGTCATTATAGAGGATTCAGTGTTTCCATCCCCTTGGGCTGTTAAATAAAAGGTATTAGTGTAAAAATAATTGCCCCAGAGGAGCGTATGCCCATATAATCAGTCATTGAATGGACTGAAATGAACACTCACTTGTTTGGACTTAAAAGTCCACGCATTACCGCCGTCAGTAGATAAATTTTGATGTCCCTGCCCCACAAGAACTGCGCAGTCTCCTGCTCGATAAAAACACCAAAACTTACCTTGCTCGTTGTAACATGAGCAATGGTGTTGGCACCACCATATACGGCGGGAAATGCTGTCTTGTTTGTAGAATGTCGCTGATGAGTCACCGTCTTGTTCGATGATACAGTCGCGATTGTCTCTCTACATTTGGCTTTTTGCAGTAGTTACTAACAGAAGCTGCGCACACTTCTCTGGAATATACCGCTATTTAATGATTAATTATCACTAAACACGCTGGAACAGAGTTCTTATCCGCTTTCCCGGCGTTAGTGGAGATTGATAAGAGGTCAAGGCGCACGGCAAAGGTCTTTTTGTTAGGTCAATGCCCGCCGCAAGCTCCCGTCCCCTCTGGCTGGTTTCTTAACACTTTCAGGGTCCAAGGCCATTTTTGGAAGGGGGTGCCAGTGTCCAAGAATTTAAAAAAAAAAATTCTTATTTTTTCTTATGAAATATTAGAGAATCTTTTTCTGAAGGTAATAAAACAAAAAATACGAAATTTGATTGAAAATTGACGAAATTATGCTCTCGCGAATTTTGATGTGTCAGTGATATTTACGCATCGGCGATTTTGCCGACTTTGACTCCCATTTTAGGCCAATTACATTATTCCAGTCGACCAAATTCTTAGCTATTTCACTAGTATTACTTCTATTCTATCGATTGAGCACAAGAAATTGCCCAGTCAACTGTTTCAACTCCAAAATAAAGTGATTGGAAATTGGTAATTTAGCCAATTTAACTCAAAGTTCAAAATATTCCAATTTCAAAATAGGGTGCAGAATAAACAATGCAGGCATTTCTGGCTCTAAACTAACATTTCCTCTGTTCATTAGTTATAATAATAATAATAATAATAATAATAATATTTTTATTTGGACATGATACAAAGAATTACATTTTGTTATTGAGATTACATGAGGTGTACATGCCAAAAGCCCCTAGTATGCAGGGCATTTTGGGCAGACTTAAAATTAAATTAAAACTAAATTGTAAGAATTTTTGTAGATAGTATACAATGAGTAAAGGTGAGTATTTAAGCTATGAAATTTGAACATAGTTTAGACATGACATTTTTTAAACAGTTTTGTACTTTTGTCTTCATTATAAAATTAATTAAATCAGATTAAACAAATTAAAGCAATAATAATAATAAAATAATAAAAAGTTATGGTTGATAATTTATAAAATAAGTAAAGTTGCATATCTAAGTTATAAAGTTTGAATATAAGTTGAACATATCAATTAATTGTAGCAATTTATTGTAGCAATGCAACTAATTGAGTGAGATAACAATTTAAAACAATTAATTGCATTGCAGTTAGTTTACGTGGTCATTATAATGTAAGTGTTGTGGGAATAATTAGCTAAGTATGTATTATTCATAACAGGTTTTACATTCATTCATTCGTTCATTCATACATTACATTGAATTGATTAGTCAGGTTTTACGTTAAGTGATTATTCTACTTTGCTGGGAATGTTTGATATGGAGCAATTAGCTTTGGGTGAGAAGGTGGTTTTTTAGCATCGTTTTGAATTGGGGTACAGGTAGGGTTTCTTTGGCAATGATAGGTAATGAATTCCAAATTTTCGTGCCTTTTATATGCATTGAGTTTTTACATAGTGTTAGGTGGACACGGGGAACATCGAGGAGTGATCTGTGTCTAGTGTTATGGTCATGTGTCCTGTTAAAATTAGTAAGGAGAAGTTTGAGTGGTGGGTTAATATTTGCATAGAGTGTTCTATGTATGTAATAGGCACAGTAAAAAGTATGGATGTCTTGTATGGTGAGTAAGTTACGTTTTCAGTCTTTACAAATGAATTCCATTTTGATGTTTTATACGGCCCTGCCTATATTGATGTGTAGTATATGTAGTATATGTAGTACTGTATTCTGTATACCTAAGAATCAAACAAGTACACAGCTGTATAGGTTTTGATGCATAAAATAATGACTTTTACTTGTAGGAAGCAACTAACGTATATGAAGAGATAGAGGATTGCTCAGAAAATGATTGATGAAGAAAATAGAGAGACAGTGCTAGAACATGGAGAATACTTACAGATCACTATAAGTTGTTATACAAGACAAGACCAAAATCTTTATTTCTGTAAAGTGGAGCACAGTATATTATACAATAGGGTGATTGACATAATGAATTTTTATTCAAGCCAAAAAATGGAAGATTTACTGTTATGCAATATTATAATAATTGTACAAATAATATCACCACATTTGTGAACATATATTAGACCCACCAGCTGGCGCGTATTAGACATGTGAGGTCATTTGTTTACTCTTGAACATCGGCAAACATTTAACATTTCCGCTACTTTGAGCTCAGTTTCAAGCCATTTCCAGTACTAAAACCAATCAAAATCATCTCTATTTTGTAATATATCTTCCATTCTATCAAATGAAACCAAGAAATTGCAAATATAACTATAAAAAGTATACGAAAAAACACTGCAAAGTCACTGTTTTAATCGAAAATTACGGTTTCAGTTTTTTTTCTCTCATTATGCACTGTGTGCTGCAGGATTTGTTTTATGTGGTTCACACTTACCACATAGATGTATTCTCTCATATCTAGGCCCAAATTTACTGCTCAAAGCTTTTCTGAGTGAGCTGAGCTCATGACGTAGAACTACGGTTTGGACACAGAACTCAAAGCCGTAGAACTACGGCACGAACCCTGAAAGGGTTAAGTCAATCTGACGCCCGCTTCTCCGCCCCTGCTGGTTTGCCTCGTTTCACTGACCTAAGCACAGTTCCCCACTTGCTAAACCTACAGAAAGCAACGCAGAATGCTTGATTTCTTGCCATCTCTAGGCCCAGGCGACTGTGTATGTATCTTTAACATGATAATAAAGTGGGTGTAGAATGTCCTTAGTTTTCCTACTGCCATAAAAGAGTGATTTTCAATCATTAACTCACACTCTTTGCAACACTGGTCAGCCATCACGTGACTTCCTGGCTTCTTGGGTCCGTTCATCTGTTACTAATTGAATTGTTGACCAGGAAGTCAGACGCGTCTGGCCCTTTCCAAGGGCAGGGCCCTTGAAAAGGTTGAAAGGGCTGATAATCCCCTCTCTCTTGGAGAATTTTCTCCACAGTATGTCATTGATGTCAGCTAGGCCTGTATACCTTGTACATGTACTTGTAGTAATAAAGATATTATTATTATGATACGGCAGGTTAGGTTCCAGGCTACCGCCAGGAAGTTGACATCACCAGAAAGCAGAACGCCATTTTTTCCACTTATAAATGCATATAAATACCAGATAACAAGTTTACACTAGCATATATTAAGTTATCAGTAGAACTAGGCATTAAAAACAATAAAAAGTAAAATGCACACACAGTATACCTGGAGTCTACCTGGAGAGAATTCCAGGGGTCAACGCCCCCGTGGCCCGGTCTGTGACCAGGCCTCATTACTTACCTTAAAATATTTGTAGTCTTAATGTAGGGTGAGAGGTAAGTAAACGAGATAAAACGGATAAACGAGAGAGAGAGGGAACGAATAAATAAGAGGAGAGAGACGCGGAGGATGTAAACAAACAGATGAACGCATCTGGTTTTGGTTGATACACATTCATCTACACATAACATCTTACATATATGTTAATTTATTCTACTGTGGGGTGTACTTATGTTTATATGTTATGTAGCGTGTTTATTACATATATAATTTTAATAAAAATATAGATGGATTAACGAAAATGTTTATATTAACGTAATATATGACATTTAATGCGCCTCGGTGATTATTATTGCATATTATTATCATTAATAATATGGCCACAGTGATTATTGCGTATTATTGTTATTATTATTAATATGACGTCATCAAGACTAATAAGACACTTAGTGATTTTAATGTGTACCTGCATGCCAGTACAGTGTGTAAGTTTACTTAGGTACAGGTACACAAGTATAATTATCATAGTACAGTGGTACCTCGACTTACGATATTAATCCGTCAGAGAGGGCATATCTTAAGACGAAACAATCGTTAAACGAATCAATTTTCCCCATAAGAAATATTTTTATTTATTATTAACACATCGGCCGATTCCCACCAAGGCAGGGTGGCCCGAAAAAGAAAAACTTTCATCATCATTCACTCCATCACTGTCTTGCCAGAAGGGTGCTTTACACTACAGTTATAAAACTGCAACATTAACACCCCTCCTTCAGAGTGCCGGCACTGTACTTCCCATCTCCAGAACTCAAGTCCGGCCTGCCGGTTTCCCTGAATCCCTTCATAAATGTTACTTTGCTCACACTCCAACAGCACGTCAAGTATTAAAACCATATGCCTCCATTCACTCCTATCAAATACGCTCACACATGCTTGCTGGAAGTCCAAGCCCTCGCACACAAAACTTCCTTTACCCCTCCCTCCAACCTTTCCTAGGCCGACCCCTACCCCGCCTTCCCTCCACTACAGATTTATACATCTCGAAGTCACTCTGTCTCGTTCCATTCTCTCTACATGTCCAAACCACCTCAACAACCCCTCCTCAGCTCTCTGAACAATCGTTTGGTAATCCCGCACCTCCTCCTAATTTCCAAACTCCGAATTCTCTGCATTATATTCACACCACACATTGACCTCAGACATGACATCTCCACTGCCTCCAGCCTTCTCCTCGTTGCAACATTCATCACCCATGCTTCACACCCATATAAGAGCGTTGGTATAACTATACTCTCATACATTCCCTCTTTACTTCCATGGACAAGGTTCTTTGTCTCCACAGACTCCGAAGTGCTCCACTCACCCTTTTCCCTCATCAATTCTATGATTCACCTCATCCTTCATAGACCCATCCGCCGACATGTCCACTCCCAAATATCTGAATACATTCACCTCCTCCATACTCTCTCCCTCCAATCTGATATCCAATCTTTCGTCACCTATTCTTTTTGTTATCCTCATCACCTTACTCTTTCCTATATTCACTTTCAATTTTCTTCTTTACACACCCTACCAAATTCATCCACCAACCTCTGCAGCTTCTCTTCAGAATCTCCCAAAAGCACAGTGTCATCAGCAAAAGCAACTGTGACAACTCCCACTTTGTATTTGCTTCTTTATCTTTTAGCCCAACACCTCTTGCCAAGACCCTCGCATTCACTTCTCTTACAACCCCATCTATAAATATATTGAACAACCACGGTGACATCACACATCCTTGTCTAAGGCCCACTTTTACTGGGAAATAGTCCCTTCCCTCCTACACACTCTAACCTGAGCCTCACTATCCTCATAAAAACTCTTCACTGCTTTCAGTAACCTTCCTCCTATTCCATACACCTGCAACATCTGCCACATTGCCCCCTATCTACCCTATCATACGCCTTTTCCAAATCCATAAATGCCACAAAAACATCTTTACCCTTATCCAAATACTGTTCACCTATATGTTTCACTGTAAACACTTGGTCTACACACCCCTACCTTTCCTAAAGCCCCTTGTTCATCTGCTATCCTGCTTTCTGTTTTACTCTTAATTCTTTCAATAATAACTCTACCATACACTTTACCAGGTACACTCAACAGACTTATTCCCCTATAATTTTTGCACTCTCTTTTGTCCCCTTTGCCTTTATACAAAGGAACAATACACGCTCTCTGCCAATCCCTAGGTACCTTACCCTCTTCCATACATTTATTAAATAATAGCACCAACCACTCCAAAATTATATCCCCACCTGCTTTTAACATTTCTATCTTTATCCCATCAATCCCAGCTGCCTTACCCCTTTCATTCTACCCACTGCCTCACGAACTTCCCTACACCCACAACTGGCTCTTCCACACTCCTACAAGATGTTATTCCTCCTTGCCCTACACACGAAATCACAGCTTCCCTGTCTTCATCAACATTTAACAAATCCTCAAAATATTCTCTCCATCTTCCCGATACCTCTAACTCTCCATTTAATAACTCTCCTCTCCTATTTTTAACTGTCAAATCCATTTGTTCTCTAGGCTTCCTCAACTTATTAATCTCATTCCAAAACTTTTTCTTATTTTCAACAAAATTTGCTGATAACATCTCACCCACTCTCTCATCTGCTCTCTTTTTACATTGCTTCACCACTCTTTTAACCTCTCTTTTTCTCTCCATATACTCTTCCCTCCTTGCATCACTTCTACTTTGTAAAAACCTCTCATATGCTAACTTTTTCTCCCTTACTACTCTCTTTACATCATCATTCCACCAATCGCTCCTCTTCCCTCCCGCACCCACTCGCCTGTAACCACAAACTTCTGCTGAACACTCTAACACTACATTTTTAAATCTACCCCATACATTTTCGACCCGATTGCCTACACTCTCACTAGCCCATCTATCCTCCAATAGTTGTTTATATCTTACCCAAACTGCCTCCTCTTTTAGTTTATAAACCTTCACCTCTCTTTTACTTACTGATTCTATTTTCCTTGTATCCCATCTACCTTTTACTCCCACTGTAGCTATAACTAAAAAGTGATCTGATATATCTGTAGCCCCTCTATAAACATGTACATCCTGAAGTCTACTCAACAGTCTTTTATCTACCAATACATAGTCCAACAAACTACTGTCATTACGCCCTACATCATATCTTGTATACTTATTTATCCTCTTTTTCTTAAAATATGTATTACCTATAACTAAACCCCTTTCTATACAAAGTTCAATCAAAGGGCTCCCATTATCATTTACACCTGGCACCCCAAACTTACCTACTACACCCTCTCTGCATGTTTCTCCCACTTTAGCATTTAGGTCCCCTACCACAATTACTCTCTCATTTGGTTCAAAAGTTCCTATACATTCGCTTAACATCTCCCAAAATCTCTCTCTCTCCTCTACACTCCTCTCTTCTCCAGGTGCATACACGCTTATTATGACCCACTTTTCGCATCCGACCCTTATTTTAATCCACATAATCCTTGAATTTACACATTTATATTCCCTCTTTTCCTTCCATAACTGATCCTTCAACATTATTGCTACCCCTTCCTTAGCTCTAACTCTCTCAGATACTCCTGACTTAATCCCATTTATTTCTCCCACTGAAACTCGCCTACCCCTTCAGCTTTGTTTCGCTTAGGGCCAGGACATCCAACTTCTTTTATTCATAACATCGGCAATCATCTCTTTCTTATCATCCGCACTACATCCACGCACATTCAGACACCCCAATTTTATAAAGTTTTTCTTCTTCTCGTTTTTAGTAGATTTGTACAGGAGAAGGGGTTACTAGCCCATTGCTCCCGGCATCTTAGTCGCCTCATACGACACGCATGGCTTACGGAGGAAAGATTCTTTTCCACTTCCCCATGGACAATAGAGAAATAATGGAAATAAATTTAATCCGTCCAAGACTTCCAAAAGTAGTTAAATAAAATATTTTTTAGAACTTTTTGACATTAAATAATACACAATATAATGAAGAATAACTAAATACACATGCAAATATTGTACAATAACATGTCACTTACATTTATTGAAGAGTTGTTGATTGTGGAGGACGGGAGGAGGGGAGAAGGTGGAGTAGTATGCTAGTGTTTGGAAGGGGAATCCTTCCATTAACACTGCAGGTACCAAGTTCTTTTCTGGGGTTACTGGCCTTTTCTTTGAATGCTACACTCCCTGCATGAATGCTACACTCCCTGCATGAATGCTACACTCCCTGCATGCCTACTACACTCCCTGCATCCTTGCTACACTCCTGCATCCTTGCTACACTCCCTGCATCCTTGCTACACTCCCTGCATGAATGCTACACTCCCTGCATGCCTACTACACTCCCTGCATCCTTGCTACACTCCCTGCATCTTTGCTACACTCCCTGCATGAATGCTACACTCCCTGCATGCCTACTACACTCCCTGCATCCTTGCTACACTCCCTGCATCCTTGCTACACTCCCTACATCCTTGCTACACTCCCTGCATCCCTGCTACACTCCCTGCATCCTTGCTACACTCCCTGCATCCCTGCTACACTCCCTGCATGACTGCTACACTCCCTGCATCCCTGCTACACTCTCTGCATCTTTGCTACACTCCCTGCATGCCTGCTACACTCCCTGCATGCCTGCTACACTCCATGCATAAATGCTACACTCCCTGCATAAATGCTTCACTCCCTGCACATTCTTTACCACAGGCTTAGCACTAGGATCTTTCCTTGGACCCATGGTAGCTTATTTAGCAGTTGCAAGCACTAAAAACAGTGGAATAATGACAATATACTGGTATGAATGCGTGGGTGTGGGTGGGTGGTCGCTCTCGCTTGTAAACAATAGCACTGACGCTCCCTGGAGTGCGCGCTCAGCTGGGCGCCAAGCGGACAGGTCCGGTACGAAAGTCGTAAGACGAATCAAACATCGGATGTCGCATTCAAATTTCTTACGTTATAAAAATCGGTTATCGAATATAACGTAAGATGATAACATCGTAAGTCGAGGTACCACTGTATATATAAAACATGAAATAACTTTAAAACACTTGAAATTTTGGATAGTTTCCAGACATAATGGAGAGATGCGGTGCTCACGGAGCTCACAGAGAATGTAAACAAACCGGATGGGGCACAGTGACCATATTAGAAAGTCAGGTGGGGGAAGCTGTATAGCGAGTTTTGGTCATACTAATTTGAAATGTCCATATTAGCTGAATGCTGTAAAGCGGGGCCCTGCCGTATATTGATGTGTAGTATATGTAGTACTGTATTCTGTATACCTAAGAATCAAACAAGTACACAGCTGTATAGGTTTTGATGCATAAAATAATGATTTTACTTATAGGAAACAACTAACGTATATGAAGAGATAGAGGATTGATCAGAAATTGATTGATGAAGAAAATAGTGAGACAGTGCTAGAACATGGAGAATACTTACAGATCAGTATAAGTTGTTATACAAGACAAGACCAAAATCTTTATTTCTGTAAAGTGGAGCACAGTATATTATACAATAGGGTGATTGACATATATAACTATTTTATAGAAAGCCTCTTGTTATGCAAGTATGAGATGAAGTGAAACTGCAAAATGAGTACAATATAGGAGTGGAGTGTCTTATGTCTTAATGTATGTTTGCTGTTACTGGTATATATTCCTCAGAAAATGGTAAACCCATAGGGGTTGTGCAACATCTGGAGGGTGGTAGGTATAGTAGTCATTACCAGTAAATACTAAAGTAACCCGGTCTGAACATCAATTTAAGACTTCTCAAAAACCACATACTCACCCTAAACTAAAAACTCAATACTTAACTTTACCAAATAATATAATTTAATTATTTACTATTGATATAAACAACCTGCGTGTCGTAAGAGGCGACTAAAATGCTGGGAGCAAGGGGCTAGTAACCCCTTCTCCTGTATATATTACTAAATGTAACATGGGAAACTTTCGTTTTTCATTTTGGGCCACCCCACTTCGGTGGGAAATGGCCGACGTGTTAAAAAAAAAAAAAAAAAAAAATAAACAACCTGCAAAATACTTTCAACTTGTCCCAATGTTATATCCCCAGATTATTAATTTGAGTAAACTTGCTGTCTGCTATAAATAGAAACAGATGTACAACTCAAACAAACTATGATCAATTTCTCTAATAGTATTAAGTAGTCTGTAAGCCATTAAATTTAGTCTGCCCATAATGCCATGGCATGATAGTGGCTCTCTTTGCACTGCAACTCATTATTATAATTATATATTCTCAATGTAAACTTGCATGGAAATAAAATTTGAATTTGAAAAAAAAAAAAAGTTTTTAACTCTGCCAGGATTGCTGTTACTGGTCTCATTAACATTTAAGTTAGGTATATTTTGCAAACTTCTAACATTCAGTATACACTTATTTTTACATTGCCTTATTCCTGTAAAATTTTGTTTCCAGTTACCTTAAGAAAGGGTTTCAGTATTGTCATAGCCAAAAGAAGGTGACTAAAATTCTGGGAACAGAAGATTTATTACCCCTTTTCTGTAAGCACTTACTAAAAGAAAAGGAAATTTTGAAGTTGGGTTGTTAAAATATGTATGAATGTACAATAGTATGGACATATGCATTTTTTTTTATTTTTTTTATTAACACATCAGCCGTCTCCCACCAAGGCAGTGTGGCCTGAAAAAGAAAACCTTTCTCCGTCATTCACTCCATCACTGACTTGCCAGAGGTGCAGTTACATTACAGTTATAAAACTGCAACATTAACACCCCTCCTCCAGAGTGCAGGCACTGTACTTCCCATCTCCAGGACTCAAATCCGGCCTGCCGATTTCCCTGAATCCCATCATAAATGTTACCTTGCTCACACTCCAACAGCACGTCAAGTCCTGAAAACCATTTGCCTCCATTCGCTCACTATCTAGCATGCTCACACATGCTTGCTATAAGTTCAAGCCCCTCACACAAAACCTCCTTTAACTCCCTCCCTCCAACCTTTCCTAGGCCAACCCCTACCCCACCTTCCCTCCACTACAGATTTATACACTAGAAGTCATTCTATTTTGTTCCATCCTCAGACATGACATCTCCACTGCCTCCAGCCTTCTCCTTGTTGAAACATTCACCACCCATGCTTCACACCCATATAAGAGTGTTGGTAAAACTATATGTACTCTCATACATTCCCCTCTGTGCTTCCATGGACAAAGTTCTTTGTCTCCATACACTCCTAAGTGCACCACTCACCTTTTTCCCCTCATCAATTCTATGATTCACATCATCTTCCATATGCAATGCTGGCCAAATTAATAGTAACATTTAGAGACATGGATGGAAAAATGTTGAAAATGTTGTTCACAACATATTATGATCAAAGATAATACATAAATGATAAATAATAATAAAGATCAGCAACTGCCCAGGGAGGTACTGCCATCCTGCCAAGTGAGTGTAAAGCGAAAGCCTGTACTGGTTTTAAATGATGGTAGGATTGGTGGTCTTTTTTCTGTCTCATAAGCATGCAAGATTTCAGGTATGTCGTGCTACTTCTACTTACATTTATGTCACACTACACATGCATGTACAAGCATATATCTACACACCCTTCTAGGTTTTCTTCTATTTTTTTACTAGTTCTTGTTCTTGTTTATTTCCACTTGCCTCCATGGGGACGTGGAACAGAATTCTTCCTCCATAAGCCATGCGTGTCGTAGGAGGCGACTAAAATGCCAGGAGCAAGGGGCATTTCAGGCAGACTAATCCTAGTACATAATAACTACTTAAATCTAGACAAGATAAGAGTGATTAACTTTTATTAAATTCTTTATTTAATCTTAATTCTAATGCGAGGTAGTCAAGGTGGAGGTTTATAAGAATAATAATAATCTTGAAGTTGCACATAATAAGAACAATATTACAATTAATGGTTCAAGCAGTAATATTTCATGGATTGGCAGATGTTTAATAGACCAGAGGTCATATAATATAATATACAGTGGACCCTCGGTTTTCGTACAGCTCCCAACTCGAACAATTATGTGAGTGTGCTTTTGTAAGTGTATTTTTGGGGTCTGAAACGACTAATCTATTTTACATTCGTCCTTATTAAATATTAAATATTATTAACTTATGGGAACACATTCGTTCGGTAACGGCACTCGAACAGCATTCTGGAAAGAATTATTGACGAAAACCAAGGGTCCACTGTAATAACTGATTTGAAGTTGTTTTGGTTAGTTTGGTTAGTATTGAAAGATGAGATGATTTTTAAGCAAAGTCCTAAATTTACAAGTGTAGTCAGACAATCCTTTACTGGTTCAGGTAGTGAATTCCAGATCTTCGGGCCCTTAATGTGCATTGCATTTTTGCATAGTGTGAGACTGACATGAGGGATGTCAAAGAGTGCCTTATGCCTTGTATTGTGACTGTGCGTTCTGTTGTAGCTGTCAAGGAGAAGTTTAAGTGGAGGGTTTATTTTGGAGTTTAATGTTCTGTATATGTAGTAGGCACAATAATAATACATACAAGTGTTTGTCTCCTATATTTAGAATGTTCAGGCTTTTGAAAAGTGGTGGGGTGTGCTGTCTAGCACAAAAGCTGGTAATCATCCGCACAGCAGCTTTTTGTTGAGTTATTAAAGGTTTAAGGTCATTGGCTGTGGTTTATCTCCAGGCACAAATACCATAGGTGAGGTAGGGATATAGTATTTAAGAGTGGTATAGGGTAAGGAGTGTCATTTGGGGTACATAGTATCGTATCTTGGAAAGGATGCCTACTGATTTGGAAATTTTCTTATACAGTGGTACCTCGACTTACGATATTAATCCGTCAGAGAGGGCATATCTTAAGACGAAACAATCGTTAAACGAATCAATTTTCCCCATAAGAAATAATGGAAATAAATTTAATCCGTCCAAGACTTCCAAAAGTAGTTAAATAAAATATTTTTTAGAACTTTTTGACATTAAATAATACACAATATAATGAAGAATAACTAAATACACATGCAAATATTGTACAATAACATGTCACTTACATTTATTGAAGAGTTGTTGATGTGTGGAGGACGGGAGGAGGGAGAAGGTGGAGTAGTATGCTAGTGTTTGGAAGGGGAATCCTTCCATTAACACTGCAGGTACCAAGTTCTTTTCTGGGGTTACTGGCCTTTTTCTTTGAATGCTACACTCCCTGCATGAATGCTACACTCCTGCATGAATGCTACACTCCCTGCAAATGCCTACACTCCCTGCATCCTCTACACTCCCTGCATCCTTGCTACACTCCCTGCATCTTGCTACACTCCCTGCATATGCTACACTCCCTGCATGATACTACACTCCCTGCATCCTCTACACTCCCCGCATCTTGCTACACTCCCTGCATATGCTACACTCCCTGCATGAATGCTACACTCCCTGCATGCCTACTACACTCCCTGCATCCTTGCTACACTCCCTGCATCCTTGCTACACTCCCTGCATCCTTGCTACACTCCCTGCATCCCTGCTACACTCCCTGCATCCTTGCTACACTCCCTGCATCCCTGCTACACTCCCTGCATGCCTGCTACACTCCCTGCATCCCTGCTACACTCTCTGCATCTTTGCTACACTCCCTGCATGCCTGCTACACTCCCTGCATGCCTGCTACACTCCCTGCATAAATGCTACACTCCCTGCATAAATGCTTCACTCCCTGCACATTCTTTACCACAGGCTTAGCACTAGGATCTTTCCTTGGACCCATGGTAGCTTATTTAGCAGTTGCAAGCACTAAAAACAGTGGAATAATGACAATATACTGGTATGAATGCGTGGGTGTGGGTGGGTGGTCGCTCTCGCTTGTAAACAATAGCACTGACGCTCCCTGGAGTGCGCGCTCAGCTGGGCGCCAAGCGGACAGGTCCGGTACGAAAGTCGTAAGACGAATCAAACATCGGATGTCGCATTCAAATTTCTTACGTTATAAAAATCGGTTATCGAATATAACGTAAGATGATAACATCGTAAGTCGAGGTACCACTGTATGTATATACAGTGGTACCTCGAGTTACGATGGTCCCCAAAATCGCCCTTTTATGTAAGTTTATTTTTTTAAATGCTTTTGTAGGTATATTTTTTGGGGTGTAAAAGGACTAGTCTATTTTACATTATTCCTTATGGGGATAAATTCGTTTGGTAATGGCACTTGAACAGCATTCTCGAACGAAAAAATATCGTAACTCGAGGTACCACTGTACTAGATCTGGGAATGAAATTTTAGATTACAGTCAAGGAGAAGCCCTAGAAATTTACCCTCAGTGTGTCTTGTAATAGGGAAACCCTTTATCAATATATTAAGTTGGATATTTAAGGCTCTGTTTCCAAACAGCATGAAGTAAGTTTTGTCTATGTTGAGAGTGAGTTTGTTGGTCATCATCCAAGTATATATTTTTAGAAGCTCAGTGTTTACAGTGTCTTTAATTATAGCTGGGTTTGAGTGGGAGTAGACATAAGTAGTGTCGACTGCGAATAGAACTGGTTTAAGGAGTTGAGATGCATTGGGGAGATCATTGATGTAGATGAGAAAGAGGAGTGGGCCTAGGACACTACCCTGGGGCACTCTGACAGCTACAGGCTGAATAGTGGAGTTGACTCCATTTGTGTATACATACTGGTGTCTATCGTTAAGATAAGATTTTAGGTAATCGAGGGAATGTCCTCTGATGCCGTAATGATTTAGTTTTAGCTATCAGAAATTTGCAGCCCAGTCCTTGAACCCATTATGTGTCTCTGTAATCTTTTAATTACTGCCCACACCATGGGTATGAGGTGCATAATAAAAATATTAAACTGTCACCCACCAAGGTACGATGATCTGACAAAGAAGAAAACACTTTCACTGTCACTCAATCACTGTCTTACAAGAAGTGTGCTGACATGCAAGTTCACATGACCCTGCAAATCCCGACCCCTCCTTCAGAGTGTAGGCGCTGTACTTCCCACCTACAGGACTCTAATCTGGCTGACTGGTTTCCCTGAATCCCTTCATGAATATTACCTTGCTCACAGTCCAGCAGCATGTCAAATCATATAAATCACTTGCCTCTGTGTAGTTCTATCAAACAC
This sequence comes from Cherax destructor, assembly GCA_009830355.1. Classification (NCBI taxonomy): domain Eukaryota; kingdom Metazoa; phylum Arthropoda; class Malacostraca; order Decapoda; family Parastacidae; genus Cherax; species Cherax destructor. The sequence goes on along the minus strand of WNWK01002881.1, from coordinate 27,432 downwards.
ACTTACACAAGCCTTTTGGATGTCCTTTAGGACTCGAAACCTCTTATACTCCCTCCCTTCAACCTTTCCTAGGGTAACCCCTACCCTTCCTTTCCTCCACCCCAGATTTATAAACCCTCCTGTGTAACAGATTAAATATTGAAGATAATATACCATGATTTTAATTCTACTCCTGTAGTTACAAATAGGTACATAATTACACTTGTTTATAATATAATAATACACATAGGACCAAGAGACCAGGAATCAGTAAATCCAACTGGTTTTAAAGGTAGACAGAGTAAGGTGCACATGGTAATCTGTATTCTTGACAAGTGTAAGTCTGTGTACACACGTCCAATCATGCAAAGCAGGACTGGAATGTACGAGTTGTTTATTTTATATCTCAATGTGCATTTTTTATTGTTGCTATTTGTGTATATTTATGTACCAATAAATCTTTGTATATAAAGTTTTGTGGTTATAGCAAGTCCTAATTTATGAGAATTTACAATTCAAGGTACCAACATGTCAGTGTACTAATTTATGACTTGCCCCTGCAGCTGGCTCCCTCCGGCGGCCTTACCGTGAGTTGTGGGTTCATGCTGAGCGAGATGCTGCAAACGTGGACGTGTTGTCATCACTGTTGCAGGATGCGCCGCAGCTCATCTTGCAGCTCTACATCATGACACAAACCATCCCTGATCAGGCACTCCAAGGCCAGATCAGTCAGACATGTAAGTCTCCTCCATATTTAGATTTAGTATTTATTTATTTGCAATGTGTGATTACAATTTTGATTTGTTAAGTATACAAAGAAAGCCACTATCATGCCGGGGCATTTTGGGCTACTAAACCTAATTCATACATATTACTTAATACAAGTGTTTTGAGAAGAGTAAATTTTTATTGCTTAAGATAAGATAAGATTTCTTCGGATTTTTAACCCCGGAAGGTTAGCCACCCAGGATAACCCAAGAAAGTCAGTGCGTCATCGAGGACTGTCTGTCTTATTTCCATTGGGGTCCTTAATCTTGTCCCCCAGGATGCGACCCACACCAGTCGACTAACAACCCAGGTACCTATTTGCTGCTTGGTGAACATGACAACAGATGTAAGGAAACACGTCGAAATGTTTCTACCCGCCGGGAATCGAACCCGGGCCCTCCGTGTGTGAAGCGAGAGCTCTAGCCACCAGACCACATTGTTACTACTACCTTTCATGCTGTATGAACCATGTGCTTTTGGCACTTGTTTTTAGCATTGTAGTAGTAATAATACATTTGATATACAGTATCTCTAGGCTTAATTTAAGAGTGTCTAATAAGTACAATGGACCCTCGAGTTTTGTGAGCCTCGTGCTTCGTGAATTTCGCCTTTCGGTAACTTTTTTCGTCAAAATATAGCCTTGCGATTTGTCGGTGGTACGGTACGCGTCTGAGAGCGGCCTCCACCATCCACGCTCGCACAAAGTACCAAAGTGGAGGAGGAAGAGAGAGAGGAGAATGTGCCTTCTTCAGTGATTCTACGATATGTACGATACTAAAGCAGCAGGAGTCGATAAAGTCTATAGCGCCAGCCAGCGATAAAGTGTAGCAAGTAAGTTAAGCGATTAAGCGATAGAAAAAGGACAACACGAAATTAACTCCTCCAATGTTGTTGGAGGTACATAGGGCCACTGACAACATATGCCGCCCTATGCACATTGTTTCAGTGTGAACAGTGGTGTGACTAATGGTGTTTCAGTGTGACTAGCACCACTATACGGCTTATGTCATGGTCCTTATAAACCCAACAACAATAACACAAAACCACTCGTGACATACGTAATGACATATTTTATTCATTCAAGAGTATATATCATGTTTCTATGTTATTAATATTGTTTATTGTGTCATATTAGATGAATTGTGATAGATAAATAAGCCGTAGAGTTGATATTAGCTTGTCATATTTAAGTATTTTGTCCTGTTCCAAATATTCTCCCTCTCCCAACAAGAGTCTTCAATAAAGGTATGTAATAGTGATTTAAATGTTTATTTATCCATTTCATTAGTGCTATATTTAATCTCTAAAAAATGTATTTTTTGTTAATACTTTTGGGTGTCTGAAACAGATTAATTGGATTTACATTATTTCTTATGTGGAAAATGGTTTCGCCATTCGTGAATTTCGCCCTTTGGCAGACTGTCTGGAATGGATTAATCATGAAACTCGAGGGTCCACTGTACTTTACAAAATAAGATTGAGAATCAAGAGAAGTGCTAAACCTGTAAGTCATACAGTGCCTAGAAAACATGAGACAATCAGGTTTGATCCAAGGATGGAGGGTAGCTCCAGTTCCTTGGATCATGATACCTTTACTGGCATCAAAGGAATCCCCCTCAACTGTAAAGATAAATAAGAGAGAGTCAAGTTAGATTGTTTAAAAATTGCAGCAGACTGTTTAACTCACTTGTCTTGTTGATTTCTGTACACTTCTTGTCAATTAACTATTTTAGCAAAATGTAATTACTACATTTTCAATATTCTGCATATAATAAGGAAAACATAGGGTTTGCTAATTATTATTTTTGTGTACATCATGTATTTATTCCTCACCAAACTAGTTGATATGAATGATCATTTAACATCAAAATAGATATGCAAATGTGCACGCTAAGATCTGAGTCCCTTTCTGCCTCAAGAATAACATTCATGATTTTTGTCCTGTATGTTACATGTATTTTCTTAACCCTGCTTGATAAATTCCCTAATACATATAGTCTTGTAATTGTCATTTAAATTGTTGCTGTTAAAAAAATAAATAAATAAAATTTTATTTCTTTGCTAAAGTTACAATGTGTGTTTACATTTCATAATTTGATTGGAACAAAGAAAGCCACTGTCATGCCGAGGCATTTCGGGCAGACTTAACCTAATACATATAGACTACTTAAGTCTAGACAGGTGAAGAGTGGTAGAATACAAATACAGTGGTACCTCTACTTACGAGCAAAATTCGTTCCAGTCAGCTATTCAAGTGCCGATACCGAAGGAATTTTTTCCCATAAGAAATAATGAAAATTAGGTTAATCCATTTCATACCCCCAAAAATACACTTACAAAAGCACCTACAAAAATACACTTACATAATTGTTCGAGTTTTGAGCTGCTCGTAAGTAGAGGTACCACTGTATTCAATATTTTACTCTGTTATTAATATGAGGTAGTACAATTTATGATACAAACAAACATATGTTCATGATGAAGTGCTAAACCCAAGAGTCATACAGTGCCTAGTGAATAGTGCTAATCAGGTTTCACTTGAGAACGGGTAGGGTTGTCCCAGTTCCTTGGATCACTAACGTTTCACCAGAGTCAAGGCAATCTCCTTAAAAGACATCATTCTTACATGCAGTTTATTAACCCTTAAACGGTCCAAACGTATAATATATACGTTCTTACCGCTACTGCCCCAAACGTATATATACGATTTTTTTACATGCTTTCTTATGGGGAAAATCAAGGTCGGGGCAGTAGCGGTAAGAGCGTATATATACGTTTGGACCGTTTAAGGGTTAATAAACATTATACAGTTGTGCTTACTATTATTATTATTATTTTAACACTGGTTGTCTATCATTGAGGTAGGGTGACCTAAAGAAGAAGAGGAAATGCTTTCACTCTCGCTCAATCAATCAATTAGTCTTGCCAGAAGTGTACTGACATCACAATGCACAGCATATTAGGGGCTTTTGACATGTACATCTCATTTATACCTATGTATCATGTCTACCTAACTATGTATCATTGTACCATGTCTAAATAAACTATTATTATTATTACAGTTCAGATGACCCTCTAAACTGCTATATCCCTACCCCTCATTAATAGTATTATTATACAGTATTATGTAACTACCAAACCCAAATGGGTCATACAGTTGTGCTCAGAGACTAAGTTTGCATAACTTATGCAGTACAGTATTATAGTCCTGCACTGCTACTATTACTATTATTCTCTTGCAGTGATGATGCAGCTACTGTCAGTTGGAGCCTCACTGGTGGCTATGGCACTGTCTGTGGCATCCTTCTCCAAGGCCACACGTCTGGCTGAACCATCTCTAGGGAATCTGAGTCCAGCAGGTCTTCTTCTGCTCTCCCTATCTCACTTCTGCTCTATTGCTCCTCAGGTAAGTACTTACACAGCACTCATAAATTGTAGGTACTGTCTACAAGTGATCAAAAGTTTTTGTTGTTTTGAAATGTTTGAGGGGCAGTGACTGAAATGCTAAAGCTTTTTCTGCATCCCTCAGCTAATTATCAGACATAGCAATGGTATTACTTATGTGTATCTGTGGCCTGAATTACATTTAAGGGGATACTACCTGCCTTACTTAGATTCATATCCACATGATGCCTTGTTTATACAATTCATTATTTTGATTTTGTTATTACAAGGTGGCGTTACAAAGGTTTAGAGAACAGTATTAGCAGTTTTAGGGGTTCCCTTTTATGCATAGCATTACAGGCGAGGTAAATTAAATTGTGATAAATGACATTTATTGCTGAAGAATGGTAGAAACACAGTATTTGGCCCATAGTTAACCTTTATTATTGACATTTTGCTCTGGGTAGAGCCTCTACCCAGATCAAAACATTGTCTGTATAAAGATTTACTCTGCACTGACTCTTTACTTAGTTAGTTAGTTAATGGGGCTTAAGGCCTGTCAACACACAAGGGTAATCAAGGCTGCATGTTACCTGCTCAAATTCAAATTTTTTATTTCACCAATCAAGAATGCTTTAATCCCAACTATGAGCATAATGGGATTAAAGTAAACTCAAAGTGAATACACACCGAGATATATATATCCCTCCATGTGTATTGTTGCTCTCAGTACACACATCAAGAGAGCTGTGCTCATCAGTATAGTATATGCAGAGTTTCTTTCTGCCATGACACTAAACTCTTAAAACTCTTGACTGAGTTATACATCACAAGTCATGATAACACTGTGTAAGCTGACAAAAGGTTAACAATACTGTATTTTGTGAACACAAATTGAAGATTAGTATAATGAAAGTGTGATTGCTAAATTAAGATTTCAAATAATAAAAGTGTAAAAACCAATTAAAATAGAATGCTGAATTACATAAGCATGTATTAAGAGAGAAGTAATGATTGAAACTACAGTGGACCCTTGAAATTCATCCCCCTTGAATATCGTGAAATTTGAAAATCGGCAACTTTTTTCACCAAAATATTGGCTTGATTTTCATGATTTTGGCTTAGAAATCGGCGGTCATATGAAATGCGTCCGAGCGGCCTCCCAGCCACTGTGGGCACACAAACACCATTCAGAGTCAGTCTGGCATTGTATCTCAGTGAGTGACAATCACCTCACGCGTTCATACGATACATTTCTTAATATTTCATTTGTTTTAGTGTTTGCAACTGCTAAATAAGCCACCATGGGCCCAAAGAAAGCTCCTAGTGCCAGCACTTTGCTAAAGAAGGCGAGAAACACGATAGAATTCAAGAAAGATCACACCAGACAGGGTACTTCCCCACACCAGACAGGGTACTTCCCCACACCAAGCAGGGTACTTCCCCACACAAACCAGCCAGGGTAGTTCCCCACACAAACCAGCCAGGGTACTTCCCCACACAAACCAGCCAGGGTACTTCCCCACACCAGCTCAAACAAATGTCTTATTTTAGCTTAAATGTTTTATTTTAGGTTAATATAGATATTTTCATTACTCCATCTATGATATTTTCTTCAAAATTATATAAGAAACACGTTACATATCATATAGCATATAAACATTGATACAATGTTTATACCCCTTCGCCGGGAATCGAATTCGGACCCTCACCATGTGAAGAGAGAGCTTTTGCCACCAGGCCACGGGGCACAGGCCTTAGCTGTCTATGCAGAAGAGAATGGACATCACTATTCCCATGCACAGAGTTAATATTAATTATTTCATGAATTCTTAATTTTTTATTTTAACACCGGCTGTTTCCCACCGAGGTAGGGTGACCTGAAAAGAAAAAACACTTTCACTATTATTTACTCTATCAATGTTTGGCAGAGGGATGACAGTGATAGTGAATTATGCAACATTCACAGCCCATGCTTTGCACCCATATAAGAGTGTTGGTACTTGAGAAGAAAGAAGTCCCACTGGGAATCTTCATTGATCTACGCAAAGCTTTAGATACAGTCAACCGTGATTTACTGCTCACAAAATTAGCACACTATGGTATAAGGGGGCACCCACTCAACTACCTAAAGTCATGCCTTAGCAACAGAAGCCAATACATGTACACAAATGGAGCGAACTCTTCCACACAACAAATTACAGTCAAAGTCCCTCAAGGAAGTGTCCTGGGGCCACTCCTATTCCTCATTTACATAAATGACCTACCGAATGCATCACAACTACTCAAACCCATATTATTTGCAGATGACACAACATATGTCTTCTCTCACCCAAATCCAGTCATACTGGCCAACACTGTTAATGCCGAATTACAGAAAATATCAACATGGATGACGACTAACAAGCTTACTCACAATACTGACGAGACCTACTTCATAAAGTTTGGAAACAAAGCCACAAATGTTCCACTTAACATAACGCTCAATGGTTCACCCATCACAAGACTCACAGAGGGAAAATTCCTAGGAATCCACCTTGATAGTGGACTTAAATTCCAAACACACATACAACAAATTTCCAAGAAAATCTCAAAGACAGGAGGCATATTATCAAAGATACGCTATTATGTGCCACAATCAGCTCTCCTTGCACTATATCATTCACTTATCTACCCTTATCTCACCTATGGAATCTGTGCATGTGGATCAACAACATTAAATCACCTTAGACCACTCATAACCCAGCAAAAGGCTGCAGTCAGGATGATAACAAATTCCCACTCTAGACAGCATACTCCACCAGTATTCAAAAGTCTAAAACTACTCACTGTAAAGAACATTCATACTTATTCTTGTGCCTACTACATACATAAAACTCTACACTCTAATATAAACCATCTGCTCAAAATTCTCCTCACAACTTTAATAGGACCCATGACCACAACACAAGACACAGATCACTTTTTGATATACCCGAGTCCATATCAACCAATGTAAAAATTCTGTGCACATAAAGGGCCCCAGAATCTGGAATTCATTACCAGTAAATATTAAGATAACCTTGTCTGAAAATCAATTTAAGACTCTTCTCAAAAACCACCTACTCACCCTAAACTAAATACTCATACTGTAAACTACTTTCAAAAATGCTCAATATTATTTTCCTATAAGATAATTTCAATTTTTACTAATATGCTACTATTATGTTACCCCCTACTCACCCAAAACTAAATACTCATACTATAAATTAGTTTAAAAAATGCTCAATGTTATTTTCCTTAAGATAATCTCAATTTTATATTACCATCCTCCTAAACACTTGTTACAATTTAATATCATCATATTGTAATTTTAACAGTATAATATCATCATATTGTAATTTGAAATAAAATATACAGTGGACCCCCGAGTAACGAACACCCCGGAAATCGTACAATTATGTAAGTATAATATTGTAAGTGCTTGTGGAAGTGTATTTTTGGGGGTCTGAAATAGACTAACCTATGTGACATTATTCCTTAAGGGAATAAATTCGTTTGGTAATGGCACTTGAGCAGGTTTCTGGAATGAAGTTTTTACGTTACTCGGGGGTCCACTGTATAACTAGAATAAACTCAATCAATTTCTCTAATATTATGTACATAGTCTGTAAGTCTGTAAGATTAAGCTGCCCCTAATGCCATGGCATGTCAGTGGCTCTCCTTGCACTTCAGTTTATGATTGTAACTACCAATATCTATGTAAAATTGCAAAGAAATAAAATTTACTTTACTTTACTACTAGACTCATACATTTATGAATAATGTTCTTTGTCTCCACAAATGCCTCATTGCACCACCCATTTTTTTCCTCTCATCAGTTCAATAGTTCGCCTCGTCTTTCATAGACCCATCTGCTGACAAGTTCACTCCCAAATATCTGAACACATTCCCTTCCTTCCATCCGATATGTACTCACTAAAGTGTTTAAGGTGATCTTTGCCATATGATTGCAGGTCCTGTGTTTTGCACTCTTTGCTGGGAAGTACCTGATTGTGTTCCTCGTGGTAGTTTCATGTCACTGGCTTGCAACCAGCATACTCGTCCTCATCCAGGTGAGTCCTTGTACAGTACATGGGCGTAGGAGCCAAAAAACAAAAAAAAATCCACATCTGATATAGGTCTAAAGTGTCACCCATTTCTGTATAAACAATGTATATCATGTTGAAATAAACTTGTATTATATATGTAGTTAATTATCTCAACTTTTTCTTTCTGCACTATACAAAATAACTTAATCACTCATTGTGCATGAAAGAGTTCTGAAGATTCTAATATGAAGTAAATGGGATTATAACCAGAATGTAGGAACTTTTATGCTTGTAAAATAAATGCAGAGCAATTTATAAGATGCAAAAAGCAATAATTAAGACGAAACATTACATATATGTTAGATCCTTGACAAAAGTATCTTTTAAAATGTTTCAGTTGTGGAGTCATTCACAGTAGTTAACTGCATAAGAAATCCTACTTAGTCTGTCTAAATCTTAAGTAGTTTTTAAGCATTAGGAATCGTTTGTCTGAAATGCATTGCATACTATTGGCTTTCATTTGTGCCTACTAATGCTTTACATGTAAACTAAATTATTTTTTTACTGCATAAAGAAATTAAAATTTGTATTTGTGATAAGCAGCTATCATACTGGGTATGATGAAATATTCCACACTTACTTAATCATCTTGACACTGTTTAAAGTAAGGAATCCAGAATAATTAATAAAAAGATTACAGATGTTTTTCCTTCAAAAAATAAAAAATAAAAATAATCTTGTCCAGAGGTATTTTAATAACAAGTTCCCTGGTGAGCCTGATATTTCTATATTGTCCCCGTAAGCTCAAATTGGTAATTATAACTGGCATAAAACATCCTAAAACAGAAGGTTTACAAACATCACTGCAATTCATTGATAAAAGAAACAGCTGCCCTGAAATTTTATCTTACAGGTACATTCGACTTTTTTTCTATTTAAAACACCTTAATGAACCTAAGACACTGTTGTATGCATATACAATGGTACCTTGACTTACGAGTGCCCCAACTTAGAGTTTTCCGAGTTACAAGCCGTCGCTTGGTTGATTTTTTGCTTTGAGTTGCGAGCCAAAATCCGAGTTACGAGTGAGCTTCAGATACAGATACGCCGCCACTAGTTGACGCAGCGAACGCCACAACATCTGCCTAGCATCCCGCCGTGGAAGCATCTCTCTTGTGTTGTGCTTTTTGTGCAGTTATTTTGCCAAATTTCTTTTTTCTAACCATGGGTCCTAAGAAAGTACTAAGTGCAAAGGACAGTGCTGAGAAGAGGAGGATGAAGTCCATTGAATTAAAGCAAGAAATCATAGAAAAACACGAGCGAGGTGTGCGTGTAGTTGACTTGGCGAGGCAGTACGAGCGTAGTATACTTCTACGATATGTACCATACTAAAGCAGAAGTCGATAAAGGCTATAACACTAGCCAAGGGCGTTAAAATAATTTCTAAGCTGCGGACCTCTGTCCATGTTTTTTATATGTATGTACAATATTTCTTATTTATAAATACATTTTTCTTATTTAAAACCCGTAACAAAAAATTGGGGTGGTTTTTTATTGGGCTGGAACGGATTAATGGCATTTCAATTAATTTCAATGAGGAAAATTGATTTGATATACATATGAGCAAATTGAGTTATGAGCTCGGTCACAGAACGAATTAAACTCGTAAGTCGAGGTACCACTGTAATGTTCATGGACAGCACTAAACTCTTGCTATACAGCACTTGCACACCTGTGGGAAAAACAAAAGAACAGATCATTTTATGGATGAGTCACAAAATCGTAATGACACGATTCTAAACAAACCACTATATGGGCGGTGATTGAACTCGCGATAGTCCAGTGGCTAACGCATTGGTCTGGAGTTTTATGACTCGCTTATCGCGAGTTAAATCCCATCCGTACCGTGGTTATGGATGAGCAATTTGTTTTTTGCATTTTGCATTTTTCCTACCCAACTAAAGATTGTTAGTGGAAGGGGAGGTTTCTGATAATTAAAGGCTGTTAATATATCATCTGTAATCTGCATATTTGCATTTCTTCTCAACAGCTCCTGTGTTGCCCAAACCCACTTCGTATAGGAGCAACCTTCACACATGATATTAGAAGTGGTCCCTGTAATCGACTGGATGATATAGCCTTCAGTGCAGTATTTGGACTAGTTTTACTCTACACCTTTCTTAATGTTGGTGGCAGGTCTCCCAAGATCCAGGCTGGTGTATACCATGCTCTTAGACTTGTGGAGGAGGCATGCATGCTGGCATTTTGGTGAGTAGTACCTGAAGTCAAAAAGTTAGTTTTCATAATTGTTTTATTATATAGTGCTTCCATTACCTATGTGAGTACTTTAATGACAACCACTGCAGTATAGCCATAATTTTTGCTTCTGAAATGTAATTATTTTCTACTTAAATATGATTTAAAGGTCATAATATGTAATTTCCAGTCTACAGTACTCTACATTTTTTTTCAGGTACTTGGCAACAGATGGCAACCTTTGGTACCACTGGCTACCACTATTGATAGTCTCTCTCCTCTGTTTACTGGGTATTGTATTCTTCTCCCTCTACTACTTTTGTGCTAACCCAGATCATCGATTCAAGAAACATCTCTCTGTATAGCATTCAGCATCATAGTTGACTAAGGATTCTTTGCTTATTTCTTACATAAAACAGTTGAAAATTGTAGCATTTTATAAATAACAGAATGGTGTTTGTGCAAATACAGAATACAGAACTGATGACAGAAAATCATATCATATATTAATAAGATGGATATTTGTGGAAATGAAGCCAGTGACAAACTGCTCACCACTCAAATGTAGATATGTACGTAAACTGTCAACGACTTTGTTAATATTTTAATGGTAAATTTTAATCGCCAGTCAGAAAAACTGAAGATCAAATTATCAGGGACATGTTAGTTATTTCTTACTGGAAATAATTAATGTTTGGTATAGTATATTTATGAATAGTGTATACTATTTTATTGTAATGCTTTTTGCATTCACCATCAAAACTGTATGACTGAATATGTTCATATATTTGGCTGAATTATATCATTATTTATGTTACAGTTTTTTCATACACTAACATTGAATTTTTGTGTCATAACAAGTGCAATAGTATAGTATGTTAATATGATTATTTATTATAGGTATTGTTACCTATGGGTTCATGGTCTCATACATATTGACAGTGACTAATAATCTACAGAAGCACCAGCAAACATAAAAACCGAAGAGAGGTGTGAAGATTGGTGTTATCTAATAATAATAATAATATCTTTATTTACTACAAGTACATGTACATGGTATACAGGCCTAGCTGACATCAATGACATACTACTAGTATATAGAAAGACCCAAAATGCTGAGCATTACGGGCAAATTAGGTCAGTTTTGTCCCAGGATGCAACTCGCACTAGTCGACTAACACCCAAGTACCCATTTTAAACTGATGGGTGGACAGGGACAGCAGGTGTCTTATGGAAACACGTCCCTAATGTTTTCCAGCCGTACCGGAGGAGATTCAATCTCCGGACCTCAGAGTGTGAGCTGAGTGCGCTAGCAATCGAAAGTTTTATCAAAAGAAGTACGAATGTGTTGTCATATTCAGAGGGTCATATTTGAAATCCACTAAGTTTAGTTTCTCAGTGTGATGATGTTGCTTCAATAGTTTAACAGCCAGTCAACATTTTGATTTTCCCATCTGTTTAAAAGCATTTGCCACTCATTAGGTCCTTAAGTCAATCACCTTCCTCTTTCCCTTCCCTTATATCCATACTCAAAAATGCTTCAACATATTATTGGAAATAAAGATTTAAATATACTGTAGTAGGTGACTATATAAGGGTTCAAATCTAGGTTTAAAAACCTATACCCTAACAATCTGTTGAAAGTTAAAGATTGACCTGAAAATTCAAATTAAACACCAACACTAAAAACTTCTGGCAATCTAGACTTTGCCATCACAAACATTCCTGCAGCAGTTCACTTGTACTTTTTATTTTGCTTACAAATGCACAAAATGTGTTGACAGTCTGATTACACACAATGCTACCTCATTTGCACTGCCGCTTTATACATTAAAAACTTAATCATAAACATAGGATGCACTATGTGACAGTTTGGGGGTACCAAACATGGTCATGAAAAAATATGACATATGAATTTTGGCTGAACTTAAATTTTTTTTAGTAGCAATTAAAGTGACCATGGAAACAGTGATTCAGGTGGCCCTCCACATTCACGAGGGTTAGGGGATCAAGAACCTTGCGAATGTTTGATGCACAAATATATTGTAGGGAAATATAATAATAGCATTTACTTAGCCTAACAATACTGCTTCCTTAACCTATTGAACCATGAACAATCATAAAACACATGAAAACATCGTAAAATACATACTTTCTTTCTTTCTTTCAACACGTCGGCCGTTTCCCACCGAAGCGTAGTGGCCCAAAAGGAAAAACGAAAGTTTCTCCTTTTACATTGAGTAATATATACAGGAAAAGGGGTTATTAGCCCCTTGCTCCTGGCATTTTAGTCGCCTCTTACGACACGCATGGCTTACGGAGGAAGAATTCTGTTCCACTTCCCCATGGAGAAAATTTATTAAAATTGGGGTCGACCTGGTGAACATGCGAACACCAGCAGCGAACCTCACTATTTGGTTAAGACTCTTATATTAAAGTCCAGGGTTTATTCCCTGGACCTCAGCAATGAGAGTCGCTCCTCTCACCGCTGGGCAACGGCGACAATACATACATGTATTGTATATTCATATACATGTTGTGGTTTAATAACAAATAATGAACAAACAAAACACTTGCCACTCGTAAGGTTAGGCAGACGAACTCTGATGACTTGTGATGATGATGATGATAGTTAGCCATGCAGTTACTGATGACAGTTGAATGGAGGTGATTATATGGAATGTAACTGCATGGCATGATGAGTCTAGTGTGTGGATTCTAACTCTTCACTGCCAGCATCACTACCGATAATAGGCGGTGGATCATCGACATCGCTAGAGTCAGAGTTAGCAACGGGAGTAGTGGTAGGCTTCCTTATGAAGAACATTGTGATGGGCAACTGAGACCATTTCTTCTTCATATTTACAGAGTTTTGTAGGGAATTATGCTCCTATCAGTGTCGTTCATCACCTTCAAAGCCCTCAACATCAATGGGTCTAGGGAAGCATAAATATGATTGGGCGGCTGGGCATTTGCGAATGTTCAAAGCTTGCGAAAGTGGAAACTCGCGAATGTGGATGTGGAGGGCCACCTGTACATTCAGTAAACACCAAGCCCATAATAGGTCAGGTCCATGTGAGTGGTAATGAAGAAGATAAATATAACCCTGGGTAACAATATTAGTGATAAGATGAAGGTTTTAACATATTACAAGTACAGTGGTACCTCGGTTAATGATGGTCCCCAAACTCGTCCTTTTATGTAAGTTTATTTTTTTAAATGCTTTTTGTAAGTGTATTTTTGCGGGTCTAAAAGGACTAGTCTATTTTACATTATTCCTTATGGGGATAAATTCGTTTGGTAATGGCACTTGAACAGCATTCTGGAACGAAAAATTATCGTTAACCGAGGTACCACTGTACAGTGGACCCTCGGTTAACGAATACCCCGGAAATCGTGTAATTATGTAAGTATAATTTTGTAAGTTCTTGTGGAAGTGTATTTTTGGGGGTCTGAAATAGACTAACCTACGTGAAATTTTTCCTTAAGGGAGTAAATTCGTTCGGTAATGGCACTTGAGCAGACTTCAGGAGTGAAGTTTTTACGAAACTCGGGGGTCCACTGTATTATGTTAGCTATTTAACATACAATTTTGGCAGTGAAACCATAAGAAAACTGAAGATGATAAACCAGTTTTCAGGTTTATGATACTAAGCCAAACTGCTTTTTACTAGATATTTAAAGTACAAAAATATAAAAAGACTAAGGATGTTTTGTTACAAAAATTTCCCATTAGTCTAATTTTGGTTTTAATAAATTTTCTGAATCATAATTAGTTTCATGTAATTAAAAATACATATCTGTGAAGGAATTGACATCTACTCCATCAAGTTATCTTGGAAAATTTAGTTATGGTTTCATCAAACTATTGTGCCACATTTTTAGTAAAGTCTACCCCCACACTGAGAATTATTTTGCATTTCTTTCCATCGGATAACATGGTGCATTTCTGTATTTCTGAAGCAAATGAAAAAAAAAATGATGTCCTCAATCAATTTTAGGTGTTAGACAAAATGTCAACACCACAAAAGATGCAGTGCTGTATGTATAGTAAAAATTTTGCACAAAATCTGTAAATTTTTGTAATTAACAATGTTGCTTATACGATGTGTGAAACTGATATTCTACTTTTGCAGTGAATTTTGTTTTATAATTTCTGGGGTGGGAAGGGGAATTCTAAATCATAAAATTGAGTTTTTATGAATTTTGAAAAACTTGTTATCATGTACTTCTTTTATACATTCTTTTTATACTATATGTAAATATACATATTAATCAGATTTATTTGTATCATTTATAAATTTCTATCTACTTTTTCAACCCTAAATGACAAAAGTGTGTTTAGAAAGTACAGTACATATACAGTACAAGGACCACAATGGAAATACAGTGGACCCTCGGTTAACGAATACCCCGGAAATCGTGCAATTATGTAAGTATAATTTTGTAAGTTCTTGTGGAAGTGTATTTTTGGGGGTCTGAAATAGACTAACCTACGTGAAATTTTTCCTTAAGGGAGTAAATTCGGGGGTCCACTGTAAGTCACTGACTTTTTCTTTGGATTATCCTAGGTAATTTACACATGTTACTATATGTATATGATAATTGCACTTGTGTGTATCTTTACCTAAATACGTATACTTACTAATAAGGTTTCCATGCTGCTTTCACCTAAGTCATTCAGCACTTTTAACAAAAATTTAAATACATGTAGTACTGTACAACCATACACACTTAACGTTCGCAAATTAAAGTGATAATACCAAATAACCAGTCCAACGAGAACACAACGTAAAATAAGTACTATTGCATTAAGTTGAAATGAGGATTATTATCTAAAAAAAATAATGTCAAAAGATTCTCCTAAAAGTTCCTGCAGACTCTTACTAATTATGAAAACTATGACTTGAGGTAAGACCAGTATTTTGGACAAGGATTTAGAATATCCTCAGTCCTTTAAGGGAGGTGCATTGATGCCAGTGAGGAGGGGAGGGGGCTCTTGATCCAAGGAACCAGGTTTATCCTACTTGAATCGAACCTAACTGCCTCCCATTCACTATGTGTTACATGACCCATATAGGTTTATCTTTTCTCACCAATTAAAAAATAATTGTTACATTCATCGCTAGTGCTAAACCTATAGCAGTCGCACAGTACCTTGAGAGTGAAAGGAAATCAGGTTCAATCCAAGGAATGGGAGGATAGGTCCGATTCCTTGGATCAAAAGAGCCCCTCACTGGCATCAAGGCACCTCCACTAAGGGGGAAATTAAAAAATCCTGTCTAGCAGCATGAAATTCACAAAGTAAGCTATAAAGAATAATAATATAAAGATTTTATATCTTTGTAAAGGTTGCAATGTGTAATTACAATTTTGGTTTGTTAAGTACAAAGAAAGCCACTATCATGCCTGGGCATTTCAGGAAGTCTAATCCTAATACATAAAACTACTTAAATCTAGACAAGATAAGAGTGGTTAACTTTTTAATAAATATTTATATAATCTTAATACTAATGAGAGGTAGTCAAGGTGGAGGTTTATAAGAATACTAATCTTGAAGTTGCACATAATAAAAATATTATGATTAATGGTTCTGACAGTAATATTTCATGGATTGGCAGATGTTTAATATACTAGAGCTCATATAATATTTGGGTGAGTTGCTTCAAACTGATTAGAAGTTGTTTTGGTTAGTATTGAGAGATGCAGTGGCGTGCAGAGGGGGGGAGCAAAGGGGCAATGGCCCCAGGCATCCAAATGGGGGGGACATCCAATTATAGAGAGGGAAATAAGATAGTGATTTTGAAATTTTAGCGTTGATAAATCAATTTTTGGAGGCACACCGCACTACAGAGGCAGTGGTTAGCCCTTTATTTCTTTAACATGGTGTACCCTTTCTGTCCAGAGAAAATGGTGCCTCCCATACGCATGCGCATGAAGTACGTGGAGCAAACAGTGGTTTGATGAAGTTTACACAAATGGAGAAATTGTGGAGAAGAAATGGTTGTTATACTCTCCATATCAGAAAGCATGCTACTGTTTTGTTTTCAAAGAAGCAGTTGTCGTCTGTGTCAAACTTTGGAAAGGAAGACGGTTTCTCCACTTAAAGAAAATTAAATCCACGAGTACCTGACCATGAGAAAAGTCCTTCTCATAGATTTCACGAGGAAATACCTGAACCTTGTAGTTCAACTCCATCATTCGACTACAATAGATGCTGAACTTCAACAGCAAATGTCTGCTGAAAAGAAAAAAGGAAGGCTATAACTGAACGGATTGTTGAGGTTTTATCCTTTCTGGCAAAACAGAATCTGGCCTATTGTGGACATTGAGAAGGAATATCTAGGTTATCAGAGCCAGAGGAGACAGGTGTTGAAAATACAGGAAACTTTCTAGAAACAATCACTTTGGGCCAAATATGATGTAATCTTAGCAGAACACTTGCAGAGAGGGAAAGAGAAACCAAAAAGTGTTACCAACGTGTCCAACAGAATTCAAAATGAAATAATCAATCTTCTAGGTGAAACTCAAGAAAAATATAATTTCCGACATTAAGGACGCAAAATATTTTAGCACAATGCTGGATTCAACTCCAGATATTGCCCATGAAGATCAGGTTTCTGAAATTCTGCATTACCTTTGTAACTTGCTCAGCTATCAAACTTTGAGGTCCAGTCCCTGGACCCATTATGTACCTCTGTAATCTTTTGACTACCACCCACAGGATGGGTATGGGGTGCATACTTCAAATTGATGAAAACATTAAAGTAAAAATAAAGGAGATATTTCTGGGATTTTTTCTAGTCAACAAGAAAGATGCAGTCAGCCTGGTAAATAAAATTCTGGAAAACATGGAAGACAAAATTTCCATGAATGACTGTCGTGGCCAAGCAAATGATAACGCAGCAGTTATGGCTGGAGTGAGAGGAGGTGTTCAACAAAAAAATGTTGAAGTTAACCCAAAGGCTGTGTTTGTGAACTGCGAGAACCACAGCCTCAATTTGGCCTGTGTCTATGCAAGTGAGGTGTAACCTGTTG
This sequence comes from Cherax destructor, assembly GCA_009830355.1. Taxonomy (NCBI): domain Eukaryota; kingdom Metazoa; phylum Arthropoda; class Malacostraca; order Decapoda; family Parastacidae; genus Cherax; species Cherax destructor. The sequence goes on along the minus strand of WNWK01002881.1, from coordinate 9,937 downwards.
TTACATTTTTTGCCAGTCTGGAAAAACTTTACTTTTTTTTTCTTCGTTGGGAAGTGTTAAAATCATTTGTCACTCGGACTGAAAAGACAGTGTGACACAAGATGGAGTTCCCACCATGATGCTGTGCAAGTAATCCATGAAGAGTGTGACAACATTATTGCAAGCCTTCTACACCTGCTGGAAGGAGAATATTCAAGGGAAACCAAATCTGATGCAGGATCACTACTGAACTCTATTCAACAGTTCCCATTTATAGCTTCATTAAATTTTTAGTACCCAGTTTTATCATCAGTGGAGAAAGTCTCAAAACATTTGCAGGATTCGAAAATGGGGTTCCATGAAGCTTCTTGTGATCTGAAAGGACTTATTCATATCTTGAATTTGAAGAATGACGAAATTATCCACAATGCAATACATTTGGCTAATGGATATTGTGAAAATTGGGGAATACCAATTACACAAACAAGGAGAAGAAGAAAGCCTGGACAGTCAGCAAGAGATAGTGGACTGACGGCACAAGAAGAAATCTACCTGGAGAGAATTCCAGGGGTCAACGCCCCCGCGGCCCGGTCTGTGACCAGGCCTCCTGTTGGACCAGAGCCTGATCAACCAGGCTGTTACTGCTGGCCGCACGCAGTCCAACGTACGAACCACAGCCCGGCTGATCAGGTACCGACTTGAGGTGCCTGTCCAGTGCCTGCTTGAAGACAGCCAGGGGCTTGTTGGTAATCCCCCTGATGTATGCTGGAAGGCAGTTGAACAATCTTGGGCCCCTCACACTTATTGTGTTGTCCCTCAACGTGCTAGTGGCACCCCTGCTCTTCATTGGGGGGATGTTACATCGCCTGCCGAGTCTTTTGCTTTCGTACGGAGTGATTTTTGTGTGCAAGTTTGGTACTAAGCCCTCGAGAATTTTCCATGTGTATATAATAATGTATCTCTCCCGCCTGCGTTCTAGGGAGTACAGGTTTAGGAACTTCAAGCGTTCCCAGTAGTTGAGGTGGTTTATCGCACTTATGCGTGCGGTGAAGGTTCTCTGCACATTTTCAAGGTCAGCAATTTCACCCGCCTTGAAAGGTGCAGTTAGTGTGCAGCAATATTCCAGCCTAGATAGAACAAGCGATCTGTAAAGTGTCAACATGGGCTTGGCATCCCTGGTTTTGAAGGTTCTCATTATCCATCCTGTCATTTTTCGAGCAGATGCAATTGCTACATTGTTATGATCCTTGAAGATGAGATCCTCTGACATGATCACTCCCAGGTCTTTGACATTAGTTTTTCGCTCTATTGTGTGGTTGGAATTAGTTTTGTACTCCGATGAGATTTTAATTTCTTCACGTTTTCCGTATCTGAGTAATTGAAATTTCTCATCAATGAACTTCATATTGTTTTCTGCAGCCCATTTAAAGATTTGGTTTATGTCTGCTTGGAGTCTTGCAGTGTCTTCAACGGTGGACACTGTCATACAGATGAAAAGAGTAATGGTAGAGATTGTGAACCGATTAAAAACGGAAATTGAAGACCACAGTGTCTGTCTTCAAGGACTCAGTGACCGATTTTCATTTCTTCTGAACTTGAATTGAATTCAGTAGTAATTGAAGATGAACAAGAAAGAGAGAAATTAAAAAAGGAATGTTCAGACTTTGCAAATTATTGTGATAATGATGTGGCAGCCATTCAGTTATATGATGAAATTATTGATTTTGTGATGCTCCTTCGAGCTGGAGGGAATAGAATTTCCCCCTGATCCTAAAGATGTTCTGAAGTCTTTACTGCAGTATGGGAGGGATGTCTTTTCCACGCTGTGTTTCATACACATTACTGCTTACAATTGCATTTTCAGTCGCAAGTTGTGAAAAGTCATTTTCAAAACTGAAATTAATAAAAACATATCTGAGGTCTTCAGTGTCACAGGAGCGACTGACCAACCTGGCTTTAATAAGCAATGAAAAATAATTTCTCACAGTTGATGTAAAAAGTGAAGTACGTAGTTCAAGTGTTTTCTGACAGCAGGTAACGTGGGGAAAAGAACTTAATAAATTTGGTTGATTTATATTTAAATTGAATAAAGTGTTTATTTCATGTTTCATCTGTGTTTACATATTCAAAATATCTCCCTTTCTCAGTATACTAGGCCTTATATTACCTGGAGTTTACCTGGAGTCTTTGGGGCATACAATCAAGGAGTTGGCCCGGGGCATCACCAGACCTCTGCACGCCACTGGAAAGATAAGGTGATTTTTAAGCATAGCCCTAAATTTATATTTAGTCAGGGGTTATGTACATGTCCTCAGAATCAAGATTCCATGATGTTTCAGTGTGTGACAAGTTGTACAAGAATGGTATACAATACCGACTTGTCAGACACTGCAACATCATGGAATCTTGATTCTGAGGACATGTGAGGACATGTACATAACCTTCTTCACGTCTACGACTACTACTACAGCTAACCCATCTCTTTGGGTATGACCTACTTCCACTGGGGAATCCCGCCTACCAGTGACTATGCCCTCGTCTGCTACCCGTTCCCATCAGCTGTCGCCTATTTAGCTGTATAACCCTTGTGGTTTAGCGCTTCTTTTGATTATAATAATAATGTCGCCTATTTAAGGTCAAGCCTCCTTACCTGGTCTTCAGAATCTCAACATCTACGGTGCTGAACACACCAACTCCAAGGCTGAGGGACTGATTACGTCATCTTTTGTATATAGTTCTACTGTCTTCAAATTATGTCCTAGAATTTTGTATTGATAAAGCCACTGGTTGGCGAAACGTCTACTATAAAGATACCCAGATGTTGCACATGTGTCTTAATTTCAACTCGTGTACTTGTCTAACCTATTATTTTAAACTACACAAGGCTTTAGCTTCAGCCTGAATTAAGCCTGAATACCTTCCACATCCCCCCCCCCACAGACGCTGCATAATCCTACGGGTTTAGCGTTCCCCCTTTATTATAATAATAACACTAATTTAGCTTCAGTGATACTACTTGGAGTTTGTTCCACTCATCCACAACTCTATTACCAAACCAGTGCTTTCCTATATCCTTTCTAAATCTAATTTTTTCTAACTTGAACAAACTCATGTAGCTCATGAAAGTTGCTGAGAGTGATTACAGAGTTAGCTAGAAATAGCAGCCTTCACCTCAGCATCCACCTGTTCATATGCCCAGGTTCCAGACATTTGTTAGGGACTAAATGAACTCTACATCTTTGTACCAGGCATAGATACAGGGTAACCATACCTGCATCTTCTGGGTGTACAGAAGTGCATTGGGCTATGGCAGCGTACATTGAGAGTCCTGAGTAGCTCGATTGCCAGTGCACTCAGCTCACATATTGAGGTCCATGGTATGGGCCAGACCATCCAGACCATGGCAAAACCTGGGTAGCCACAGCCACTCCGGAGAGAGAGGTTTTTTAGTGCCAGGAAGGAAAAAAAGCTGGCAGGAAATGACAGAAATCGTACACCAACTACAATAATTTCTGGAGTGGAATCACAGTCAATGGCCTCCACTCCAACACAACAGATATTAGTGCCAGGACAAAAAGACCCCCCCATACCACCAATACCACCAATCCAACGACATTCATCTTTGCAAATATACAGGGTCTAAAGCCAGCAACAGATTAGATTAGATTTTGCCACCGAAGTGGCTAGTTTATTGTGCACCCCATATCCATCCTGTGGACGGTAGCGCATGAGTATATGGATACACAAAAGGCTACATCCGTGGACTGCTTACAGAGTCAAATGCTATGTTTGCGGCTTTCACAGAGACCCACATAAGAGATCACTTGGACAATGAAATATGGATCCCGGGCTACAACCTATACAGATGTGACAGAGTGAACAGGCAAAAAGGGGGGATTGGTCTGTATATCACAGAGTTACTTATATGTTCAGAACTACTAAATGCCTCAAATGATGTAGTTGAAGTATTAGCAATAAAGGTCGAGAATCAAAACCTGGTCATCGTGGTTGTCTACAAGCCTCCGGATGCAACGTCCCAACAATTCCAGGAACAGCTTCTGAAAATTGACCACTGTCTGGAAAATCTTCCAGCTCCTGCCCCCAACATCTTGCTCCTGGGGGATTTCAACCTAAGGCACCTAAAATGGAGGAATATTGCAAACAATGTGGTAGCAGAGATAACACCAGGAGGCAGCGCAGATGAAAACTCGCACACACATGACCTTTTAAATCTCTGCACCAAATTCACCTTAAACCAGAAAATAGTAGAGCCCACAAGATTAGAGAATTCGCTGGACCTCATCTTCATCAACAATGATGATCTGATACGAAATGTCATCATATCAAAAACAATATACTCAGATCACAACATAATAGAGGTCCAGACATGTATGCGGGGAGCCCCAGATCAACAAAATGTGATCAGCCGCGAGGGAGCTTTCTCCAAATTCAACTTCAATAACAAAAACATAAGGTAGGACCAAGTAAACCAAGTCCTAAATCATATAAACTGGGAAGATAGCCTAAGCATCACGGATCCTAACCTATGTCTAGAACAAATTAACTCTGTGGCACTTGAGGTTTGTAAACTAGATGTAAACTAGAAAGAGAGAGGCGCCCCCTATACAGGCGAAGGCAGAGAATAACGGAGCGACTACAAGAGGCCAATATATCTGAAATACGTAGGGAGACACTGGTCAGAGAAATAGCAAACATCGAATTAAAAATAAAGGAATCTTACAGGAATCAAGAAACGCGGGAAGAACTAAAAGCCATAAATGAAATTGAAAGAAACCCAAAGTATTTCTTTTCTTATGCCAAATCAAAGTCGAGAACAACAACCAGTATTGGGCCCCTACTTAAACGGGATGGGTCCTATACAGATGACAGCAAGGAAATGAGTGAGTTACTTAAGTCCCAGTATGACTCAGTTTTTAGCGAGCCGCTAACCAGACTGAAAGTCGAAGACCTAAATGAATTTTTTATGAGTGCCACAGAACTTGGCAGATGCATGCCTATCTGACATTACCCTGACGCCAAATGACTTCGAAAAGGCAATAAATGACATGCCCATGCACTTCGCTCCAGGCCCAGACTCATGGAACTCCGTGTTCATCAAGAACTGCAAGAAGCCCCTATCACGTGCTTTTAACATTCTATGGAGAGGGAGCATGGACACTGGGGTCGTCCCGCAGTTACTAAAAACAACAGACATAGCCCCGCTCCACAAAGGGGGCAGTAAAGCAATAGCAAAGAACTACAGACCAATAGCGCTAACGTCCCATATCATAAAAATCTTTGAAAGGGTTCTAAGAAGCAAGATCGCCACTCATCTAGATACCCATCAATTACACAACCCAGGGCAGCATGAGTTTAGAGCAGGTCGCTCCTGTCTGTCCCAACTACTGGACCACTACGACAAGGTTCTGGATGCTCTAGAAGACAAACAGAATGCAGATGTTATATACACAGACTTTGCAAAAGCCTTTGATAAGTGTGACCATGGTGTAATAGCACACAAAATGCTTGATAAAGGAATAACAGGAAAAGTTGGTAGATGGATCTATAATTTCCTAACAAGTAGAACACAAAGAGTATTAGTCAACAGAGTAAAGTCTGAGGCGGCTACAGTGAAAAGCTCTGTTCTACAAGGCACAGTACTTGCTCCCATCCTGTTCCTCATCATCATATCGGACATAGCCACAGTGCCGTGTCTTCCTTTGCAGATGACACCCGAATCTGTATGACAGTGTCCACCGTTGAAGACACTGCAAGACTCCAAGCAGACATAAACCAAATCTTTAAATGGGCTGCAGAAAACAATATGAAGTTCAATGATGAGAAATTTCAATTACTCAGATATGGAAAACGTGAAGAAATTAAAATCTCATCGGAGTACAAAACAAATTCCAACCACACAATAGAGCGAAAAACTAATGTCAAAGACCTGGGGGTGATCATGTCAGAGGATCTCACCTTCAAGGACCATAACATTGTATCAATCGCATTTGCTAGAAAAATGACAGGATGGATAATGAGAACCTTCAAAACCAGGGATGCCAAGCCCATGACACTTTTCAGGTCGCTTGTTCTATCTAGGCTGGAATATTTCTGCACACTAACAGCACCTTTCAAGGCAGGTGAAATTGCTGACCTAGAAAATGTGCAGAGAACCTTCACGTCACGCATAACTGCGATAAACCACCTCAATTACTGGGAACGCTTGAAGTTCCTAAACCTGTACTCCCTAGAACGCAGGCGGGAGAGATACATTATTATATACACGTGGAAAATTCTCGAGGGATTAGTACCAAACTTGCACACGAGAGTCACTCCCTACGAAAGCAAAAGACTCGGCAGGCGATGTAACATCCCCCCAATGAAGAGCAGGGGTGCCACTAGCACGTTGAGAGACAACACAGTAAGTGTCAGGGACCCAAGATTGTTCAACTGCCTCCCAGCATACATCAGGGGGATTACCAACAAACCCCTGGCTGTCTTCAAGCAGGCACTGGACAGGCACCTAAAGTCGGTACCTGACCAGCCAGGCTGTGGTTCGTACGTTGGACTACGTGCGGCCATCATTAACAGCCTGGTTGCTCATTTTCTGATCCAACATGAGGCCTGGTCACAGACAGGGCCATAGGGGCGTTGACCCCTGGAACTCTCTCCAGGTATACCGTATAATAACTGCAACTAAATCTACGTAGGTTAGCCATCCAGAGACCCCCCCAGCAATCCAAATCCGAACAGGACTATATGCAAAGAGCATTGGCAACTTTAACAACTTGTATATCCGACGACAATACAAGCGTTATACGCCTGTATAGCGCACTATTGATTAGCAGGTAGAACGAAGCTTAGAAGGCGTCTTGAATCTGCACGCTTCTATATTTCTGACAATTCTAACCAACTTTAACCAGAATGTGTATGTACGAATCTAATTTCACATTTGTAACATTATACCATACTGGTATGCATTTCCCGACACTATTTTTATTAATAAAGACTTTTGGCAACCAGTGACTTTTTCGATTTATTACTGAAAACAGTGGAAGATGAGGTAATGAGTCCCTCAACCTTGATAGAAGGTGTTGAGTCTCTTAGCCTCGAGTAATCTGAAGCAGAGACAGAAGGATGGACACACATACTCCTATACCTCTCTCTTCTGCCTCCAGTTAATGTGTTCATTATTCTACTTTTCTTGTAGAGTAATTAAGGCTCAGGGACTGAACACCTATCAAGGCTTAGGAACTGGACACCAGTCAAGGCTCGGGGACTGAACATTTTTATCTTCCTGTCTCTCCAGTACATAATTTCTTTATTGACCTGAAAACGTCAATAGTTGGCAAAATTTCTTCACAATAAAGATAAGAGAGTATTCATAAACTTGTCAATATTGCATACCATTAATATAATAATAAATATCTCGTTATAGTTCTCGTAAAATACACAGAAACATCGTTTATTATTCCCGAAACTAACGTAAGAAATTCCTGACACTCCACCGCCCTTAACGATCACTAAAACCAACAATCACATTAAAACTCACATACCGCTCACCTTCCCTGCCAATCTCAAACAAATTTTTTTTTTAAACTGGTGATATGGATTCCATTGGTAAGCAAATGAAGGCTGCAGCAAATGGACTTTCATATATATATATATATTTTTCCTATCACTTCTTTAAACAACGGGCTAAATTACGAGTCGCTATTGTGGGCATAGAAAAAACAGAATTATAATGAAAGTCAACAAACGCAGCTGAGTTGTTGAGCTCTGGCACCATGAAGATGAAGTATTATATATATATATATATATATATATATATATATATATATATATATATATATATATATATATATATATATGCTAGGAATTCGCAAGAGCAGGCGAAATATTCACAAACACTGATCTCTGGCCGACGGAGACTCGAACCTACGAACCTCATGACAAGGTACGCAGTGCTTTACCGACCGTACCACACTGGTCAATACCTTGGCATCCAGCTTTCGCTAGACGTTATTCCAAGGCAGCCAGCTTTCAGGCAGGAAGGCTTACAGCTTTTCATCTCATCCCCTGCATGCATCGACACAACTAGAGATTTTTACAATGCTAGGAATTCGCAAGAGCAGGCGAAATATTCACAAACACTGATCTCTGGCCGACGGAGACTCGAACCTACGAACCTCATGACAAGGTACGCAGTGCTTTACCGACCGTACCACACTGGTCCAATACCTTGGCAATACCTTAAGGAAGTCGAAGGGGTCACCCATGACAGAAGGAAACAGGAGGAGAAGGAAAGGATTATAGGTATTATGCTAGCAACAGGGGAGACACGTCCCAGGTGACAAATTTTCGGAGAATCGGGTGGTACACAAGGGGAAGAAATCGACCCCTCAAAGTAATCTTCAATGCAGAATCAGCCCGTACCATGATCCTACAAGAAAGCACGGCTGAGGGCGAGCCAGGAGTACCACGATGTATACCTAGATCGGGACAGAACACAGGAAGAAAGGGAGGCCCAAGGAGAGGTTAAGAAAGCGAAGGGAGGAGGGGAGATGGAGACAGCGAGGTACAGGGGCACCAGGCCCAAGCAGAAGGACAACCACACCCACCGGAAGCACTCACGGAGGGCCTCAAACCACAACAACCAACGGCAACCATATAGTTTAACATCGCACACACACATCATGTCCCTGTCCCCACCCCAGCAACCTAAACCCATCATCACCACTACCCCACCCCATCACAAACCCCACCCAATCAGACCACACCCCAACCATACAACCCCCCACCCATGCAACAACCCTCCATGGGAACCCTGCAAACACCCCCATCCAGCCAAGATCCCCCTAGGGCCACAGTATTGGAAACGAGGCTGAAGGTTTGGTACACAAATGCAGATGGAATCACGAATAAGTATGAAGAGTGGAATGAAAGAATAGGAGAAATGTCCCCAGACATCATAGCAGTCACAGAAACTAAACTAAATGAGGCAATATCAGATGCAATCTTCCCACAAGGATATCAGATCCTGAGGAAAGATAGAAGGAGCAGGGGGGGAGGAGGGGTCGCACTGCTCGTAAGGAATCATTGGAGATTTGAGGAAATGGCAGGAATGGAGGTGTGTAGAAAGGGACTTTATAGTAGGTACCATCCAGTCTGGGGAGCACAAGATGGTCATTGCAGTGATGTACAACCCACCACAAAACTGCAGGAGGCCAGGAGAGGGAATATGACGAGAACAACAGAGCAATGGTGGACACCTTGGCGGAGGTGGCAAGAAAAGCGCACATGAGCAGAGCGAAGTTACTGGTCATGGGCGATTTCAACCCAAAGAGATCGACTGGGAGAACCAAGAACCACGTGGGGTCCAGAAACTTGGAGAGCCAAGATGATGGACGTGGTACTGGAAAACCTGATGCACCAACATGTCAGGGACACGACCAGAGATAGAGGAGAGGACGAACCAGCAAGGCTGGACCTTGTATTCACCCTGGAATAGCTCAGATATCGAGGACATAACACACGAGAGCCCCTGGGAGCCAGTGACCATATGGTGCTGAGCTTTGAGTACATAGTAGAGCTACAGGTGGAGAGGAAAATGGTGCTGAAAGAGACATACCAGACTATAAAAAGGGGGGCTACACAGGTATGAGGAATTTCCTGCAGGAGATTCTGTGGGAAAGGGAAATGGAAGGACAGTCAGTAAATGAAATGATGGAATACGTAGCGACAAAGTGCAAGGAGGCAGAGGACGGTTTATACCCAAAGGAAAAAGAATAAATGGGAAGACAAGAAAGAGCCCTGGTTTACCCAAAAGATGTAGGGAGGCAAAGACTCAGAGTGCCAGAGAATGGAAAAGGTACAGAAGGCAAAGAACCCAAGCAAACAAGGAGATTAGTCGAAGAGCTAGAAACAGTATGCACAGGTACGGAGGGAGGCCCAGAAA